>JAJHSJ010000014.1:29588841-29788841 GCA_021015155.1 Magnolia officinalis
CAAGTGTTTATACTCGAGGTCACTACGGGAGGCTCGTCACCTAAACGTAAGTCGACAGCTCGAATACAATGTCTCATACCACCGTATTCGGCTCACGAGTTTGGGTTGCTCAATGATCACTACGAGGAGGCTCGTCACCCCAGCATAGGCCGATAGCTTGACCACGGTGTCTCATTCCACCATGCCCGGCTCATGAGTCGTACCATGGTTGAAACGTGCTTCGCATTGGTAAGTGGTACCTTAGATTCAAGCAGTAGTGTTCATACATCGTAAACACATAATAGGCCAATCGGGTTATTTGATAAGTTCGATTGGTACGAGTGCACGCTAGATTAATGGACATGGAGCGCGTAAGCACTCCACGTGGCCTAACAACTGTCGACAATCACTGTATGGCTCGAATTCATCGAACGTATCCAATATGGCGAGACTAATTCGGCCACCTCAACAGGAATTGTTACCGATTGCCTGGACCACGTCGTAGTCCCAATCATACTCAAGTGCAATAGGTAGTCACATGTGATAATCATAACAGCATTTGACAAACAATTCAAATATAAATCCCATTTGAGCATTTTATCAAACACATTGAACATGTTACCAAATGCTTACATTTCATCCATAAATAGCATAGTTGGAATTAAGATTACATGAAGGAAATTATACATATAGATAAGGTAATTGAGAATCATATCTCAACACCCTTATTAAATACAATTCATCAAACATTTTCTCATTCAGACATTTTATCAAACACTTAGACTACACATTACTACATACATAGACTAAATTAGTTACAGCCTATATTATGGCAAATCCTTTCACAAAGGAGTTGTCATACATACAACAAACATGAATTCTAGATTAATATTCATGGCAAGCACAAATCATAATTGCAAGTTCATTCAAACATTTCAACAAACACATGAAATGCATTATATATTCACATAGTTCACACACATGTATAATTTATCGAATACGTCATAACTAAGATCATATGGCAGAAATCAAGTCACACATAAATCATTAGCTGACATTGAAAGTCTTGAAAACCATAACTTAAACGTTTATGGTTTAAGTTATACTCGTTACAAAATCGGTTCGTATCCTACGTTCCCAAATACAGCACAACGGGTACCTAAATCAGGAAATTCGTTAGCTAGGTTGAGAAATGACTATTCTATACCTTAACTATGGCATTAGGGTTTGGATTTTTTACCCAAATCGTCGTTAAAATGGTTCGTGTGGCGATGGTGGGGCGGTGATTCAATGCGTGGAGTAGTGGGAGTGAATCCCAGCAACGATCTCCAGAACTCACTCTCTTCTCCTCACTCTTTTCTCATCTTTTATTTCTTCTCTCTCCTAGGGTTAGAGAAATTCGTATGGAATGGGAGTGAGGTGGTTTAAGGGCCTTATATAGGCTCAAAAGTGATGTCAATGGCCCCAGGGCCATGGTATACTTAGCTTATAGCAAAAGGGCATCTGTTTCGGGCAAATGGAGCTCATCTAGAGGTCCATTACTCACCTACGGCACGGAGTAAGTTCCCTGACCATGGATCTAGGCTAGGATGCGATTTCAGCGCATTTGGATAGGCCGATCAACTGTAACAGACCTGTATCAGATCAACGGTCGTCGTCACTCGATTAGGGCCACAAGTATACAGATATGTGTAAGGAAATTTCCCTGATCCATGGGTGAAGTTTTGTCAGAAACTGACGGTCTGAAATCTTCAATTTCGATCGCAAGTAAATGGTCCAATTTACTTAAGTTCTGGTTCACTTTCTAAAGATATTCACGTTTCTCACATACTTTGCTCAGGGATCAAGTTGTGCATTTCTGGATACTATTTGGGCTCGATTCTCGCAATGGTTGTCAAGCCCAATAAGACGGTCATAACCCTATAGTTTCGCGGTCATCAGACTTTCGACGTGCGGTCCAGGTCCGATACGGAGTTTCAATGCGCTCTTGAGAGCAACTGGATTTTGAGATTTCTCTCAGGTTTTTAAGTAGTGTTAAGTTAGTGATTTTGATGGTTTTGGGTCTTGCCGTTTGTATAGATAACGGTTCAAGCTAAATCCACTGATTAATTTATTTTAGTACTTAATTTTTGTCTAATTTCTACAGAATACGATCCTTAGGGATTTCTGCCTTAGGTGGTACTCGGGTCTTTGTACGAATTTTTCCGAGACGTTACACTTGCTAGTTTGAAAGATTGATTTTAAAGACATTCGTGAAATAAGGTTGTCTTACCTAATATTTTAGGTGAAGGTTGTCCTACGAATCATTTAAAATCAAGGTTTCAATACTCAGGCGATTGAGATTTTTGTATTCTTTACATATTCCGCATTTATTTCGATTGTTTGACATTGTCCTATTCACCCCACCCCACCCCCCCTTCCTCTCTAGGATAGCAAAAGCCATTTGAGACTAGTTTATTGAATGTTCTGTTTCGATTCGGTTGATAATAGTACGTACATAGTTTTGTGCTTTGGAAAATCCCAAGAATTCCTGAAGAATCGATAATTTGTCTACCAAGTTGGGATCTTACTAAGAAAAAATACGATATTATTCGATCAATCGTTCGAGCTTATCGACCATCTTGACCATCAAAGATCCAGATGATCCCATTTGTAAGAAGATTTGAGTTCTGCCTTGTGGTTTTGGAAACTGTTCGAGAGGGAAGGCAACTCAGACAAAGAAATGTCTTCAGCAAGAGCCTTTTTGAAGGAGAAAATGATATCTTCGTATGAAGGCACTCCTTCACTAGTAGGGAAAATCGGGGCCTCGCTGTAACGTCTCGAAAAATTCCGTACAAAGACCCAAGTACCACCTCAGGCAGAAATCACTCAGGATCAAATCCTTTAGAAATTAGACAAAGTTAACCAAGTGCTAAACAAGATTAGTTGTGAAATTCACATGAACTACTTTAAATACAATTTGTAAGACCCAAAACTTGTAGAACCATTGACGCTAGGTTACCCTAAAATCTAGGATCAATCTCATTACCCAATTGCTCTCGGGAGCACATTGAAACTCCGTATCGGATCTAGACCGCACGTCGAAAGTCCGATTACTACAAAATTATATAATTAGGACCGCCTTGCTAGGCTTGACAACCATCTCGGAAATCAAATCCAGATAGTGTTCCGGGGCTATTCGCTTGAGCCCGGAGTGAAGAGTGTGAGAAAACGTAGATTTCTTTAGAAATGAAACCTAATTTAAGTAATCTGAGACTTGTCACTTGCGGGCCTGATATAAGCAATTAGAGCGTCAGAATCTGACCCAAATATACCCTCGGATTAGGGGAAATTTCATACATAGGTTAATATACTTGTGGCCCTGATCGAGTTTCGGTGACCGTTGAACTGAAACTAGTCTGCCACGTGTGATCTGGAAACCCGACTGGAATGAAAACTTAACTCGACCTAGATCCAAGGTCAATGAGCTTAAGTCCGACCTTTGGCTCAAGGGGGGCTCCGGAAGCACTCCTTTAAGCTGAAATAGACTCCCTTTGGACATAACCTAAGTATACCTTGGCCCTAAGGCCATTTCCATCAGTTTTAGGCCTATATAAGGACCTTAAACCCTCTCTCATTCACCCCATCTGAATTTGATAAAACCCTAGGAGAGAGAAGAGAGTAAAGAGAGAGAAAGTGAAAGTGAAGTTGGAATCATTCCTGGGAATCGATCCCTGCCTTTCTACATGCCTATCCATCACTATCATATCGCTTTTTCGGTGATTCTGATTCCATTTTCGGGTAAGAAATCCTAACCCTAATCAATTTTAGAGATTCAACTAGTGTAAGTGAAGAAATAGCTAACCTATTTCATGCCATAGGTTGTCGTTCTACCGCTGATAAAGACTTGGTGTTTAACTGAGTCCATTACTCGTTTCTACGGCATAAGGTGCGGACTATAGACGTATAGGTTAAGGTTTTCAAAGCTTTCAATGTCAGATAATGATAGATTCATGATCTGGGTGTTATTTCACATGCAAAATGCGAAGTTCGTTTTGTGATCCAGTTACGTATGCAAATTATGGCGTTTAGTGTATTCTGTATATTTATAGAAAATACCGTATACGTACAAAATATGAAAGTGTGTTTGTCATGATTAATTACTATGTGTACATGCTATATATATGTGTAATACTTACTCGGCGAAAGAATTCGCCCTAATACATGTTTTGGCTAATATGCGTTATGTATGTTAATAAATGTATTCTAAGTGTTTGTGAAAATGCTTGTAAGAGTAAGTACTTAGATGATAGTGCTTAGGGTAGGTGTTGAGATAGGATTCTCAACTACCTTAGAGATGTATATGATTTCCTCCATGCAAGTTGTTTAATTTGATCGCTTACTTATGAAATGTATGTGTTTGTATTTCCTGTTATATTGTGCTTTATAAGATGCTTGTTAACATATTTGAATTACTTTGTTAACTCTGCTTAGGCTACTATACATGCTTTCTGGTTAAGGATTGAATGTGATTGGGGCTATGATATAGTCCAGGCAATCGGTAAAAGGCTTTGAAGTCGTGGCTGAAATTCATTCGCCACGTAGGACGTGTTTGACAAACCCAAGTCTTGTGTTAGTCACCAGTAGTGGTTAGGCCACACGAGGTGCTTATGCACTTCATGTCGATTGATGCAATGTGCGCTCGTGCTAGTCGAGCTCGTCAAGTAACCCGATGTGCCGATGTATGTTCACCATGTATGGACGCTACTGCTTGAACCTAAGGTACCAAACTCACCAGTGAAATCCCGTTTAACCTTGGTACCTCGATCCGCTAAGACTCATGAGCCGAACATGGTGGTTTGGGACACCGTGATCGAGTTGTCGGCCTACACTGGGGCGGCGAGCCTCCCCTAGTGACCAGTGAGCAACCCAGACTCATGAGCCAAATGCGGTGGTATGGGACACTGTATTCGAGCTATCGGCCTACACTGATTGGTGACAAGCCCTTTGTAGTGACGTCGAGTACACTTTGAGTCTGCGAAGAGGTGACGAGCCTTTCCGTAGCATCCAAAGTATAAACTAGGCCTGCACTAATTTGGTGACGAGCCCTTTGCAGTGACCTAGAACCGCAACATCGTATGAGATTTACTGGGACTAACGACCTTAGAATGAATCATTGTTTGAGAAATGAAATAAGGGAGGTACCTTAGTTTCCCAATCCTGCTGTATGAAAAGGACTAATAAGAACTTGGTAATCATATGCATGCACTGCATATACGCGTGAGTTCAGGGGTTGCAGGTCAAGCACTGAGGCAGTGTTGTCATGCACAAACGTGAGATGAAGTCACTGAGGGAGCGTAGGCGAGGGCATGCATCATACATCTATACCATTCTTGCATTAACAACAGTACTTAGGAATGTGTGATTTACTACTTTATCATTACTGCTTGACTGAATTGATAACATGCTAACCTATGCTTTATTGTTCTACTGAGTTGATCACTCACTCCCACGTTACGGGACAGTATTTTAAACACCAACCAGACTCTGTTTTGATTTCAGATGATGGCATGACTCCTGAGGCGGAGCCTGATTATTACGATGATCAGGACGAGTACTCTTACATGCAGTTCTCTGATGGCTTCGCTTAGGCTATCCGGATTGATGGGGCTACAGGGTTTATTACAGTTGAACTATGTTTTGAGACTTCTGATTTTTGTACTATTACATGTAATATTTCATGTTCACAGTGACTTAGTATTCTATTCATACTCTAGAGACCGATCGTGATCTTTTGATTTGTATACGATTAGTTATATCTTTCAGTCTTTCGCTTGCGTGTTACAATTTGATCTGGAGTATGAATTACTATTTTGGTATAATCTAACTCATGATTAATGCACTAACACAGACAATATTGAATCATAATCATATATGTTGCATAAGTGATGTTTTGGAACTCGGGAGTTGAGTTGCTACTCGACCCCCGATTTTCAGGGCGTTACAAGTTGGTATCAGAGCATGATTTGGATTAAACCAGACCTAGGTTATGGTCACACACCTTACGCTGACGCAAATTCAACTTAGGTGGGTGCGAGAAAATGTATAAACAGTCGTGGGAGTTCCGGTTTTGCCAATTGGCGAAGTTCACTAAAAATGATTGCCGAGATCGAGTCCATACACCTCCGTGATCACATGAGGCGACCCTGGATCACTCTTAGACCGTCAAACGATGGGTCTAAATTACCCCATCCCAGCCGCCAACAGTCAGTAAACGAGAGTATACATCAGAAACTACCCGAAAGGCTCTGAAACGACTCGAATCGGAGTCGGGGGCCAAGCAGTGCAATCCTGGGGGACCCACGGTGGACCCAGGGTATCTTTGGCACCCTGGGAGGGAGATGGCCACCGCCCTGCACCGGCGGCACTACGGTCAGTCCAGAGGACCGCGGCGGTGCCGCGCTTGCCGCGGTGCACCGTGGTCCGGTCTGTCCGGGCCATCGGGCCGATGCGAGCCGGAGTCGTGCCAACCCCTAGACACATGTGGGGCCCACGAAATCTCGTGGGGACCCCTATTTCTTTCTCTTTTACTCCCCTCTTTCATTTCCTACCCCTCCAAGTCTTTCTCCCTCTCAAAAAATCCCAAATTTCTCTCTTAAATCTTCCCTCCATTCTTCTATTTCTCCATTTACCTTCACATCACACACCCTTCCACCGTTTTCAGCAAACCCCCTCTTCTATCTCACTCGTTTTCTACGAGTTGAGTGCACCAAATCCTATTTTTGTGACTCCACCTCTCACAACTCAACAATCTACCTTAATCCAACGCTTTATTCCACTCCAATGGTCCTTTTCAAACTTGTGGCAGCCATCTTCTTCTTATGGGAAAGAAGCGGGCCCTTACGGATGAAGACGGGCCTAGTCGCCCAACCTGTCCAAGGAGGGGACCGCGCGCCGAAGCTAGCACAAGCACCGCCCGTGAGCACAGGTCGAAGCGGGACCTCGATCCCCAAATTCTGATAGAGAGAGTGCTACCGATAGGCTTCAAATACGGTCGGTTTCGTGACCGCAGGGTTGTCCTTGAAGCTCACGTAGATGAGAGGCTGTTTGGGCTACACCCAATTATGGACCGCTTGGTGGACGTTGATGGGGTCCCATGTTCGAAAGTAAGTCTCACGCATGTGAGAATACGGTTTGTGCTTTCTACGCCCATATCTGAGACCCATCGCTAGAACCTCTACAGTTTACTGTTTCCCTCGCAAGGCGGGATTACACAGTCAACGTGGATGTGGTGTCCCAAGTGATGGGAATTCCACGTGGTAAAGACATGCTAATGAGGATTATTTCAAGAGTGTGCGAGAAAGAGACCGTCGTACACGATACCTTTGTCGCCTACTGGTTCCCTGGACTAGAGGCAATTGCCTCCCATCGACGAGATTGACAGATGATTTCCGTTTGCTTCACTATATTTTCACGTACAATGTGTATCCGCGGTGGGGCAACCATGCACTCGTTTGATGGTGGATTTCCTGTATAGGGTTGGACATGGGGATAAGTTGTGCCTGCCCACCTTCGCCCTACTCCAGATAATCCAGACCACTCGATCTGTCAGAACTGACATCTCACTCCCATTCGGCCGTCTGGTATGTAAGATTGCTCGAGAGGTCGGCTATAGACTTAACATGGATGATATTGCGTCGATCCGGATCATAAGCGATGTTACGCTTAACAACATGGGGATCGGCCCACGACAACGCCAAGCCCGACTCGATGAGTATGGGGAGGAGTCCGACAGTGAGGGGGAGGAAAGTATTGATCTAGATGAGGAGAGTGAGGAAAGAAGTTGTGATGGGATAGAGGAAGAACAGGAAGAAGAAGAAAAGGCCCAGGATTCGGAGGAGAGCTCCCCTCCTACGGCACCGGAGCAGGACACTGATCGAGCTGCTAGGGAAGCTCGTATAACTCGACGTGAGGAGGATCATGCTGCCCTACGATAGGGTCAGGCGGTCCTAAGGCAGGATATTATGGATCTTCGGGGCCTTGTGAAACACAAGTTCAAGAAAGTGACTCGTACGCTGAAGACTATCTTGTGCTGTCTGTAAGATAAGGGCGCCCCTCCTCCTTCGCTAGACTCGGATGTCTAGTCATCCCTGCCGTTGTCTTGCAATTTGTTTTGGTTCCTGCTTTAAGTTATGTTTGTGTCCTTGTTGATGGGCCTAGTCGTGTAGTCGTTAGTGAAATGTTTTCAGTGTGTAAAGCCTTGGTTGTAATAGCTTACATGCGTTTTCTGTCGTGATTCATGTAACTCTGTATTCCATGTATTATGACAAATTTTCGTGAATGAAATGCATGCAGTCCCTTTTACTATGAAGTGTGTTGAATGCTTTCAGGATTGTGTATTGTTATGTTGCAACTTACACAAATTGTACCCTATGTCATATAGGGCATGCCAAGGAAGGTCACGCGGAGCACGGTACGTTTTGCACTTACTGATACGATGGATCAGGCACCTCCCCAGAGGGATGGTTATACGGACCCCGGATTGGGCCCTGTTCGTGAGACTATTTCTGAGTCTCAGCCTTCTCTTGGTCCTACAGTTGGACCGCCACCGTACGCACCACCGGTTCATGAGCAGAACCGTGCGTCATCTTCGACGCAGCATGTGCCTGAGTCTGCCCCCCCTTCTGATAGGTTGGAGCAGTTGATGATGATGATGCAGCAGCAGCACCAGTAGCTCTTAGCTACTATTGCAGGGGCCCTAGCTCAGGGTGGAAGTGTTGCTCCACCTTTACCATTTATAACTCCTGTTGAGATAGTAGGGCCTTCTGATCAGGATGAGGGTGTGCCTCCCCCTGCACCTGCTACATACCCTACGGGGAATCTGGGTACGTGTGATCTACTCGAGCGATTCCAGCGCTTGAGGCCTCCTACCTTTACAGGTTCTCACAGACCCGAGGAGGCCGAATATTGGCTCGACCGCATCTCCAAGATGCTGAGAATGCTACATTGTACCGAGCAGGAACAGGTCGAGTTGGCCACCTTTATGTTTGAAAAGGAGGCTAGTCTGTGGTGGGATAGTGTCTTGCGAACTGTTGCGGTTGGCTATTTATGAATCTGGGCAGATTTTGAGTTTTATTTTCATGAGAAGTACTACCCCCAGACGTACCAGCATGAGAAGCAGAATGAGTTTTTGTGCCTCAGATAGGGAGGCATGACAATGACAGAGTATGAGCATCGGTTCACGGAGTTGGGCCACTATGTTCCTACGATCCTTGTCAATGCACAGATGCGGATGCGACATTTTTTTGAGGGTTTGCGCCCTGATATTCGCTCGAAGATGTGTTGTGTTAGCATACCCTCCTATGCTGAGCTGGTGCACATGTCTATGCGAGCCGAGCAGGACGGGGAGCGGTTGGCACGTACTCGTGGGCCTATGGTCCCTAGGCCTCGACCAGATATGCCGAGCAGGCCATTCCTTGGCAAGAGGCCTCTCACAGACTCTCCTCCCAAGATATCAGCGCCACCAGTTCTGATGCGGCGACCGGGCATGACTTGTACCTACTGTGGGAGGCCAGGACACCCAGCAGAGAACTGTTTCGCGCGTATGAGAGACAGTGGGTTCTTGCCGCTGCAGAAGATCGACCGCACTCTCCCTCAGACCATGTTGGTTCCAACCCTACGTACTGTCCCTGCACATCCATCCTTCCGGCCCCCTGCACCTCGATTTAGGTCGCCTCAGCGACCTATGGTGCCTCAGCCCAATCGACCTCAGCAGGCACGTGTTCATGCGCTTACAGCAGAAGAGCCAGAGACCGCACATATGGCCTTCGAGGTCACTGCACATGTTCAAGGCACTCCTGTCTTTTTATTGGTGAACACTGGGTCCACTACCTCCATCATTTCATGTGTGGCAGTTAAGCGTCTATCTTTACATACTACTCCTACGAAGGGAGTGAGACTCTCTACTGCTACTGGGACTTTTTCGAATGTCACACGGACGTGTGAGGGTTACTCAGTAGGTTTGGGTAGCAGGACAGTATTCGTTGATCTCATTGTCACCCCACTATGGTACTACGACATTATCCTCGGTATGGACTGGCTCACCGAGATGAAGGCAGAGATTGATTGCGATAATCGGGTCGTGACAGCCAATGGACCTGACGGCACGGCCTTTACTTTTTCAATGCAGGTTAGTTGGCCATGTCGTGTTGGATGTTACGCCACTTTATTAAAGCATGATGATGAGCCGACGTTAGGAAACAGGCCATTAGTTCGGGAATTTGAGGATGTGTTCAGGACGATTCCTGGATTACCTCCTCAGCGCGAGATCGATTTTACTATTGATCTTGTGCCCGGTGCGACCCCCATTTCATTACCCATGTATCGGATGCCTCCATGTGAGATGGAGGAACTGAGGAGACAGATTGACGAACTAGTAGAGAAGGGCGTCATACAACCCAGTGTGTCTCCTTGGGGAGCACCTGTGTTGTTTGTCAAGAAGAAGGATGGATCGCTACGATTATGTATTGATTATCGTAGGTTGAATCAATTGACCGTGAAGAACAAGTATCCTTTGCCCAGGATAAAAGATCTGTTTAATCAGTTGAAAGAGGCACGCTACTTCTCGAAGATTGATCTACAGTCAGGGTATCATCAGTTGCGCGTCAGGGATGAGGACGTGCAGAAGACGGCCTTCAGGACTAGTTTTGGGCATTACGAGTTCCTCGTGATGTCGTTCGGTCTTACGAACGCGCTGGCCGTGTTCATGGATTTGATGAACCGGGTATTTCGGCCATTTCTATACCGATTCATCATCGTGTTTATCGATGACATCCTGATATACTCTACGAGTCGGGAAGAGCACGAGGAACACTTACGAGCAGTCTTAGATACTTTGAGGAAGAACCAGTTATTTGCACAATACAAGAAGTGCGACTTCTGACAGGAAGAAGTCAAGTTCCTGGGACATGTGGTGTCCAAGGAAGGGATAGCGGTGGACCTTGCTAAGGTAGCCGCGGTTAAGGACTGGAAGCAGCCTGGTTCGGTTACTGAGGTGAAGAGTTTCCTTGGTCTGGCAGGCTACTACCGACGATTCATTCGAGATTTCTTAAAGATAGCCAGACCGTTGTCTCAATTGACAAGGAAGGATCTGAAGTTCGCCTGGAATGAGAAAGCGGAAACAGCTTTTCGAGAACTGAAGGACAGACTGACGTCCGCCCCTGTGCTAGTATTACCAGAGCAAGGGATCAAGTATACTATATACATCGACCCGTCTCGAGTTGGTTTGGGATGTGTCCTTATGCAGAAGGACAAGTTGATTTGCATATGCCTCGAGACAGTTGAGGAAACACGAAGAGAACTATCCCACGCACGACCTCGAGTTAGCAGCGGTCATATTTGCATTAAAGCTCTGAAGACATTACCTCTACGGAAAGGAGTTCGAGCTTTTCTGCGACCACAAGAGCCTTCGCTATATATCACTTAGAGATACCTGAATATGAGGCAACAACGATGGATGGAGACCTTGAAGGACTTCAAGTTCGAGGTTTCCTACCATCCTGGCAAGGCTAACCTTGTGGCTGACGCATTGAGCCGCAAGAAGGCGATAGTATTTGCAGCTCCGCTGATGGTTGAGGAAGGCACATGGTGGAGTTCGTAAGGGACTTCGAGCAGAAACTCACCGTGGAAGAGTCATTCGTGAGTATCGCGTACAGTCGGGTGCGGTCACTTATTGATGATAGGATTGTCGAGGCCCAGAAGGGCGATGCGCGATTGTCTGAGCTTCGAGAGCAAGCTAGCGATGACGAGGACTCCGAGTGGAGAGTTAGCACAAATGGGGGCCTACAATACCATGGCCGCCTATGCGTCCCAGACATTCATGACTTGAGGCAAGAGATTCTCGAGGCATCCCACAGATCGAAGCTTGCGATGCATCCTGGTAGCACAAAGATGTATTAGGACCTGAAGAGGTCATATTGGTGGGACAACATGAAGGCTCATATAGCGGAATATGTCTCCCATTGTCTCACGTGCCAGCAGGTCAAGGTTGAACATCGCCGACCTCCTGGACTGCTTTAGCCCATGCCCATAGCTGAATGGAAGTGGGACTTCATCTCTATGGATTTCATATCGGGGCTGCCGAAGACGAGGAAGGGACACAATTCCATTTAGGTGATCGTCGGCCGGTTGACAAAGTCATCTCATTTCCTTCCGATCAGAGTTTCGAACTCTGCGGACGAGTTGGCCAGATTGTACATTAAGGAGATAGTACATCTGCATGGAGTTCCCTTGGAGATTGTGTCGGACAGAGACACGCGATTCACATCCATTTTCTGGACTCGTATCCAGGAAGCGATGGGTGTGAAGTTGAAGTTCTGTAGCGCGTTCCACCCACAGACGGATGGGCAGACGGAGCCAGTGAATCAAATTTTAGAGGATATGCTGCGGAGCCTGTGTTTTGGACTTCAAGGACAGTTGGGATGACTGTCTCCCATATGCAGAGTTTGCCTACAATAACAGTTTTCAGGTGAGTATTGGCATGGCTCCTTACGAGGCCTTGTATGGACGCCCTTGCCGAGCACCGCATTATTGGCCAGAGGTCGGCGAGCGCAATTTGATTGGCCCAGAGTTAGTACAGGCGACCTTAGAGAAGATCGATATTATTAGGCGTTGACTTCTTACAGCGCAGAGCAAACAGAAGAGCTATGCCGATACGAGGCGGCGACCGCTTGAGTTTGAGGTTGGAGACAATGTATTCCTCCGAGTTTCCCCCATGAAGGGAGTCCTTCGGTTTGGCAAGAAAGGGAAACTTATGCCTCAGTTCATTGGCCCATTCCAGATACTAGACCGAGTGGGTGTGGTGGCATACCGCCTGGCTTTGCCCACTTCACTTGCAGGTGTGCATAACGTATTTCATGTTTCCATGCTAAAAAAGTACGTTCCTGATCCTTCCCATATTATCAAGTGGGAACAGGTACAGTTGAGCGAGGAAGCAACATATGTACTACATCCGACGTATATTCTTGACAGGAAGGAGCAAGTGTTGCATAGCAAGGTTATCTCACTTGTGAAGGTACTGTGAACACATCATACTGAGGAAGAGGCTACTTGGGAAACTGAAGCTGAGGTCAAAAAGAACTACCCTCAGATTCTCGAGGAGTACGAAAAGGTACTAATTTTGAGGACAAAATTTTTCTTTAAGGGGGGTAGATTATAACGTCTCGAAAAATTTCGTACAAAGACCCGAGTACCACCTCAGGTAGAAATCACTCAGGATCAAATCCTTTAGAAATTAGACAAAGTTAACTAAGTGTTAAACTAGATTAGCTGCGAAATTCGCTTGAACCACTTTAAATACGATCTGCAAGACCCAAAACTTGTAGAATCATTGACGCTAGGTTACCCTAAAATCTAGGATCAATCTCATTACCCAGTTGCTCTCGGGAGCACATTGAAACTCCGTATCGGATATGAACCGCACGTCGAAAGTCCGATTACTATGAAATTATATAATTAGGACCGCCTTGCTGGGCTTGACAACTATCTCGGAAATCAAATCCAGATAGTGTTCCGGGGCTATTCGCTTGAGCCCGGAGTGAAGAGTATGAGAAAACGTAGATTTCTTTAGAAATGAAACCTAATTTAAGTAATCTAAGACTTGTCACTTGCGGACCGTCAGAATCTGACCCAAATACACCCTCGGATCAGGGGAAATTTCATACACAGTTCAGTGTACTTGTGGCCCTGATCGAGTTTCGGTGACCATTGAACTGAAACTGATCCGCCACGTATGATCTGGAAACCCGACTGGAATGAAAACTTAACTCGACCTAGATCCAAGGTCAGTGAGCTTAAGTCCGACCTTTGGCTCAAGGGGGGATCCGGAAGCGCTCCGTCGAGCTGAAATAGACTCCCTTTGGACATAACCTAAGTATACTTTGGCCCTAGGGCCATTTCCATCAGTTTTAGGCCTATATAAGGACCTTAAACCCTCTCTCATTCACCCCATCCGAATTTGAGAAAACCCTAGGAGAGAGAAGAGAGTAAAGAGAGAGAAAGCGAGAGTGAAGTTGGAATCATTCCTGGGAATCGATCCCTACCTTTCTACGTGCCTATCCGTCACTACCGTATCGCTTTTCCGGCGATTCTGATTCTATTTTTGGGTAAGAAATCCTAACCCAATCAGTTCTAGAGATTCAACTAGTGTAAGTGATGAAATAGCTAACCTATTTCATGCCATAGGTTGTCGTTCTACCGCTGATAAAGACTTGGTGTTTAACTGAGTCCATTACTCGTTTCTACAGCATAAGGTGCGGACTATAGACGTATAGGTTAAGGTTTTCAAAGCTTTTAATGTCAGATAATGATAGATTCATGATCTAGGTGTTATTTCACATGCAAAATGCGATGTTCGTTTTGCGATCCAGTTACGTATGCAAATTATGGCGTTTAGTGTATTCTGTATATTTGTAGAAAATTTTTGTACACGTACAAAATATGAAAGTGTGTTTGCCATGATTAATTACTATGTGTACATACTATATATATGTGTAATACTTACTCGGTGAAAGAATTCGCCCTAATACATGTTTTGGCTAATATGAGTTATGTATGTTAATAAATGTATTCTAAGTGTTTGTGAAAATGCTTGTAAGAGTAAGTACTTAGATGATAGTGCTTAGGGTAGGTGTTGAGATAGGATTCTCAACTACCTTAGAGATGTATATGATTTCCTCCATGCAAGTTGTTTAATTTGATCGCTTACTTATGAAATGTATGTGTTTGTATTTCCTGTTATATTGTGCTTTATAACATGCTTGTTAACATGTTTGAATTACTTTGTTAACTCTGCTTAGACTACTATACATGCTTTCTGGTTAAGGATTGAATGTGATTGGGGCTATGATATAGTCCAGGCAATCGGTAAAAGGCTTTGAAGTCGTGGCTGAAATTCATTCGCCACGTAGGACGTGTTTGACAAACCCAAGTCTTGTGTTCGTCACCGGCAGTGGTTTGGCCACACGAGGTGCTTATGCACTTCATGTCGATCGATGCAATGTGCGCTCGTGCTAGTTGAGCTCGTCAAGTAACCCGATGTGCTGAGGTATGTTCACCATGTATGGACGCTACTGCTTTAACCTAAGGTACCAAACTCACCAGTGAAATCCCATTTAACCTTGGTACCTCGATCCGCTACGACTCATGAGCCGGACATGGTGGTATGGGATACCGTGGTCGAGCTGTCGGCCTACGCTGGGGCGACGAGCCTCCCCTAGTGACCAGTGAGCAACCCAGACTCGTGATCCAAATACGGTGGTATGGGACACTGTATTCGAGCTGTCGGCCTACACTGATTGATGACAAGCCCTTTGTAGTGACCTCTAGTATACTTTGAGTCTGTGAAGAGGTGACGAGCCTTTCCGTAGCATTTAGAGTATAAACTAGGTCTGCACTAATTTGGTGACGAGCCCTTTGCAGCGACCTAGAACCGCAACATCGTATGAGATTTACTGGGACTAACGACCCTAGAATGGATCATTGTTTGGGAAATGACATAAGGGAGGTACCTTAGTTTCCCAATCCTACTGTATGAAATGGACTAATAAGAACTTGGTAATCATATGCATGCACTGCATATACGTGTGCGTTCAGGGGTTGCAGGTCAAGCACTTAGGCAGTGTTGTCATCCGCGAACGTGAGATGAAGTCGCTGAGGGAGCATAGGCAAGGGCATCATCATACATCCATACCATTCTTGCATTAACAATAGTACTTAGGAATGTGTGATTTACTGCTTTATTATTACTGCTTGACTGAATTGATAACATGCTAACCTATGCTTTATTGTTCCACTGAGTTGATCACTCACTCCCACGTTACGGGACGGTGTTTTAAACACCAACCAGACTCTGTCTTGATTTCAGATGATGGCGTGACTCCTGAGGCAGAGCCTAATTATTAGCACGATCAGGACGAGTACTCTTACATGCAGTTCTCTGATGGCTTCGCTTAGGCTATCCGGATTGACGGGGCTATAGGGTTTATTACAGTTGAACTATGTTTTGAGACTTCTGACTTTTGTACTATTACATGTAATATTTCTTGTTCACAGTGACTCAGTATTATATTCATACTCTGGAGACCGATCATGATCTTTTGATTTGTATACGATTAGTTATATCTTTCAGTCTTCCGTTTGCATGTTACAATTTGATCTGGAGTTATGAATTACTCTTTTAGTATAATCCCACTCATGATTAATGCACTAACACAGACAACATTGAATCATAAGCATATATGTTGCATAAGTGTTGTTTTGAAACTCGGGAGTTGAGTTACTACTCGACCCCCGATTTTCAGGGCGTTACACTCGCCCACTATTGTTGGTACATGAGTGGGTAACATATGTTAATCAGGGTCAATGACATCAATCACTGCAATCTCTTCAGGCACAGGAACAGTTGCCTCGCAAGCTGAAGACTCTTCAATCGTTGGAGGAAGTTGTTCATTGGGTGAAGAAATTGGTTAGTAAGATGATCTTTTGCCGTAACAACGAGAGATGGGCGGTTCTTCTTCTTCTTCTTTTGGTTCTTGGTCGACTGCTGTAGGAGGTGTCGGGGGCAGATCGACCATGTATTCAGACTCCGAGGGGAGAGTCATGATTTCAGGAGAATTATGAGAAAAAGGGCCTCAACGCTGATAGTTTTCTCATAATTGACTGTCTAAAGATCAGTGATCATCTCAAGAACATCAGTCGTTGGCTGACGTTTCTGTAGCGGTTGTGCAACTATGACTTATTTTTCAGCGGTTGATAGCCCCAAGGTAACTATAAGAGAAAGGTATAGTCAGTCAACATGAGAGGTAAGAAGATTCAGAATAATTATACATAGGTAAGTATAAGATATTTTTCATCAAAAGGGAGGTCGGGATTATTTAATATTTCCCTATCTTGGGACCATTTATTCCATCATTTATAATAATGAGCTTCCTAGTGACGTTTCAAGCCTTCCTCGACTTCTTATAAATAATCGATAATGGAGGGACCTGGCCAATACTTGCTTTTGAAGTATTTTTTCAAAAGAAAATATGACCTTGGCCAAGGTCGTACTTAATGCCCGTCGTGGTTTCGATGAAGTCGGCTCCACAATTATCAGTTGGGGAGATGGATCAACGCATTTAAGAATTAGGATGGGAGGTTGGGGAGTTGGACCAAGTGGAGCTCCCAAGTCGAGGATTCTCCTCGGAGCTTATGGAGGCTGCCAAATTGGTAGTGGTGTAGGGGCAGTAGGAATTTTCACCATAATTTTTTGGCTCTTTGGTGGAGCAGTTGTTGCTTCAATTGGTGAAGTATGAGGGGAAGACGTAGTGGCCGATTTGGTCTTCGGCTTATTCGTCAATTGGCTCGGTGTATTGGCCAATGAAGGTATTGTTCTTTTCTTTCCTTTGAGCTTAATCTTGGAAGAAAGTTAAGTTATAATCTCTTTCTGAGACTTATTCGTCAATTTTTTATAATGGCATTCCCACCAAACGGCGAAAGTATCCATTGCCTATGGTTGGTTTAGATAGAAGAGAAGATCAAGGGTCAGACTTTATAAGATTTTTTTTGTTTTGTAAATTTTGATTGGGTGTACAAATGCTAATTTATTGGTAAATATATGCGTACATCTTAGAGAATAGGTTAGTGCAAATTGAACTGGTAAATCTTATCTGAAAGACTGTTTTAATGGCATCGAATATGTAACATCCCGAAAAATCGAGGGTCGAGTAATAACTCAACTCTCGAGTTTCCAGAACATCACTTATGCAACATAGATAATGATGATTAAATGTCGACTGTATTGGAGTAGTGAACATGAGTGAGATTAAGCTAAACAGCATATCATACTCCAGAGACAGTTAAATTTGCAAGCGGAAGACTGTGATAGATAGATAAAATATATAAACTAAGATGAGTCTCCAGAGTGTGATAACATTACCAGGTTAAATAATTACAAGTACAATCCTAAAATATACCAAATGTATAAGGTCCTCTAGTCAATATCCCAGAAAGCCCCGCCGATCAGGACACGGATCACTGGAAGCCGTCAAAAGACAACCAATACAAGCAGGCATCGTAGTCATTGCAGAGGTCCGGCTCCGCCTCAGAAGTAGCGTCGCCATCTGAAATCAGACAATGTCTGATGGGTGTTCGAAACACCATCCCGTAACGTGGGAGTGAGTAGCTAACTCAGTGGAACAATAAAGCATAGGTTAACATGTTATCAATACAGTCAAGCAGTAATGATAAAGCAGTAAAATCAAACACTCCTAACTACTCTTATTAATGCAAGGATGGATGCGGGTATGATGGATGCCCTCACCATACCCTCCCTCGTGCGACACCATCTCACGTTCGCGGCATGCTTTCATCCCTCAGTGCTCCACATCTTCCAGGCACATGCAATGCATGATGAGCATGATTACCGAGTTTTTAATTAGTCCATTTCAAACAGCAGGATTGGGAAACTAAGGTACCTCCCTTGTATTATTCCCAAACATGATCCATTCTAAGGTCGTCAGTCCTAGTTAATATCAGACGACGGTGTATTTTCTAGGTCACTGCAAAGGCTACCAGGGCTGTTACGCACAAAGGTTACACTACTACCCCATCACCTCTTTAACGATTCATCACTATACAGAAACAGGCCTAGTTCATACTCTATATACCGCGGCAAACTCTAAGGATCACTGCGATCCCAGAGTATGCTCGAGGTCACTACAAAGGGCTGACAGGGCTGTTGCTCGCATTCGTTGCACCACTCCCCCATCACCTTATCAATGTAGGCCGACAGCACGAATATAGTGTCCCATACCACCATAATCGGCTCACGAGTCTAGTTGCTCACTGGTCACTACGGGGAGGCACGTGGCCCCAGCGTAGGCCGACAGCTCGACCACGGTGTCCCATACCACCATGTCCGGCTCATGAGTCTTAGCGGATCGAGGTACCATGGTTAAAAGGGATTTCACTGGTAAGTTGGGTACCCTAGGTTCAAGCAGTAGCGACCAAACATGGTGAACATACATTAGACACATCGGGTTACTTGACGGGCCTGACTAGCTCGAGCGCACAATCAATTGAACGACATGAAGTGCATAAGCACTTCGTGTGGCCTAACCACTGTCGCCAACTGACGTACGACTCGGGTTCGTCAAACGCATCTTACATGGCGACATGAAACTCAACCACGATCTCAGATCAGGTACCGATTGTCTGGACTATAGACATAGTCCCAAACTCAATCAATTCTCATCCATAGCATGTGGAGTAAAGCATGATAAACAAAGTAATTCAAGCATGCTAGTAGGCATGTCATAAGGCATGTTATAAAGCATGATATAAAGCATGCTGTAAAGCACTACATCAATAGGAATACAAACACATGGATTGCAAGTAAGCGGTTTAAGTAAACAACCTCATGGAGGTAATCATACATGTCTCTAAGGTAGTTAAGAATCCAATCTCAACACCCTCCTAAAGCATCAACATCCAAACACTTACTCACTCAAGCATTTCTACAAACATTTAACATACACTATTTCAACATACATAGTGTATGTTAACAAACATGTATTAGGGCGAGTCCTTCCGCCAAGTAAGTATTTTATGCACACATAATATATTTATACAACAATTAATCATGGCAAATACATCACTAAAATATACATGTATACGGTACTTCTTACAATACAGTATTTCTACATACATAGTATATATTAGTAAAACATGTATTAGGGTGAGTCCTTTCGCCAAACAAGTAATTTATCCATATATAATATATTCATACAACAAATAATCATGTCAAACACATTTCCAAAATTTATACGTATACCGTACTTTCTACAAATACCTACAGTATGTAGAATTCCATATTTTTCATCTTTAATCAAAACGGAAAACAGATAACACTTTGTACATGTGCAATTGCATGTAGATCATGAATCTATCATTATCTGACATTGAAAGCGTTGAAAACCATAACCTATATACCTAAAGTCCGCACCTTTTGTCGTAGAATCGTAACGGAGTCGATAGGTTTACTAAGCTTCCGTATTCGGCAGTTTGGCAACCTATAGAACGAAATAGGTTAGCTATTTCATAACCTACAACCACCCAAGCCCCAAATCAGATTAGGGTTAGGGTTTCTTACCTAGAAACGGTGTTGGAATCGCCAGGAAAGCGTTAGAACGGAGCGGTGTAGCTCGTAAAGCGGCAGGGAAGAGTGGCAGGGAGGTTCTCCCACAACTCCCACACTTTCTCTCTCTTTTCTCTCTTCTCTCTCTAGGGTTTCTCTCAAATTCGTATGGTTGCAATGAGAGAGGGTTTAAGGTCCTTATATAGTCTAAAAACTCACCGAAATAGACTCCAGGTCAAAGTATACTTAGGTTATAACCAAAACGGGTCAGTTTCAGATCAACGGAGGACTTCTGGCGGGCCTCCTTGAGCTAAAGGTCGGACTTAAGCTCACCGACAATGGATCTAGGTTCTATTAAGTTTTCATTCGAGTAGGGCTCTCAGATCACGCATGGCGGACCAGTTTTAGTTCAACGGTCAGCAGATCTCGATCGGAGATTCCGAGTACATGTAAATGTGTATGAAATTTCTCCTGATCCGAGGGTGTAATTTGGTCTAATTCTGACGGTCTGGTTGCTTAAAGCTGATCCGCAAGCTAGAGGTGCCAAATTACTATTCAAGATATTTTATTTTGAATTAATTTCACATTTCTCACACTCTTCACTCCGAGCTCAAGAGAATAGCGTTGGGACACTATCTGGATTTGATTTTCGAGATGGTTGTCAAGCCCAGCGAGGCGGTCCTAAGTCCTTAACTTCGTGTTAATCGGACTTCCGACGTGCGGTCTAGATCTGAAACGGAGTTTCGAGATGCTCCCGAGAGCAGCCGGGTAATGAGATTGATCCTAGATTTTAGGGTAACCTAGCGTCAATGATTCTACAAGTTTTAGGTCTTGCAGATCGTATTTAAAGTGATTGGTGCTAATTTCACAAGCACTCTAGTTGAACACTAGCTAATTCTCGCCTAATTTCTAAAGGATTTAGTCCTAAGTGATTTCGGTCTGAGGTGGTACTTAGTCCTTTGTAGCAATGTTTAGTTTAAGTACTGTTCTTCATCACCTAAACTTTAAGATAGTGTCTAATGTGAAAGTACTTTGAAAATTTAAAGAACAAGGTGGTGAAGGGTGGGATTTGTGAAGGAAATGGGTTAAGGAGCGATTTTAGACTGTGGGATTCAGTTCTGACAAGTTAATAAGGTGTTAAGATCGACCCATCGCCTAAGGACGTCTAATCCCAGGTTGGCAAAAATCCGGGATGTTACAGAATAGCTCTTCGATGACATCAAACTGTGTTCGATGGCATCAAATGTGATTCGACGGCATCAAAAATCCTTCATAACTCACTGACCCTGAACACTTTTCGATGGCATCGAAGACCCTTCAATGGCATCGGAATGTCGGGGTCTATATATAGCGCATGGACAATAATTTCATTTTCACTTTCCTTCTACGCCCATTCGTCTCCTGTCACCGTTGGAGCTCTGGAACTCGTTTTTCTCTCATTTTCCTTCATTCTTGTTGCTCCATCGTGGTAAGGAATCCCATCTCCATTCTCCATTTTCATTTTTTTAATTGGGTTTCCTTCCTAGGGTTGTTAGAGTTGATTTGGGGATTTTCCATCTGTTAGTGCATCTCATTTAGTTTTTTCTTGGTAAAACTTGTGGCATTTCGAGATTCACTCAATGCCTAAAGAAAAAGGAAAGGTTGTAGTCCAAGGGGAGTCATCTCGGGTAAAGAAAACTAAGATATGTGTAAGTAAGCGGACCCGGACTCCTGAACTTGACAATCCTATTGCTTTAGTTTTGCCACCTCCCAAAGCACGATATGAAAATTTTAGGGAGTGGGAATTGACATTGGAACGAACAGTGGATCGCAAATGCATTCAACCATATAGGATTAAATCCATATTAGAAGTTGTTGGATGGGACTATGTGCTTAATTTTGGTGGCATGCCTCAGTACAAACAGGTATATCAATTTCTGGGGTATTGTCACTCTCCAGTTCTTGACCCACCATCCATAGACATCACTATAGGTCAGACCACCATCCAGATCACCCCTAAAATGATTGCTCAGCTCCTTGGGGTGCCTATGTCTCCGGTTGCCCTCGCTGACCATGATTTTAATTCACTAGAGGTATGGGTAGAGGTCACCCATTACCTATGCAAAGGCATGAGCATCCCCTGGCATAAAAGGAATGTTCACGACCCCAAGTGTAGGTTCGCGATGTAGTAATAACTTGGTAAGACTGAGGTCGAATCCACAGGGACTAAACTTATATGTATTCTGAAAAAAAAAAAAAAAAAAAAAAAAAAAAAAAAAAAAAAAAAAAAAAAAAAAAAAAAACCTAGAACTAGAAAAAAGATCTAAATTGAAATTTGAATAACTGAGAGTGATGGTGAATAATGTTGATTAAAACTTATGAATTTAAAGGTGGGAACTAGGGTGCCAAGGATCCGCTTATAGCTATCAGGATGCTACTTTACTTGATTCAAGGAACAAAATTGGAATTGGAGTCCTATCCTATCCAATTGGAAGATAAAACAATTAAATCAAATCTGAACTTTTCATTGACCTAATTCTCAATAGAGGAGAATTGTGAAGATTGGAAGGGATTCCATCACCTTACCATGCCCAGGAGACAATAGTGAACAACAGGATTTACCAATCTCACAATCTGAAAACAGGAAAAGAAGATATCCAAAGCTATCACAATATCTATTGTAATTTGAGTCACAATAAATCATAGAAAACTAAAAATATTCCTTTAATATCAAACTAGAAATCAATGAAGTTCAATAAGAACAAGAATCAAAGCAAAATAAACATTCGAACACGCTACAACCTTCACGTCTTAGCCCTAGCTAAGAGGTTTAGCCAACCATAGACATGATTGAAACCAAATCTCTTAAACAAAGCATGAAAAATAAACTAGGGAAAATGAAAAACTTTTTGGCGGCTGCTCCACCCTTGTGTATGCTCCTTGAGACCTTTACAAACCCTAGAAGATGCTTTGGAGCATCCTGGGGAGTTTATTTATAGTTGTGGAATTCCAACTTTTGCATCTAGTTAGAAAAATCTAGAAACCGCTTCCAATTTATGCACTCTGCGCAGTTTTCCAAAATATGATCGGAGTTTAAACCGCCTCAAATTTATGCACTCTGTGCAGTTTTTCAAAATAGACTCGGAGTTTCAAAATAAGCTTTTTCAGGACAAGTTTCGGAATATGTTTGTTTTCAGGATTCATTTTCTTCACTTCAAATCTTTGATTCTCTTCATTCCTCACTTGGTTTTCTTGGATCTTTGGCATGTGAATTCTTCATTAATGACTTCCAAATTTCCAAATCTTCATTTAATAATGTTTTGAGCATAAATCTTCCTTTTGGCATTAATTTCACCTTAAGCTCTCGAAATCACCTTGCATATGAAAACATACACAATTAAATCGATTAAGCACTATCATATTTATAAAACCAAGGTATAAATAGGGGAAATATGCAATATTTCACACTTAACACACTCCCGAACCAGCATTTTTCTAGTCTCGAGTAAAACATGCGTGAAGTGATCTTCAATCTTTAATGTTCAAATCACTTTTAGAAAATAATCTTTTGTGCAATCAAATATGAATAAGTACAATATAATGAAGTGAGATACAATTTTAAAAACCTAGAGCTGAATCACATGAGCAATCAATCAAAAAGCTTCTTTATCAATCATTTAAGAGCATAAGTTCATATATCAAAATTTTCCAATGTGCTTAGTGAATTCTATTTACTTTCCATAACATACCATTATTTCATAATGTTAGCAATGCTCATCAACTCAAGTTTTATTGAATAATCAAGCAATGATTCCGAACTTATCACTTTTTCCAGGTTTTGATTTTATATCGACGGTTTCTTTTATTTATTCATTCTTTTCAGACTTTTCATCGCTTTCTAGTCTTTTCATCATACAAGACCTTTTTATCGATCTCTCTATTTTTTAACTGGTTCTTTTCATCTTTTTAAGGTGGATAAAATTCTCCAGACTTAATTCTCAATATCTATCAATGATACACATACTAACAATGAGAAATTCTAGTACAATTCACAGAAAGCAATTTGAATGTGGCTTGTGACTTAGATTAACATTATATTTAAACTGCCTCTTAATCAATTAAATGCAAGAATTAAGACGATACTCTACTTGGTTGATCAAACTCCAACAATTCAAAGTTCAATCTCCATCTTATCATCGTACTCAAAACATTCTTAATTCCACAAATTATCATTTCCCAAATATGTTTTTAACTTGTCACAATTTTTGCTCAAAACTAAGAAAACACTTATTAGTTTACCTAATCCACACCCCCCAACCTAAAACCTACATTGTCCTCAATATAAAAGATATGAGCATCCAATGCACATGAAACAATGAAAAGAAATGGGAAGTGATGGGAAGATAATACCTAAAGAAGGAGAATTAAAGCTTTTCCAAAGTTCTTAACATGTAAATGGGTTACCACGAAGACTAAACAAATTGAAATCAAACTATCTTAATCCTAAATCCTATTAAAGCAATAAACCTAACTACACCTCCATCAGACTAGGAGGTCAATCCTGGTGCACAAAATCAGTCAGAGGCATGGACATGTCCTCTGAATCAAACTTCTCAACGAATGGCTTGAGACGATGTCCATTTACTTTGAAAACATTGTCATTCGCTAGATTCTTTATTTCGACAGCCCCATGAGGATAAACAGTAGTAACAATGAAAGGGCCGGTCCAACGAGATCGAAGTTTTTTCAGAAAAAGATATAACCGAGAATTGTATAGAAGGACTTTTTGGCTAGATGTGAATGATTTCCGAAGGATGTTCCGATCATGAAACACCTTCGTCTTGTCCTTATAAATTCTCGAGTTCTCGTATGCATCGTTCCAAATTTCTTTGAGTTCATTCAATTGAAGTTTGTGCAGCGAGCCAGCGTTGTCCAAGTTAAATTTTAGATTTTTGATAGCCCAGTAAGTTCTATGCTCCAGCTCCACGGGTAGGTGGCAAGCTTTCCCATAGATAAGTCTAAAGGGAGACATTCGAATGGGGGTCTTAAAAGTTGTACAGTGAGCCAATAAGGCATTAGTCAAGCGAATTGACCAATTCTTACGATCAGGGTTAACCATTTGTCCAGAATTTATTTAATTTCCCTGTTGGAAATCTCGCTTGTTTGCGGGTGGTATGGAATGCTTACTTTATGAGATATGTTATATTTCTTCATTAAGTTCTCAAATGGCCTATTACAAAAGTGTGAACCTCCATCACTAATGATGGCCCGAGGCGTTCCGAACCAGGAAAGGATATTTTCTTTTAAGAATTTAATCACCGTTTTATGATCATTGTTCCGGCTCGAGATCACTTCGACCCATTTAGTGACATAGTCTGCTGCCAACAATATGTAAATATTTCTAAAGGGTTGGGAGAATGGCCACATGAAATCAATGCCCTAGCAATCGAATGCCTCAATGAAAAGAATTGGGCTTAGTGGCATCATATTTTGACGGGACAAACCTCTCAATTTCTAACAACGCTCACAAGCTTTGCAAAACTCATGAGTATCTCTGAACATCGTGGACCAGTAAAAGCCGCACTGTAAAATTTTGGTCGTGGTCTTTTTAGCAGAAAAGTTACCACCACGGGCCTGAGAATGACAAAAGGAGATGACACTCTGATGTTCATTATCTGGCACACATATCCTTAGATTTGATCCAGGCAATATTTAAACAAATAAGGATCGTCCCAGAAGAACTTACGTACCTTAGCGAAGATTTTTTTTTCTTATCTTGCGCAGTCCAATGTGTAGGTGTGAAACCTGTGGCAGGATAATTTGTAATGTCAACAAACCAAGGTAGTTGGGAGAGTTTAAACAGTTGCTCGTCAATAAATATGTCGTTTATAAGTGTTGTCTCAAGGGGATCGGGAAGATTAAGTCTCAAGAGATGGTCAGCCACTACATTCTCTACTCCCCTTTTTTCTTGTATTTCTAAGTCGAATTCCTAGAGTAGGAGGATCCATCTTATCAAGAGAGGCTTAGCATCATTCTTAGAAAGAAGGTACTTCAGCACTACATGATTAGTGTAGATGATGATCTTGGATCCAATCAAATAAGACTTAAATTTGTCCAGAGCGAATACTACGGTTAAGAGTTCATTCTAAGTAGTAGAGTAGTTTACTTGGGCAGAATTTAGAGTTCTACTAGCATAGTGAATAACATATGGCTTCTTCTCTTTTCTCTGACCTAACACCGCCCCAATAGCATAGTCAGACACATCACACATAATCTCAAAAGGTATGCTCCAGTCGGGTGGCTGCATGATAGGAAGTCAACATGCCCTTAAGCTTAGAAAAAGCTCTCTAACATTCTTCACTCCACTCGAATGGGGTATCCTTTTGGAGAAGATTACATAAAGGACGAGAGAGATGATTAAAGTCCTTTATGAATCGTTTATAAAATCCAGCGTATCCTAAGAAGGATCGTACGTCACATATGCTCTTAGGTGGAGGCAAGTTAGAGATAAGGTCAATTTTAGTCTTATCTACCTCAATTCCCTTGGACAAAATTATGTGTCCAAAAATAATTCCCTTAAGAACCATGAAATGACACTTTTCCCAATTCAGAATCAAATTCTTTTCCTCACATTTTTCAGATTTTCCAAACACTCGCAGAAGGATGGACCAAAGACAGAGAAGTCGTCCATGAAGACCTCTAAATATTACGCCACCATGTCAGAAAAAATACTTAACATGCATCACTGAAAAGTGGCGGGGGCATTACACAGACTGAATGGCATCCTTCGGTAAGCAAAGGTGTCAAAGGGACATGTGAATGTTGTATTTTCTTGATCTTCAAGGGCTATCTCTATCTGGTTGTAGCCCGAATATCCATCAAGGAAGCAGTAGTAAGAATGACCAGCTAGCCTTTCCAAAATTTAATCAATGAAGGGCAAAGGAAAGTGGTCCTTCCTTATGACAGTATTCAATTTTCTGTAGTCAATGCACATTCTCCAACCAATAGTGACTCTAGTTGGCACGAGTTCATTATCGACATTGGCTACGATGATGATTCCATACTTCTTAGGAACCACCTGAGTTGGACTCACCCATTGACTGTCGGATATAGGGTATATGATACCCACATCCAACAACTTAAGTACCTTAGCCTTAACCACTTCTTTCATGTTTGGATTAAGTTGACGTTGTGGTTGTAGGGAGGTTTTCGCATTATCCTCAAGATGAATGTGGTGAGTACAAATTAAAGGGTCAATTCCCTTGAGTTCCACAATAGATCATCCAAGGGCTCCTTTACCCTCAATGAAAGTAGAGATAAGCACACTCTCTTGTTCTTTCTCAAGGTAGGAAGAAATCACTACCAGGTATGTCTCATCTTGACATAAAAAGACATATTTAAGATCAGAGGTAAAAGGTTTTAGGTCAAGCTTCGGCGCTTTGAGGCTAGATGGTAGAGGCACTGCATCAGTTTAAGGTAATTCTTCAAATTGTGGCCTCCACCAGTTAACTTCAAGTACCGGCGTAGCATCAAGCACGGAATCCATCTCCCTAATCATGTCATCATCTAAATTAGGGGAGTGGGCCAAGCATCTCTCTAGAGGGGCAGAGTATAGAGTCAAAAGTGCTCTATCTTCCACGAAAGAATCTATCAAATTAATGTTGTGGATATCATCAACATCCTCTGAATGTTTGCTCATGTTGAAAAAAATATTGAGCTCCAATGTCATATTTTCGAAAGATAAATTCATAACTCCATTCCTACAATTAATGATGGCATTTGATGCAACAAGGAATGGGTGACCAAGAATGACGGGAATTTTGTTGCTCATATCTACGATGGGTTGAGTATCCAAGACAATAAAGTCGACTGGATAGTAGAATTTATCAACTTGGACCAACACATCCTCAGTCATCCCTCTCAATATACGGACTGAGCGATCTGTAAGTTGTAACGTGGTCCTGGTGGGTTTTGATTCACCTAGACCCAATTGTTCGTAACCGAGGAAAGACTTAAATTAACGCTCGCTCCTAAGTCAAGAAGTGCGTGCTCAATCTGGTGATTCCCTATTATACAAGTGATAGTTGGGCTACCGGGATCTTTATAGTTTTGTGGCACATCTTGCTTGAGGATGGCACTCACTTTTTCTGTCAGAAAAATTTTCTTTTGAATGTTTTTCCGTATTTTGGTAGTGCATAGATCTTTCAAAAATTTGGCATATGAAGGTATTTATTTCACGGCATCCAGTAGAGGAATATTCACCTTAACTTGTTAAAGCACCTTTAGAATATCTTGAGAGTTAGAGAGAGATTTTAGTGCAATCAACCGTTGAGGGATTGGCGCAATCAGCTTACTTTGAGGTTCCGGTTCTAACCCCTGTGGAGCATTGCTAGGTCTATCATTCTCATCTATTTTGGGTCCTTAGGCTTTTCAACCCTTATCAGAATAGCTTTGTCAATTGTAATCCTACACCTAAGAATGGTGACAACTTTTGCATGTTCCATCTGATTTGAAGAGCTTGGGTCACTTATTTTACATTATGGTTTTGGATTGGGGAGAGGTTGGGCTAGACGCATCCCTTTCTCCCCACTCGCTAAGTATGACTCAATCCTTTGAATGGACGATGCAAACATTCCCATTATTGTTTTGATATCCTGGAATGCTTGTACCGTATTCTAGTTGAATAGCTCTTAGTTTTACATGAATTTTTTAATCGTATCCTCTTGAGGTCTCTTTTGATTTAAAAATTGAGTAAGGGCCTCTTGTGGATTAGCCATTTGTCCATTCCTTCAACTGAAATTTGGATGTTTTCTCTAACTGGAATTGCATTTGTTTGAGGTGGGTCCTCTGAAAGGTCTTTGGTAGTTGTTTACAACATTTGATTGCTCATTCAATATCTCTTGAAAAGTAAGAATTGTTAGACAATTCTCAGTTGTATGTATGTTACAAGCACAAATACCACAAACAACTTCCGTAGCCTTTTCAAGTTCTGCCTTCTTAAGTTCCATGGCCTCGACTTTTCTCGTGAGATTAGTCACTCTTGCACTCATATCGTCTTCCTCTTTTAAGACATAAATTCCTTCCCTTTTCCTTTAATTAAGTAGGTTTAGAAGTGGTGAGTCTTGGAGAGGTGTCCCATGATCGCGCGTTTTCTGCCAATTGATCAAGGTAATACCATGCATCATCGGCCTCTTTATTCATGAATTCACCATTAGACATCATCTCTACGAACTGGCGCATTGGTGAAGTTAATCCGTTATTAAAAAAACTTATTATTCATCATATTTCGTAGCCATGATGTGGACAGGAATTCATGAGATCTTTGAACCTTTTCCAGCATTAGAAGAAGGTTTCTTCCTCTTTTTGGGTAAAGTTCATAATTGTCTTCCTTAAAGTGTTAGTTTTATGAAATGAGAAAAACTTTTTGAGAAATTATCGGGTCATCTCGGTCCATGTACCGATGGATCTTAGCTTTAAGGAGTGCATCCACGTCTTAGCCTTCTCTTTCAATGAAAAATGAAATAATTTAAGTCGCATTGTCCTCAGACTATTTAGGAAGTGTAATGTAGTGACTATTTCATCAAACTCTTTGATGTGCAGGTATGGACTTTCAGAATCTAGTCCATGAAACTTGGGAAGGAGTCGTATCACTCCAGGTTTGATGTCTACATTTCCTGCATTAAGTGGAAAGACCATGCAGGAAGGCGTACTCACCCCCGCCGGTTGTAAATAATCTCGTAGAGTACGAGGCAGGGGTGAATTTCATCTTGGATTTCCTCAACTGGAGGTTGAGGTTAATTTATAGGTGGATTTGCAGCCATCACTTCAATTGACTTAAAGGATCTCAAGTGGTGTCCAATCTGGTGATGGATAGGCAACCCTTCGATTAATCTTCCTTCACTTAAGAGACATCGAGTGTTGTCACAAACCCACTTGGGCATAAAACACTCATAGCCCTTAAACAACTAAACAAAACTAAACCTAAGAAAAAGAAAACTAAATAAAACAAATAAGAAATCTACAAAAGATAAGAGAGAGTTGGAGAGAAGTTACCCGATTAAGATTGTTATGCTAGGGTTCTACAAAACAGAAAACAAAGTTAGTTCTAAAAATAAATTCAGAAACTTCTAACCTAGAAACACAAAAGAAGAACTAATCATAATCTTAAACTAATTCCAAAACTAATTAATCTTAGAAAAAAATGCGGTCATACTCCCCCGCAATGGAACCAAAAACTTGTTCACAACCCAAGTGTAGGGTCGCGATGTCATAATAACTCGATAAGACCGAGGTCGAATCCACAAGGACTAAACTTGTACGTATTCTAAAAATAACTAGAACTAGAACTAGAAAAAGATCTAAATTGAAATCTGAATAATTGAGAGTAAAGGTGAATAATGTTGATTAAAACTTATGAATTTAAAGGTGGGAACTAGGGTGCCAAGGATCCACTTGTAGCTATCAAGATGCTACCTTACTTGATTCAAGGAACACAATTGGAATCGGAGTCCTATCCTATCCAATTGGAAGATAAAACAATTAAATTAAATCTGAACTTTTTATTGACCTAATTCTTGGTCATAACCCCAAGTGTAGGGTCGTGATGTAATAATAATCTTAGTAAGACCGAGGTCAAATCCACAATGACTAAGCTCGTGTGTATTCTGAAAGTAACTAGAATCCAAACTAAAAGAAGATCTAAATCTAAATTAGGAATAAAAGGAAGTAATTGTGAGGTATTTAATTAGAAACTTGAGAATTCAAAGGTGGGAACTAGGGTGTCCAGGGATCCACTTGCAGCTATTAGGATGTTTCCTTATTTGATTCAAGGAACTCAATTGGAATTGGAGTCCTATCCTATCCAATTGGAAGATATATCAATAAGATCATATCTGAACTTCCATTGACCTACTTCTCAATGGATGAAAGTTGTGAGGATTGGAAGAGATCCCATCATCTAGCCATGCCCAGGGGACAATGGCAAACAATAGGATATACCAATCCCACAACCAAACATAGGAGAATTGGAAAGGTTAGAAGAGATTCCATCACCCAGCCATTCCCAAGGGACAATGGTGAACAACAGGATTTACTAACCTCACAATATCAAATCATGAAAAGAAGATACTCAAAGCTATTGCATATTTATTGTAATTTGAGTCTTAACAAACCATTAAAAACTAAAAGTATTCCTTAAATATTAAATTAGAATCAAAGAAGTTCAACACGAATAAGAATCAAACAAGAAAAATATCACAATCATGCTACAAGCTTCACCCCTTAGCCTTAGCTAAGGGATTTAGCCAACCATGGACATGATTGGATTCAAAACCCTAGAAGAAAGCATTAAAAACTAAGAAGAAATGAAAAAAGAACTCTTGGATGACAGCTCCACCCCTTTGCTCTACTCCTCCAAACCCTAGATATCCTAAAAAGACTTACGAAACCCATATTTATAAGCTAGTTTCTACAAAATCGCAAAACCGAATCAAATTTATGCAATCCGTGTAACTCTGCGTAATGCCTTCGATGTCATCGAAGGGGTTTGAATCTGGAAGTCGCGCCTTTTTTTCTTTTGTACTGCGCAAGTCTCTGTGTCATCGAACCTTCCTTCGACATCATCGAGAAGTCCTTCGATGCCATCTAAGAGTCTTCAATCCATCGAAAAAGTGTCCAAAATCGTCCAGTGAGTTGCTTCAATTTCTTCAATAAATTAGATGCCATCGAACAGTCTTCGATGTCATTGATCATCTTCTTCGAGTCATCGAACATGTCTTCGATTCATCGAGAATTGCATCCAATATGTCTAGCAACCAACTTAATTTTCCTATGAAAATTTGATGTCATCGAGCTATATTCGATGTCATCGAACAATGGCTTCAATGTCATCGAACAATGGTCGATGACACAGATTGTGAAGTAAATTCCAACACTTTGTTCTTCCGATTTCCTTCCTTCTTTACTTGTTTTTCTTGGATCTTCGAGTCTTGAAATCTTCAATCTTGGTCTCCAAAGATCCGTTCTTAGCTTTGGCAATTCTTGAGCCTTAAATCCATTCTTTTAGTATTCTTTTCAATCCAAGCTCTTAAACTCACCTTACAACACAAACGTGTATAAAATATACCATTAAGCATTATCATGCTCATAAAACCAAGATATAAATGGGGGAAAATATGCAATATTTGAGTCTCAACACACTTCCTAACCAGCATTTTGCTAGTTCCGAGCAAAAATATGCGTAAAATAATCTTCCATCTTTAAAGTTCAAAACCTTTTTTAGAAGACAATCTTTTGTGCAATCAAGTATGAATGAGTAGTGTTAAGACAAGAAAGTGAGATTTTTGAAAACCTAGAGCCGAATCACATAAGCAATCAATCAAATAGGTTCTTTATCGGTTTTAAAATCATAAATTCATGTATCAAGTTTTTTTTTTCAATGTGCTTGGTGAATATCAACTTAGTTCCCATGAACACACTATCAGTTCATAATGTTAGCCATGTTCATCATATCAAAATTAGTTAAAAACTCGAGTACTGATTCCGAACATATCCCCAATTTTCTTCTTTTTCCAGTTTTTTTATTTTAAATCAGCTGTTACTCTTATTCATTCTTTTTCAGACATTAAATCCTTTTCAGAGACCTTTTTCGTTCTCCTCAAAGATGTTGTCATTCTTCATTATTCTCATCATTCATGGCCTTTTTGTCGATCTCCTATTTTTTAACTGATTTTTCATTTTTGAGGGTGGATAAAATTCTTTAGACTCAATTTTCAACATCTATCAATGATTCACATGCTACCAATCAGAAATCCTAGCATATCCCAAGGAAGCAAATCGAACGTGTTTCGTGATTTAAATTAACATGATATACAAATTTCCTCTTAATCATTCGAGAACCCTAGGTGAAAGTTACTCGGGTGATCAAACTCCAACAATTCAAGATTCTATCTTCATCTTATTATCCTACTCAATGCATTCTTAATTACACAAACTATCGCTTCCAAACAAGTTTTAGTGTGAAATTTTCACAATTTTTGCTCAATACTAAACCAAATACTGATTAGTTTACCTAATCTACACCCCCAACCTAAAATCTACATTGTCCTCAATGTAAAAGAAATAAACATATAATGCACATGAGACAACGAAAAGAAATGGAGTAGTGATGGAAAGATAGTACCTGGACGATGGAAATTTAAGGCTTGTCCACGAATCTTAGCATAACATGGGTTAGCATAAAATAAAACTAAAACAAGTTGAAAGCAAACTACCCTAGTCATAAATCCTATGAAAGCAAATAAATCTAATTATACGTCCATCAAACTAGGAGATCAATCCTGGTATACAAGATCAGTCAGAGGCATGGACATGTCCTCTGAATCAAATTTCTCAACAAATACCTTTAAACGATGTCCATTGACTTTGAAAATATTGTCATAGTTTGGATTCTTTATCTCAACGGCCCCATGAGGATAGACATTAGTAATAGCGAAAAGGTCGGTCCAACGAGATCGGAGTTTACTCAGAAAAAGACGTAACTGAGAATTGTACAAAAGGACTTTTGGCCAGTCAAGAATGATTTTTGAAGGATGTTCCTGTCATGGAACACCTTCATCCTGTCCTTGTAAATTATCGATTTCTCGTTTACGTCATTTCAGATTTCCTCAAGTTTATTCAATTGTAATTTGTGCAAGTGAGCCAGCGTTGTCCAAATCGAAGTTTAAATTCTTAACAGCCCAGTAGGCTGTATGTTCCAATTCCATAGGTAAGTGGCAAGCTTTCCCATAGACAAGTCTAAAGGGAGACATTCCAATGGGAGTTTTAAAGGTTGTACAGTAAGCCCATAAAGCATCAATCAATCGAATTGACCAATCCTTTCAGTCAGGGTTAACCATTTTTTCAAAATATGTTTAATTTCCTTGTTCAAAATCTTAGCTTGCTCACTTATTTGTGGGTGGTATGGAGTGCTCACCTTATGAGAGATGCCATATTTCTTCATTAAGTTTGCAAATGACCTATTACAAAAACGTGAGCCTCCATCACTAATGATGGCTCGAGACGTTCCGAACCAGGAAATGATGTTTTCTTTTAAGAATTTAATAACCATTTTATAGTCATTATTCCGGCATGGGATTTCTTCGACCCATTTAGTGACATAGTCTACTGCTAGCAAAATGTACAAATTCTCGAAAGATTGGGAGAATGGTCCCATGAAATCGATGCCCCAACAATCAAATGCTTCAATGATAAGAATTGGGTTCAGAGGCATCATATTTCGACGGGACAATGCTCACAAGCTTTACAAAACCCATCAGTATCTCTGAACATAGTGGGCCAATAAAAGTCGCACTACAGAATTTTCACCGTGGTCTTTTTAGTAGAAAAGTGACCACCACATGATAGAAGGAGATGACACTTTGGTGTTCATTGTCTGGCACACATCTCCTTAAAATCTGGTCTGAGCAATATTTAAATAAATACGGATCATCCCAGAAGAATTTGCGTTCCTCGGCGAAGAATTTCTTCTTATCTTGCGCAGTCCAATGTGTTGCCGTGAAACCTGTGGCAAGATAATTAGCAATATCAGCATACCAAGGTGAGTGGGAGACTTTAAACAATTGTTTGTCATGGAACATGTTGTTTATTGGTGTCGTCTAAAGGGAATCAGGGAGGTCAAGTCTCGAAAGTGGTCAGCCACTATGTTTTCTACTCCATTTTTATCTTTTATTTCCAAATCAAATTCCTGGAGTAGGGGGATTCATCTTATCAAGCGGGGCTTAGCGTCATTCTTAGAAAGAAGGTACTTGAGCGCTGCATGATCAATGTAGATGATAATCTTAGATCCAATCAAGTATGACCTAAATTTGTCCAGTGCGAATACCACGGCCAAGAGTTCCTTTTCCGTAGTAGAATAATTCACTTAGGCAAGATTTAGAGTTCTACTTGCATAATGAATAACATAGGGCTTTTTTTCTTTTCTCTAGCCTAACACCACCCCATTAACATAGTCAGATGCATCACACATTATCTCAAATGGAATGCTCCAATCGAGTGGCTGCATGATAGGTGCGGTAGTCAACATGCACTTGAGTTAGAGAAAGCTTCTTGGCATTGTTCCGTCCACTTATATGGTACATCCTTTTGAAGTAGATTACATAAAGGACGAGAGAGGTGACTAAAAGTCTTTTATGAATCTCCTATAAAACCCAGCGTGTCCTAAGAAGGATCGCATGTCTCATATGTTTTTGGGTGGAGGTAGGGTAGAGATAAGATCGATTTTAGCTTATCTACCTCAATTCCCTTGGATGAGATGATATGTATAAGAACAATTTCCTTACGAACCATAAAATGGCACTTCTCCCAATTTAATACTAAATTCTTTTCCTCAAATCGCTTCGGCACACATTTTAGATTCTCTAAACAATCGTTGAAGGATAGAGCAAAGATAGAGAATTCGTCCATGAAGACCTCTAAATATTGCCCCACCATGTCAAAAAAAATACTCATCATGCATCGTTGAAATGGGGCGGGGGCATTACACGGTCCGAATGGCATCCTTCAGTAAATAAAGGTGCCAAAGGGGCATGTGAATGTGGTCTTTTCCTTATCTTCAAGGGCTATCTCTATCTGGTTGTAGCCCGAATACCGATCAAAGAAGCAATAGTATGAGTGACCAGCTAGTCCTTCCAAAATTTGATCAATGAAGGGCAAAGGAAAGTGGTCCTTCCTTGTGATGGTATTCAATTTCCTGTAGTCAATGCACATTCTCCAACCAATAGTAACTCTAGTTGGCACAAGTTCATTGTCGGCATTGGGTACGATGGTGATTGTAAACTTTTTAGGAACCACCTGAGTTGGACTCACCCATTGAATATCAGATCTAGGGTATATGATACTCACATCAAATAGTTTAAGTACCTCGGTCTTAACCACTTCCTTCATGTTTGGATTTAATCTATGTTGTGGTTGCCGAGAGGTATTCACATTATCCTCTAGATAAATACTATTAGTATAATCAAAGGATTAATTTCCTTGAGGTCCGCAATCGACCATTCAAGGGCTCCTTTGTGCTTAATGAGAGTAAAGATAAGCATACTCTCCTATTCTTACTCAAGGTGGGAAGAAATCACCATCGGGTATGTCTCATCTTGACTTAAATAGACATTCCAAATCAGAGGGTAAAGGTTTTAGGTCAAGCTTCGATGCCTTGAGGTTAGAAGGTAGAGGCACTACATCAGTTTGGGGTAATTCTTCAAATTGTGACCTCCACCGATTAACTTCAAGTATCGGCATGGTATCCAGCATGGTTCCCATCTCGCTAATCATATCATCATCTAAATCATGGGAGTGGGCTATGCACGTCTCTAAAGGGTCAGAGGATAAGGTCAGAAGTGTTCTATCTTTCATGAAAGAATCAATCAAGTTTATATTGTGGGCATCGTCATCATCCTCTGCTTGTTTGCTCATACTAAAAAAGATATTGAGCTCCAATGTCATATTTTCAAAAGACAAATTCATGACTACATTCCTACAATTAATGATTGCATTTGATGTGGCAAGGAATAGGCGACCAAGAATGACTGGATTTGAGTGCTCATATCTACGATGGGTTGAGTATCTAGGACGATAAAATCTACTAGGTAGTAGAATTTGTCAACCTGAATCGACTAGGTAGTAGAATTTGTCAACCTGGACCAACACATCCTCAATTATCCCTCTCGGTACACAAACTGAGCGATAGACAAGTTGTAATGTGGTCCGGATGGATTTTAATTCACCTAGACCCAGTTGTTCATAGACCGAGTATGGGATTAGATTGACGCTCGCTCCTAAGTCAAGAAGTGCGTGCTCAATCCGGTAATTTTCAATTACACAAGTGATGGTTGGGCTACCATGATCTTTGTACTTTTGTGTCATATCTTGCTTTAGGATGGCACTCACTTTTCTGTTAAGAAGATTTTCTTTTGAATATTTTGACGTCTTTTGGTCGTACATAAGTCTTTTAGAAATTTGGCATATGAAGGTATTTGTTTAACGAAATCTAGTAGAGGAATGTTGACTTTCACTTGTTTCAGTACCTCTAGAATGTCCTTAGAGTTAGAGAGAAGTTTTGGTGTAATCAATCATTGGGGAAATGGAGCAATCGGCTTGCCTTGAGGTTTCAATTCTAAATCTTGTGGAGTAGTGATAGATCTATCATTGTTGTATTTTCTAGGTCTTAGGCTTTTCAGCCCTAACCAGAATGGTTTTATCAATGGTCTTCCCACTCCTAAGAGTAGTGATAGATTTAGCTTATTCTATCCGATTTGAAGAGCTTGGGTCACTGACCATGTATTGCTGTTTCGGATTGGGAAGAGGTTGAGCTGGAAGGCTTCCTTTTTCCCCAATCGCATTTTTTGTCTCAAGCCCTTGTATGGCCTTTGTAAGGTCTTGAAAGGCATATAGCATACCCTGATTGAAAAGATCTTGATTTTGAAGATGCTTTAGGACCAGATCGTCTTGAGGTTTCCCTTGATTTAGAATTTGATTAGGGAATCCCTGAGTAGCAGTTTATCCATTCCTCTAACTGAAATTTAGATGATTTCTCTAACTTGGATTGTAAGTATTGGAGGTGGGTCCTTTGAAAGGCCTCTGGTAATTATTTTTGGCATTTGATTGCTCATTCAAAATTTCTTGAAAAGCAAGTATTGTTGGACAATTTTCAGTTGTATGAATATTACAAGCATCAATACCGCAAACAATTTTCTTAGCCTTATCCTTTTTAAGCTCCATGGCCTCGAGTTTCCTTGTGAGATTAGCCACTTTAGAATTTATATCATCTTCCTCTTTTAGAAGTTATATTCTGCCCCTTTCATTTGATTGAGTAGGCTTAGAAGTGGTGCTAGGTTTTGGGGAGATGTCTCATGATTGTGCGTTTTCAGCAAGTCTGTCAAAATAACCCACACATCATCGACATTTTTTTCATAAATTCCCTATTGCACATTGTCTCGACCAATTAGCGCATGGAAGATGTCAGTCCATCATAAAAGAAGTTTGTGATGTGCCACGTTTCAAAACTGTGTTGTGGGCATGAACTGACAAGATCCTTGAACCGCTCCCAACATTAGAAGAATGTTTCATCTTCCTTTTAGGAGAAGTTCATGATTGACTTTCTGAGAGTGTTCGTTTTGTGGTATGGGAAGAATTTCTTTATGAACTCCCTTGTCATGTTGTTCCATCTACCAATAGATCATGGACGTAGTGAGAGTAGCCACGTCTTTGCTTTCTTTTTTAAAGAAAAGAGAAAGATTTTCAGCCTGACCGTGTCCTCAAACATGTTGAGAAAATATAAGGTGGTTATGATCTCATCAAACTCTTTCACGTGTAAATATGGATTTTCATATTCAAGTCCATAGAATTTTGGAAGGAATTGGATCACCCTTAGCTTGACATCCATGTTTCCTGCAATTTCTAGAAAAACCATACAGGAAGATGCTCACCCCAGCCGGTTGTAAATAGTCTCGTAAAGTACAAGGCGGGGGTGCTTAATGCACCTCATTTTCATCCTGGATTTCATCAACCCTAGGTTGAGGTGGATTTGGAGGTTGATTGGTGGCCATAACTTTAGTTAACTCTGAGGATCTCTGGTGGTGTCTAATCCTGTGATGAATAAATAACCCATCAACCAATCCTCCTTCACTTAAGAGACGTCGAGTGTTATCACGAACCCACTTGGGCATGAAACACTCTTAGCCCTCAAGTAACCTAAACCTAAGAGAGAGAAAACTAAAGCAATTAAGAAATCTAAGAATATAAAGAGAGAGATGTAGAAAGAAGTTACCAAATTAGAAGTTTCTATATCAAGATACTGCAAAACAGAAAAGCAAGTTAGTTTCTTGAAACAAATTAGGAAAGTTCCAAACTTAGAAATAGAAGAATAAGTTAGTTTCTAAAAAAAATTGAGAAAAACCCTAACCTAAAATTAGAAAATAAATAAACTCTAATCTTAACCTAATTCCAAAACTAATTAATTTCAAAAAACGCAACTGTTAATCCCCCAGCAACGGCGCCAAAAACTTGTTCACAACCCCAAGTGTAGGGTCGCGATGTAGTAATAATCTCAATAAGACCGAGGTCGAATCCATAGGGACTAAGCTCGTGTGTATTCTGAAAGTAACTAGAATCAAAACTAGAAGAAGATCTAAATCTAAATTAGGAATAAAAGGAAGAAATTGTGAGGTATTTAATTAGAAACTTAAGAATTCAAAGGTGGGAACTAAGGTGTCCAGGGATCCACTTACAGCTATTAGGATGTTTCCCTATTTGATTCAAGGAACTCAATTGGAATTGGAGTCATATCCTATCCAATTTGAAGATATATCAATAAGATCAGATCTGAACTTCCATTGACCTACTTCTGAATGGATGAGAGTTGTGAGGATTGGAAGAGATTCCATCATCTAATCATGCCCAGGGGTGTAACATCCCGGATTTCTGCCAACCTGAGATTAGACGTCCTTAGGCGATGGGTCGATCCTAACACCTTATTAACTTGTCAGAACTAAATCCCACAATCTAAAATCGCTCCTTAACCCATTTCCTTCACAAATCCCACCCTTCACCACCTTATTTTTTTTTAATTTTCTAAGTACTTCACATTAGACACTACCTTAAAGTTTAGGTGATGAAGAACAATACTTAAACTAAACATTGCTACAAAGGTCTAAGTACTACCTCAGACCGAAATCACTCAGGACTAAATCCTTTAGAAATTAGGCGACATTTAGCTAGTGTTAAACTAGAGTGCCTGTGAAATTAGCACCAATCACTTTAAATACGATCTGCAAGACCCAAAACTTGTAGAATCATTGACGCTAGGTTACCTTAAAATCTAGGATCAATCTCATTACCCGGCTGCTCTCGAGAGCATCTCGAAACTCTATATCGGATCTGGACCGCACGTCAGAAGTCCGATTAACACGAAGTTAAGGAACTAGGACCCCCTCGCTGGGCTTGACAACCATCTCGAAAATCAAATCCAGATAGTGTCCTAGTGCTCTTTGCTTGAGCTCGGAGTGAAGAGTGTGAGAAATGTGAAATTAATTCAAAATAAAATATCTTGAATAGTAATCTGGCACATATTGCTTGCGGATCAGTTTTAAGTAACCAGACCGTCAGAATCAGACCAAATTACACGCTCGGATCAGTAGAAATTTCATACACATTTACATGTACTCGGAATCTCCGATCGAGATCCGCTGACCGTTGAACTGAAACTGGTCTGCCATGAGTGATCTGGAAATTTCACTGAAACGAAAACTTAACTAAATGTAGATCCAGTGTTAGTGAGCTTAAGTCCGACCTTTGGCTCAAGGAGGCCCGCCAGAAGTCTTCCGTTGAGCTGAAACAGGTCTGCTTTGGTTATAACCTAAGTATACTTTGACCTGGAGTCTATTTCAGTGAGTTTTTAGGCTATATAAGGACCTTAAACCCTATCTCATGGCAGCCAAATGAATTTGAGAGAAACCCTAGAGAGAGAAGAGAGAAAAGAGAGAGAAACTGTGGGAGCAGTGGGAGAATCTCCCTGCCACTCTTCCCTGCTGCTATACGTGTTTAACCGCCTCGTTCTAATCGCTTTCCCGACGATTCCGGCTCCATTTCTAGGTAAGAAACCCTAACCCTAATCTGATTTGGGGCTTGGGTGGTTGTAGGTTATGAAATAGCTAACATATTTCATTCTATAGGTTACCAAACTGCCGTATACGAAAGCTTAGCAAACCTATCGACTCCGTTACGATTCTACGACAAAAGGTGCGGGCTTTAGGTATATAGGTTATGGTTTTCAATGCTTTCAATGTCAGATAATGATAAATTCATGATCTGCATGCAATTGCACATGTACAAAGTGCTGTCTGTTTTCCGTTTCGATTAAAGATGAAAAATATGGAATTCTACAAACTCTAGGTATTTGTAGAAAGTACCGTATACTTATAAATTTTGGAAATGTGTATGACATGATTATTTTTCGTATAAATATATTATATATGGATAAATTACCTGTTTGGCGAAAGGACTTGCCCTAATACATGTTTTGCTTATATACACTATGTATGTTGAAATTGTGTATTCTAGAAAATACCGTATACGTATAAATTTTAGAGATGTATTTGTCATGATTATTTGCTGTATGAATATATTATACATGGATAAAATACTCGCTTGGCGAAAGGATAGCCCTAATACATGTTTTGCTAACATACACCATGTATGTTGTAATAGTGTATTCTAAGTGTTTGTGAAAATGACCGAATGAGTATAGAATTCTCATTCGTGCTCGCCATGACTAATTGTCATGGATATATGATTGTTGTATTGGCGATCCCCCTTTGACGAAAGGATTTGCCCTAAATCATGCCACGGCCAATATACACTATATATGCAAAAACGTGTGGCCCAAGTGTTTGTGGAAATGACTAAAGGAACATGGAACTTGGATTCCTGCTTGCCATGATATTGGTCGTGGGTGTACACGTGTTATAATTGGGGTAACTTCCTAGTGAAAGGATTTAGCCTAATTCCTATGTGATTAACATATGTCATGTATGTTGATGTATGTCTTTTAAAGTGTTTGTTGAAATGTCTGAATGAGTAGTCGTTAGCAAATTGTAATGTATAAGGGTGTTGAGATATAATTCTCAACTTCCTTTAACTATGTGTATGATTTCTTTGGATAGCTGTGTGATTAGGAATTGAATATGTATAAACTCATGCTTGTGTTGTGCTTCATAACATGCTCAACTGCTTTTATGATTTTATCTATGTAATGCATATGTTTAAATTCATATTTACGTTGTATGATCCGTCATGGGTGATGGGGGAGTGGAGCAACGAGTGCGTGCAACAGCCCTGGCAGCCCTAAACGGATAATACCAGACTTTGATTGTATTATTTGAATCTTGATCCATTACTGCTTTACCTATCTGCAATTGAATGTGATTGGGGCTATCGTATAGTCCAGGCAGTCGGTAACAGGATCGAATTCGTGGCTGAGTTTCAGTTGTCACGTGAGATGTGTTCGACGAACCCGAGTCGTACTTTGGTTGGCGATAGTGGTTGGCCACACGAAGTGCTTATGCGCTTCATATCGTTCAACTTGTTGTACGCTCAAGCTAGCTGAGCTCGTCAAGTAACCCGATCTTCTTATGTATGTTCACCGTGTTTGGACGCTACTGCTTGAACCTAGGGTACCAAACTTACCAGTGAAATCCCTTTTAACCATGGTACCTCGATCCGCTAAGACTCATGAGCCGGGCATGGTGGTATGGGACACCGTGGTCGAGCTGTCGGCCTACACTGGGGCCACGTGCCTCCCCGTAGTGACCAGTGAGCAACCAGACTCGTGAGCCGATTATGGTGGTATGGGACAATATATTCGAGCTGTCGACACCTACGGCGAGAGCCGAATATGGTGAGACTTGTATTCGTGCTGACGGGCGACGAGTCCTCCGTAGTGTCTTCGAGTATACTCTAAGGTCTGTTATTGGTGACGAGCCCTTCACAGCAACTAGAGCATGAGTTGAGCCGAGTACGGTGAGATCTGTATTCGAGCTGACGGCCAGCGATTGAACCGAGTACGGTGAGACCTGTATTCGATCTAACGGCCAGCAATTGAGCCGCATACGGTGAGATCTGTATCTGTGCTGACGGGTGACGAGCCCTTTGTGATGCCTTCGCTATGCTTCTCAAACCATAATATCGTATGAGATTAACTAGGACTGACGACCCTAGAATGGATCATGTTTGGGAATGATACAAGGGAGGTACCCTAGTTTCCCAATACTGCTGTTTGAAATGGACTAATAATTACTCGGTAATCATGCTCATCATCGCACTGCATGTGCCTGGTAAATGTGGAGCACTAAGGGATGAACGCATTTGTGAACGTAAGATGGTGTCGCATGAGGGTGGTTTGGCAAGGGCATACATCATGTCACTTCATACTTGCATTAAATAAGAGTAGTTAGAATTGTTTGATTGTACTGCTTTATCATTACTGCTTGACTGAGTTGATAACATGTTAACCTATGCTTTATTGTTCCACTGAGTTGATCACTCACTCCCACGTTACGGGACGGTGTTGTACACACCAACCAGATTTGTTGAGTTTCAAGTGAAGGCGATGCTTATGAAGCAGAGCCAGATTACTATGATGTGGAGGAGGAGTTCTCCTACTTATAGCTCTCTGACAGGTTTATGAAGACCTGTTATTGTATTGACAGGGCTATGGTACTTGGGATAGAAGACATTACACTTACACATTTGGTATATTTTAGAAATGTACTTGAAATTTATTAACCCGGTAATGTTATCATACTCTGGAGACTCAACACAGTTTTTATATATTTTATATATCTATCATAGTCTTCCGCTTGCAATTTATCTGTCTCTGGAGTATGATATGTTGTTTTGGCTTAATCTCACTCATGTGAAATACACTAATGTAGATAACATTTAATCATCATTATCTATGTTGCATAAGTGATGTTCTGGAAACTCGGGTGTTGACTTATGTTCGACCCCTGATTTTTCGGGATGTTACAGTTGGTATCAGAGCATGATTTGGATTAAACCGGACCTGGGTTATGGTCACACGACGCACTCTGACGCACTCTGACGCATTCTGACTTAAGAGGGAGCGACGGAACGTAGAAACAGTCATAAGTATCCCAATTTCGCCAATTGGCGAAGTTCACTAAAAACGAACGCCGAAATCGAGTCTGTATTCGACCATGGTCGCACGGGTCGACCTTAAAACATTCCTAGGCCGTCCATTGCTGATTCTAGATTACAATCCACCTCACCCCAACCATTAAAAATCGGTAGAATACGGGATACGCGTGATGAGAATAACTACTCCGAATCCTCGGAGCTTCTCTGGACTCCTCACGGAGACTTCTCAAATCCATGAGAAAAGAAACTAGAAAATAGAAATAAATTCTAATAAATTCAAAATTGATTAATGAATTACTAAAAATGAGTTCACAACCCTTTAAATAGGGATACCAAGTAATGAGAAAGAAATCAGAAACAAACTACAACTAAAACTCCTAGGTTGTGATGTCTATTAGTGCGCAAGGTTTTCGGCCAAAAATAGTAAGTGTCCTATTTGGCTTCACCAAACCGTTCTCTTAATTATTCTAAGCTCTTTGCACAATGGGCGTAACTCCTAAAGCCCAACGGATGAAGAGTAATTAAATAAAACTACTATTTTTAGTAAAACGAAATTGAAACGGGAAAACGACCGTCAATCGGAGGGTTTTTTAGCAATTCCAGGCTGCGCAACCCTGCATAGCAGGTTGGTTGGCTTCATTAGCTCATTCTACCCCAAATTCATATATTTTACGTCAGATAACTCATTCCAGATTGCAAGATACGTCCGATTTGACCTAAAACGACTCGAAACGGAGTCGGGGACCACACGCGTCAATCCGGGGGAGAACCGTGTGGACCCAGGGTGCATTTGGCACCTTGGGAGGGTGGAGAACACTACCCAACTGCGGCGGTAGCACGCCGGGTAAAGCGGACCGCGGTGGAACGGTTGGCCCGCTCGGGTTGGGCCGGGTCTGGTCGTGGTCGGCCTGACCCCTAGGTACGTGTGGTGCATGCGAAATTGTGGGGGGACCCCTATTTCACGTCGTTTTGCCCCCCTCTCTCGCAAACGCCCCTCCAATCTCTCTTTTCCTCCTATTCTTGCTGTTTTCCGTCTCAAACATTCCCTCTAATCACTCACTTCATCATTTCCTGCCCAACTCATCCTCCTCCAACGTTTACAACATAACCTACCCCCTACCCTCTCCATTCTCTCTCATTTGAGCACTTACATGCCTCATTTGGAGCTCAAATTCGGGTAAGCTCTCTACCCATCCCATCTATTCATTTTCCTTCTTCAATCCCTGTCGGTTGGGGCTTTTACAATCTTTGTTGAGGCTCAAACTCGTGGAGGAACAAACCTCCAGCCCTTACTCTCTCTCCCCTTCACTTTTCATTGAATTTTCATGGCCCTATTCGAATTAGTTACGGCCATTTTCATGCTTTCCCACACAAGACTCATTTTTCAAAGCCTATAAAATTTATTTTTATCCCACCCACCCTCCTACCAACCATGCCACACCCAATCCCAAGGTGGGATTAGTAATCCAGTCCCATTTAATACAACTTAAGACCACTGGCCAAATAGTGTTGAAGTGATAAAGTCCCTTGATATACATTAACCCACCACACTCTGATAGCTTAAGCTTTTAGAGTAAATGGTTGTTTGACAAATAGGCCCTTAGAGTTTTGGACTTAAAGTTGGTATTTTTAGATTTCAAAGAATTTGACAATATAGGGAATCCCATAAATTCATAACGCAAACCCTATGACCTCCCTAGATGGTACGAGCTTGTGTGAAATGCTCGAGCATAGTTAAATTTAAGTTCGGGCGACTCAATTCCAATTAGACAACTTTGACCCTAAGCGATAAAATAATTTCTTTTATTGGAAAGGGTATAAAATCATCTGGTGTATAAGCATAGACTTTAGATTACAACTAGTGGATTACCGCTGCTCATAAGTTGAGCCTAGGCTGCTGATTAGACTAAGAAATGTAAACGACTAAAAATGCTAAGATAATTGAGTGATAGACTTAGTTAGTTGACTTGATTAGGTTGGAACGAGACCCCGTTCCTTTGTTGAATCCCCTCGGTACTCATAGGCTTATTTAACGACTCTTAGGAGGCTTGTTTGATTAGTAACTACTCACGCTTAGAGAAAACTTATATATCCCTTGGATTTAATGATAGGTCAAATCAATACACCCTTAGAATCGCCTTCTTAAAGACTTAGTACCATCGGGACCACGGAGCAGATAAACTACATATAAGCGAGGTATTCGCGGTTTGAATTGAATTCTCAATCCTAGTAGTGACCAATGAACTCTATGCTCTGATCAAGCAGAAGGTCGGGATCAACTAGGATTAAGAACTGATACGACAATTTTCTGTCCTCGCTAGGCAGGAGGTCCATGTATCCGACTTAGACCCACTACACAACATTTCTTCCGTGTTGGCTGAACCACTTGCAACCAAAAGTTTATAACTTCGTCTTTGAAAAGTATTAGGAGTATATAACTGATAGCGACTTTGTCTTTTAGGCCCAAGGAATTACCTAAATGGGCAACAAATAGTTAGGAATTAGGTCCCAAATTACATGCCATGTCGGCATACATTTTGTCCATATGAATGAAGAAAGATAACCTGCCTGTTAAGCTAGGCATGATTAAATAGGATCAGTCTGGACCGTGACAAAACTCCTTGGTAGGATTAGGCATCTTGCCACAGACTCACACCTGTCCCTGAAATCAACCACGATACCGTCATCTTTAACTCCTTTCTATGACCATAGGTACCAATGTCATAGTACACAGCATCGATGGAAGGAAGACCATTGTATTGAGGGATTGTTTTCCATTTCGTATCAAGGATAGGTCCTACATTTCACCTTGTTCCGACATACGGATCAAGACATATATCTTGAACCCTGGAGGTAGAAATAAATTTTTAAGGGGGGTAAAAAATTATAAGCCCAATCTAGTTAAGTCAGTTTATACACCTCTTTGATCTGGGTAGCGCAGCGAAAGCAGGGTGGACCCTACCCCACTGGCCCAGGATCGAAACTGTGCTCGTTAAATACGAACATTATAGAAGCCCTAGTAAGTTCTACTATGAGAAACCGTTTAGGATGATCTAGTAAGATTTGATTCATCATTTCCTTGGACATAGATAACAACAAGGACTCTCTTAGACTAAGACTTAAAGGGCAACCTTAGACATAGACCATTTGAGCCTTTCAATGATGGACACTCCCTACATTTCTAGAGTGATCGGACTACAGAGTTACTGAAATATACAACTGCAAAACATTCGCGGCTTGACCCAATTCTCAATCCTGGGTGACTACCAATGGACTCACTGCTTGGCCGAGCAGAAGACCAGGATCCACCAGGATTCGGAAGGGATACGATGAGCTTTCTACCCTGGCCTAGTAGATGATCGATGTATCGGGATTAAGCCCACCATAAACGTCTCTCCGTGTTGGTCAAACAATGAAAACAGCTATCTTACTCTAGATAATTGGGATTTGTCGTCGAGACTCCAAATAGGTAAAGAAATAAATTGTAGCGAACCATCAGGGTATGAGAAATGGATAAAGAAATAAGTTTTAAGGGGGGTAGACTAAAATAAACCAGGCTTGTATATACCCTACTACGCGTAGAAACTCGAAATCAATAAAACTTCGGTAAAAGAAATAATTAAATCTTCCCTTATTACCCTTAGCCAATTTCAGGGATGAAATTTTGTTTTAAGGGGGGTAGATTGTAACATCCCAGATTTTTGCCAACCTGGGATTAGACGTCCTTAGGCGATGGGTCGATCCTAACACCTTATTAACTTGTCAGAACTGAATCCCACAGTCTAAAATCGCTCCTTAACCCATTTCCTTCACAAATCCCACCTTCACCACTTTTTTTTTAAATTTTTTAAGTACTTTCACATTAGACACTACCTTAAAGTTTAGGTAATGAAGAACAATACTTAAACTAAACATTGCTACAAAGGTCTAAGTACCACCTCAGACCGAAATCACTCAGGACTATATCCTTTAGAAATTAGGCAAGATTTAGCTAGTGTTAAACTAGAGTGCCTGTGAAATTAGCATCAATCACTTTAAATACGATCTGCAAGACCCAAAACTTGTAGAATCATTGACGCTAGGTTACCCTAAAATTTAGGATCAATCTCATTACCCGGCTGCTCTCGGGAGCATCTCGAAACTCCGTATCGGATCTGGACCGCATGTCGGAAGTCCGATTAACACGAAGTTAAGGAACTAGGACCCCCTCGCTGGGTTTGACAACCAACTCGAAAATCAAATCTAGATAGTGTCTCAGCGCTATTCGCTTGAGCTCGGAGTGAAGAGTGTGAGAAATGTGAAATTAATTCAAAATAAAATATCTTGAATAGTAATCTGGCACGTGTTGCTTGCGGATCAGTTTTAAGTAACCAGACCGTCAGAATCAGACCAAATTATACCCTCGGATCAGGAGAAATTTCATACACATTTACGTGTACTCGGAATCTCTGATTAAGATCCGCTGACCGTTGAACTGAAACTGGTCCGCCATGCGTGATCTGGAAATTCCACTGAAACGAAAACTTAACTAAATGTAGATCCAGTGTTAGTGAGCTTAAGTCTGACCTTTGGCTCAAGGAGGCCCGCCAGAAGTCCTCTGTTGAGCTGAAACAGGTCCGCTTTGGTTATAACCTAAGTATACTTTGACCTGGAGTCTATTTCGGTGAGTTTTTAGGCTATATAAGGACCTTAAACCCTATCTCATGGCAGCCATACGAATTTGAGAGAAACCCTAGAGAGAGAAGAGAGAAAAGAGGGAGAAACTGTGGGAGCAGTGGGAGAATCTCCCTGCCACTCTTCCCTGCTGCTATACGTGTTTAACCGTCTCGTTCTAATCGCTTTCCCGGCGATTCCGGCTCTGTTTCTAGGTAAGAAACCCAAACCCTAATCTGACTTGGGGCTTGGGTGGTTGTAGGTTATGAAATAGCTAACATATTTCATTCTATAGGTTACCAAACTGCCGTATACGAAAGCTTAGCAAACCTATCGACTCCGTTACGATTCTACGACAAAAGGTGCGGACTTTAGGTGTATAGGTTATGGTTTTCAATGCTTTCAATGTCAGATAATGATAGATTCATGATCTGCATGCAATTGCACATGTACAAAGTGTTGTCTATTTTCCGTTTCAATTAAAGATGAAAAATATGGAATTCTACATACTCTAGGTATTTGTAGAAAGTACCGTATACGTACAAATCTTGGAAATGTGTATGACATGATTATTTGTCCTATAAATATATTATATATGGATAAATTACCTGTTTGGCGAAAGGACTCGCCCTAATACATGTTTTGCTTATATACACTATGTATGTTGAAATTGTGTATTCTAGAAAATACCATATACGTATAAATTTTAGAGATGTATTTGTCATGATTATTTGCTGTATGAATATATTATACATGGATAAAATACTCGCTTGGCGAAAGGATAGCCCTAATACATGTTTTGCTAACATACACCATGTATGTTCTAATAGTGTATTCTAAGTGTTTGTGAAAATGACCGAATGAGTATAGAATTCTCATTCGTGCTCGCCATGACTAATTGTCATGGATATATGATTGTTGTATTGGCGATCCCCCTTTGACGAAAGGATTTGCCCTAAATCATGCCACGGCCAATATACACTATATATGCAAAAATGTGTGGCCCAAGTGTTTGTGGAAATGACTAAAGGAACATGGAACTTGGATTCCTGCTTGCCATGACTATTCGTCGTGGGTGTACGCGTGTTATAATTGGGGTAACTCCCTAGTGAAAGGATTTGGCCTAATGCCTATGTGATCAACAAACATATGTCATGTATGTTGATGTATATCTTTTAAAGTGTTTGTTGAAATGTCTGAATGAGTAGTAGTTAGCAAATTGTAATGTATAAGGGTGTTGAGATATGATTCTCAACTTCCTTTAACTATGTGTATGATTTCTTTGGATAGCTGTGTGATTAGGAATTGAATATGTACAAACTCATGCTTGTGTTGTGCTTCATAACATGCTCAACTGCTTTTATGATTTTATCTATGTAATGCATATGTTTAAATTCATATTTACGTTGTATGATCCGTCATGGGTGATGGGGGAGTGGAGCAACGAGTACGTGCAACAGCCCTGGCAGCCCTAAACGGATAATACCAGACTTTGATTGTATGATTTGAATCTTGATCCATTACTGCTTTACTTATCTGCAATTGAATGTGATTGGGGCTATTGTATAGTCCAGGCAGTCGGTAACAGGATAGAATTCGCGGCTGAGTTTCAGTTGTCACGTGAGATGTGTTCGACGAACCTGAGTCGTACTTCGGTTGGCGATAGTGGTTGCCACACGAAGTGCTTATGCGCTTCATATCGTTCAACTTGTTGTGCGCTCGAGCTAGCCGAGCTCGTCAAGTAACCCGATCTATCTTATGTATGTTCACCATGTTTGGACGCTACTGCTTGAACCTAGGGTACCAAACTTACCAGTGAAATCCCTTTTAACCATGGTACCTCGATCCGCTTAGACTCATGAGCCGGGCATTGTGGTATGGGACACCGTGGTCGAGCTGTCGGCCTACACTGGGGCCGCGTGTCTCCCCGTAGTGACCAGTGAGCAATTAGACTCGTGAGCCGATTATGGTGGTATGGGACAATATATTCGAGCTGTCGACACCTACAGCGAGAGCCGAATATGGTGAAACCTGTATTCTTGTTGACGGTCGACGAGTCCTCCGTAGTGTCTTCGAGTATACTCTAAAGTCTGTGATTGGCGACTAGCCCTTCACAGCAACTAGAGCATGAGTTGAGCCGAGTACAGTGAGATCTGTATTCGAACTGACGGCCAGCGATTGAGCCGAGTACGGTGAGACCTGTATTCGAACTGACGGCCAGCAATTGAGCCGCATACGGTGAGATCTGTATCCGTGCTGACAGGTGACGAGCCCTTTGTGATGCCTTCTCTATGCCTCTCAAACCATAATATCGTATGAGATTAACTAGGACTGACGACCCTAGAATGGATCATGTTTGGGAATGATACAAGGGAGGTACCTTAGTTTTCCAATACTGTTGTTTGAAATGGACTAATAATTACTCGGTAATCATGCTCATCATCGCACTGCATGTGCCTGGTAGATGTGGAGCACTAAGGGATGAACGCATTCGCGAACGTAAGACGGTGTCGCATGAGGGTGGTTTGGCAAGGGCATACATCATGTCACTTCATACTTGCATTAAATAAGAGTAGTTAGAATTGTTTGATTGTACTGCTTTATCATTACTGCTTGACTGAGTTGATAACATGTTAACCTATACTTTATTGTTCCACTGAGTTGATCACTCACTCCCACGTTACGGGACGGTGTTGTACACACCAACCAGATTTGTTGAGTTTCAGGTGAAGGTGATGCTTATGAAGCAGAGCCGGATTACTATGATGTGGAGGAGGAGTTCTCCTACTTGTAGCTCTCTGACAGGTTTATGAAGACCTGTTATTGTATTGACGGGGCTATGGTACTTGGGATAGAAGACATTACACTTACACATTTGGTATATTTTAGAAATATACTTGAAATTTATTAACGTGGTAATGTTATCATACTCTGGAGACTCAACACAGTTTTTATATATTTTATATATCTATCACAGTCTTCTGCTTGCAATTTATCTGTCTCTGGAGTATGATATTCTGTTTTGGCTTAATCTCACTCATGTGAAATACACTAATGCAGACAACATTTAATCATCATTATCTATGTTGCATAAGTGATGTTCTGAAAACTCGGGTGTTGACTTATGCTCGACCCTCGATTTTTCGGGATGTTACAAGGGGACAATGGCAAACAACAGGATATACTAATCCCACAATCAAACATAGAAGAATTGGGAAGGTTACAAGAGATTTCATGACCCAGCCATGCCCAAGGGACGATGGTGAACAATAGGATTTACTAACCTCACATTTCAAATCAGGAAAAGAAGATAGTCAAAGCTATTGTAGATCTATTATAATTTGAGTCGCAATAAACCATTAAAAACTAAAAGTATTCCTTAAATATCAAATTAGAATCAAAGAAGTTCAACAAGAATAAGAATCAAACAAGAAAAATATCCCAATCATACTATAAGCTTCACCCCTTAGCCATAGCTAAGGGATTTAGCCAACCATAGACATGAATGGATTCAAAACCCTAGAAGAAAGCTTTAAAAACTAAGAAGAAAGGAAGAACTCTTGGATGACGGCTCCACCACTTTTCTCTGTTCCTCCAAACCCTACATATCCCAAAAAGACATAGGAAACCCATATTTATAAGATAGTTTCCTCAAAATCGTAAAACCGCCTCAAATTTACGCAGTTTGCGTAACTCTACGTAACGCTTTCGATGTCATCGAAGGGGTTTGAATTCGGAAGTCGCACTTTTTTTTCTTTTACACTGCATAAGTCTCTGTGTCATCGAACCTTCCTTCGATGTCATTGAGAAGTCCTTCGATGCCATCAAAGGTTCTTCGATCAATCGAGAAAGTGTCCAAAACAGTCTAGCGAGTTGCTTTAATTTCTTCAATAAATTTGATGCCATTGAACAATCTTCGATGTCATCGAGCATCTTCTTCGAGTCATCAAAAATGCCTTCGATTCATCGAGAATTGCATCCAATATGTCCAGCAACCACCTTGATTTTCCTGTGAAAATTTGATGTCATCGAGTTATATTCGATGTCATCGAACGATGGCTTCGATGTCATCGAACACTGGTCGATGACACAGATTGTGAAGTGAATTTCAGCACTTTGTTCTTCCGACTTCCTTCTTTACTTGGTTTTCTTGGATCTTCGAGTCTTGAAATCTTTAATCTTCGTCTCCAAATATCCGTTCTTTGCTTTGGCAATTCTTGAGCCTTAAATCCATGCTTTCAGCATTCTTTTCAATCCAAGCTTTTTAACTCACCTTGCAACACAAACATGTATAAAATATACCATTAAGCATTATTGTGTTCATAAAACCAAGATATAAATGGGGGAAAATATGCAATATTTAAGTCTCAATTATTCTCAATGGAGGAGAATTGTGAAGATTGGAAGGAATTTCATCACCCTACCATGCCCAAAAAATGATGGTGAACAACAAGATTTACCAATCTCACAATCTCAAAACAGGAAAAGAAGATATCTAAAGCTATCACAGCATCTATTGTAATTTGAGTCACAATAAATCATAGAAACCTAAAAATATTCCTTTAATATCAAAATAGAAATCAATGACGTTCAATAAGAACAAGAATCAAAGCAAAATAAACATCCAAACATGGTACAAGCTTCACCTCTTAGCCCTAACTAAGAGGTTTACCCAACCATAGACATGATTGAAACCAAATCTCTTAAACAAAGCATGAAAAATAAACTAGGGAAGAAGAAAAACTCTTTGGTGGCTGCTCCACCCTTGTATATGCTCCTTGAGACCTTTCCAAACCCTAGAAGATGGTTTGAAGCATCCTAGGGAGTCCTATTTATAGTTGTGGAACTCTAGCTTTCGCAATTAGTTGGAAAAATCTAGAAATTGCCTCCAATTTACGCACTCTGCATGGTTTTCCAAAATAGGCTCGGAGTTTTAACCGCCTCAAATTCACGCACTCTGCGTAGTTTCTCAAAATCGACTCAGAGTTTCAGAATATGCTTTTTCAGGACAATTTCAGGAATATGTTTGTTTTTAGGACAATTTCAAGATTCCTTTTCTTCACTTCAAATCTTTGATTCTCTTCATTCTTCACTTGGTTTTCTTGGATCTTTGGCATGTGAATTCTTCATTAATGACTTCCAAATCTCCAAATCTTCATTTAGTAATATTTTGAACATAAATCTTCCTTTTAGCATCAATTTCACCTTAAGTTCTCGAAATCACCTCGCACATGAAAACATGTATAATTAAATCGATTCAGCACTATCATGTTTATAAATCCAAAGTATAAATAGGGGAAATATGCAATATTTCACACTCAACACAAGGAACACCTTACGTTCTAAGCACCTAGACACAAAGTTTAGAGTAAATCTCACCCCCTTCATGTTAAACATCCTTTATAGTGTAAGTTAAGGGAATCGACTTTGTCTGTCGACCATCATACTCCATCAGTTAGCATTCACTTTCGAAGGAACTCATGTCACACATCTTCCCTTTCCGAATCTCATTTGTCTGTTATCCTAGGAAGTTGGACTCGTGCCCACGTCTGATCGTCCACGACCTGCTTCTCGCTTCAATCATGACAACATCCAGAAGATGAATTTAAAAGATCAACTGGTGACCATCTTGGCATCGCCACAAAAAAGCGACGTTAACGTACAAGAAGGTCTGAGGGCACAAATAGAGACTCGCCAATAGTGGTTGACTCTCGTCTGTCATTTCACCATCCCATGCTCCCTAGATTCGGCACACACTTGCAGACATCGACGCCATCTTGATCACATTGGGAAAATTCTTTGAGGACAGTCTCGCATGGAAGAGCGACTCGGGCGTTGCAAGACAAGACTTTCAACCATAAGACACATGTTGAAGACTCTATTGCATCGCAATGATACCACTCCGCATAAGGGTGGTCCTTCGGCTAGAGATTAGCTTAGCTTGCATAGTTAGAGTTTTAGGCTTGAGGCATTAGTTATCTTTTTAGATGCCCTTGCCGATCTGATCGATCGTTCTTTGTATATTTGTGTTCATATGTGATGTTTTATATGTGTTGTTGTTGTTTGTGGATATTACTACCCTATTGGGGCTTGTTTTTGTTTGTGGATGATTATATTTTTGGATATTTTGATGTTATAGATGATCATGCCATATTTGGGCATCTTTTATGATATATTTATCTTTGTGGCATGATTTATTGTTATCGCATAATTCATTGCATTTCATTCCTATTTCTGAAATTATGTGATTTTTTTATTATTTAATTCTATCTTCCTATTCTGAATAGGTAATTGATTCTCCAACTTCAATATTCTATGGCATGTTGTTTATGTTACTAACCATTTGTTAATGACTAAGGAAAGGGGGGGAGAACCATACTCCCACCATTAGGTGTGAATCTGTTGTGGGTTAATGGTGATGCAAGAAGATAGGGGGAGTATCAACTCAAGCACCAAGATCAAGTCTTTGTATATTCATTGTAATTGAGTTGTAATATTAAAAGTTATGTAATCTTCATTTATACATAATTAACCAAGGGGAGATTGAAATTGCCCTTGTTTCTCAATGTACGTGAATGTTGAGTCGTAGAGTCAAGTGAGCCCCATATGAAGACTACAAGACCAAAGACTCACCAAGTTGAAAAAGTTGAGTGTGTTATACGGGTAAATCAAACCTCACTTCCCAACCAAACCCTATCAGGTAAAAAACCCGCTTAGAACAAATCTAAACTTGCCCAAAACTATATTTTTAAAACCCTTGGTAAGTTTAGATTAGAATTTTTTTTAAAGCCTATGGAGATAGAAGCAAATAGAAAATTTTCATGTTCTGTCGATTGCAATCGAGCAGTCTCGATGGCATCAAAACAAAGGCCTAACAGTCCAACAACCAAATAGTGAAAATCCCGGATAAGTTTGATGACATCGAAACTTAAGTTTCATCACATCGAAACTTAAGTTTCGATGGCATCAAAGCCACTTCGATGACATCGATCAAATGCCAAATATCTCCAGAAAGCTTTGAAAAATTCCAAGTATACTCGATGCAATTGAACCCCTTTCGATGGCATCGAGCAAGGTTCGATGGCATCGAAAATAAGACTAGTTTGTCCAGCAAGCTACAAGGAAAATCATATATTCTCGATGGCATCGAAAGACATTCAATGACATCGAAATTCAAATTTCAATGACATCGAAAGGTTGTTCGATGGCATCGAAATATGGACCAAACTGTCTAGAGATTTTTCATAGGAAAATCATTTTATTCATGATGACATCAACATGCAATCGATGACATGTTCAATGGTATCAAAATTTGACTTAAACTGTCCAGCAAGCAATGTAATATTTTCAAGGAAAATCCCGATGGCATCGAGTCATCTCTCGATGACATTGAAGGGCCCTTCGATGGCATCGAAAGATGTTCAATGGCATCTAATAGAATCTACTATGCGCTTATTTGAAAACTGTAGTGTAGCAAGTTGATGCAATCAAAGAAAGTTCGATGGCATCGAAGAGCCTTCGATAGCATCGACGATCTTCGATGGCATCAACAAGAACAAATTTCTGCCCATTTTTTCACAGTTGGGATTTGACTTTATATAAACACTTAGGTTGCTTATTGGCTTTTTGAGTGAGTGTTGAAGAGAGCTTTGAGAGAGTAACTACCTGAGTTATTACCCTTCCTCTCAAGCCATCTTTCCCATAGGAGTTCATCATTCAATCTATGTCTTAAAGGCATTTATTGGTATATTCATAGCTTTCATTAAAGAATGAACTCTGACATTTATTGATCATCCAGCAGCACTCTTTAATGGCAAATCATTGTGTTGGGATCCTTGAATGCTTAGCTTCTAGGAATCTTCTCTAGCTCTTAAAGGCCCATCATTAAGTAGAGAAGATCAAACCAAACCCTAACCCAAAAATCTCGTACTTAATTGAAGCATTTACAAGTTGTTGCGATTCAAGGGAGATGAAGACACGTCATCAAGAAGAAGATCATCATCAGCATGTAGCTCACTCACTTATGAAAGTGCCCTTGTTTGTCAATGTACGTGAATGTTGAGTCATAGTGTCAAGTGAGCCCCATATGAACCCTACAAGAACAAGACTCATCAAATTGAAAAAGTTCGAGTGCACCATACAAGTATATTAAGCCTCACTTCCAAAACCAAACCCTATCAGGTAAAAGACCCACTTAAAATAAATCTAATCTTGCCTAAAACCATATTTGTAAAACCCTTGGTAAGCTTAGATTAGAGTTTTTTTAAAGCATGTGGAGATAGAAGCAAATAGGAAGTTTTCATGTTATGTCGATTGCAATCGAGTAGCTTCGACGCCATCGTATTCGATGGCATCGAAACAAAGGCCTAACAGTCCAGCAACCAAATTGTAAAATTCTAGATAAGTTTGATGCAATCGAAGCAAGTTTGATGCAAGTTTCGATGGCATCGAACACACTTCGATGACATTGACTAAAGGCCAAATATCTCCAAAAGCTTTGAAAATTTTGAAGTGTACTCGATGCAATTGAACCAATTTCGATGGCATTGAAGTAAGTTATCGATGGCATCGAACACAGTTCGATGACAACGAAAATGGGACTAGTTTGTCCAGCAAGCTTACAAGGAAAATCATATATTCTCGATGGCATCGATTTCAATGACATCGAAAGGTTGTTCAATGGCATCGAAATATGGACCAAACAGTTCAGTGAGTTTTCATAGGAAAATTTATTTATTTTCAATGCAATCGAAATGTCTTCAATGACATTGAGATTCAAATCTCAATGGCATCAAAGCACGTTCGATGGCATCAAAAACTGCTCAATCTATCCAGCAACTAAGTGATAATTTCAAGGAAAATCTCGACGGCATCGAGCCATCTCTCGATGACATCGAAGGGCCCTTTAATGGCATCGAATGATGTTCGATGGCATCGGACATAATCTGTTCTGCACTTATTTAAAAATCTTAGTGTAGAAAGTCGATGCAATCGAAGAAGGTTCGATGACATTGAAGACCCTTCAATGGCATCGACAACGACAGATTTCTGCTTGTTTTTTTATCATTGGAATTTAACTTTATATAAACACTTGGGTTGCTTCTTGGTTTTTGATCGAATATTTACAGAGCTTTGAGAGAGTCATTACCTAAGTTATTAACCTTCCTCTCAAGCCCTCTTTCCCATAAGAGTTTATCATTCAATCCATTGCTTAAATGCATTTATTAGTATATTCATAGCTTGGATTGAAGAATGAACTCTGACATTCATCGATCTTCCATTAACTAGGGGTGAACATCGAACCGGTAGAATCGTGGAACCAGACCAAAAATGATCAAACAATCAGGTTTGGTCCGATTCTAGAGTGTACCGATTCTAGTTCTGGTTCCAAAAATTAAAGAACCGTTTGGATCGGTTCCATTCCAGTTTAGGGGAATATAGAACCAAACCGTGAACCGAACCGTGGATCCGAACCGTGGAACCTGTAAGGCCCGTATCATAGTCCGTACCGTTCCTTAATATCCTGCGGTCATCCTGGTCGAATTCTGGCAACCCGCGACGCGTAGATAGCATTTACACGCGACCCTAAGTTGTACCCTGTCAACTCGAGTCGGCTCGACTCAAAACTTGTATCCTAGCGACCGCGCCATCGCCGCGATTCCAACGCCGCATCTCACACGCCAATGCGATCCCAATGCACAGCTCAGAGCCGGCAGAAGAGTTTTGCTGATCACCGGCATCGTCCCTTGGAGTTTGCTATTAGGGACAGAGTGTATCTCAAGGTCTCACCCATGAAGGGCGTAGTTCGATTTGGAGCAAAGGGCAAGCTTGCCCCGAGATTTATAGGACCTTTCGAGATCATTGGGCGCATTGACGCCATAGCCTATCGGCTTACCTTACCATCTTAGTTGTCTAGCGTCCACAACGTTTTCCATGTCTTTATGCTGAGGAAGTGTGGGTCAGACACCATTCCAGTGATTGATTGGCAGCCTTGGAGGTTCGTGAGGACGCTTCTTACATTGAGCAGTCAGTTCGTATCCTTGATCGGAAGGAGCAGGTCCTCCGGACCAAGGTCATCCCTTTGGTGAAAATGCAATGGGGTCATCATTCTGTTGATGAGGCATCTTGGGAGTGCGAGGCCGAGATTCGAGAGCGTTATCCCCATCTCTTTGATGATTGATTATATATTGTATCTTATATGTTATCTCCGATTTCATATGATGATGCTATGTTTCCTCTTCCTTATGAGTTATGTCTAGTTGCGATGATTATATAAATTTTGAGGATGAAATTTTTATTAGGAGGGGAGAGTTGTAAGGCCCATATCATATTTCGTACCGTTCCTTAGGATCCTGCGGTCCTCCCGGTCGAATTCCAGCGACCCGCGACGCATAAATACTATTTACACGTGACCCTGAGTTGTACCCTGTCAACCCGAGTCGGGTCAACTCGAAACTTATATCCTAGCGACTGCACCGTCGCTGAGGTTTCAACGCCGCGTCTCATGCGCCGATGCAATACCCAGGCCAGGAGTTGTGAGCCCACGTTTATTTCGAAGAAAACGTCGAGCGTTGCGAATCCCAAAGAGAATCTCTACAACCTATCACATCAATCAATCAAGTACACATCCTATCACAAGTACAAGCAACCCATACCCTACCCATCTCTCTCCCATTCCCAGAGTCAACTCTCTCTCTCTCTCCCATTCCCAAAGTCAACTCTCTCTCTCTCTCCTCTCTCTCTCTCTCTCTCTCTCTCTCTCTCTCTCTCTCTCCTCTCTCTCCCATATCTCATGGCCCACCTTAATGTATGATCAACACCGTCCATTAGTGAGGCCCACCTTACAGCCTGTCCAACGGGTAGGTTTGCTGCCCGTCCGTTGGGACAAGCCTGACTGAAGGAAAAATACAAACATCAGCTTGATTCACAGTAGTGGGCCACGCGTACGTGGGACCCACATGTTGTATGTATTAGATTCACACTGTCCGTCCATCTGGATGTGATCCACTTGAGTTATGGATTTCATCCATGTCGTCCGTCCATCTGGATGGGAACCCACCAGATATATATAGCTTTTGTATCGAGCGTCAGCAAGTTGGGGACCTGGATCAAGAGGTATGTGATAAATCCAGACCGTCCATCTGCGTTAAATCCAGACCGTCCAACTGTGGACGATCAGTACTTTGGCTGCTGTATCGACGTCAGTAAAATTCTATGTCCCCATCATGAGGCGTATGTTATATCCAAACCGCCCATCCATTTGATATTATGTGGGGCCCACCCCACACGTGCTGCACGTGTGGGATGGGACTCACCTTACTGCATGTATTCTAGGCCTGCACCGTTCATCCATGGACGGTGATGAGAGGGGCCAACCGTGATGTATTTGCCATCCAATCTGCCCACTAGTTTTGGGTAGGATGTGGGACCCACCCACACGTGCTGCACGTGGGTAGGATGTGGGACCCACCCACACGTGCTGCACGTGTGAGGTGGGGCCCACCTCGATATATGTGTTCTATGGCCACACCGCCCGTCCCAACCGTGATGTATGTGAATATCCACGCCAATTGTCCATCAGGTGGGACCCACCGCAGATGTATGTGTTACATCCAAATCATCCATCCAAATGGTGAGCTCGTCTTGAGGCCTGAGACTAAAAATGAGGCAGATCTATCAGGTGGACCACACTGCAGAAAATAGTGGAGAATCGAATGCCTACCATTGAAATCCTTTAGGGATCATAGAAGTTCTAGATCAATATGATATTTGTTTTTCCACTTGATTCAGGTCTTTATGACCGTATGAGCAGATTGGATGGAAAGTAAACGTTATGGTGGACCCTGGTAATTTTCAGGGTGGAAATCATTATCTCCACTATTATTTGTGGTATGGTCCAGATGATCTGTCGATATGATTCATATTTTTTTTTTGAAAATGCTCTAGAATGATCTTTAAAATAGATGAATGGTGTAGATGGTGCTGCCCATTGGTGCGGCTCGTGGATACGGCCCACCTTGATGTATTTATGGCCCATCCATGAGGTCCACCTTGATGTATTTGTGACCCATTTCGATGTATAAGGCCTTTATGCAGGGCCCATTGTGATTTTTTTAGGCCCATTGCGATTGTTCAGGGCCCACTTTTATATATGTGTTACATACACTATCCATCAATTGTGCCTAGCTCATAGGGCCCTGTTTGAGGCCCAAAGTGATGTATATGAGGCCTTTGAATAGGGCCCAATATGATGTATGTGTGTGGCCCATATAATGCGGCCCACTTGACGTATATGAGGTCCATTGTTAAGGCCCATTGTTGAAGCCCATTTAATGTATATGAGGCCCACGAGTAAGGCCCGATGTGATGTATGAGAGGCCCATGGATGTGGCCCATTGTGATATATTTGAGGCTCATGGACGTGGCCCAATGTGATGCATGTGAGTGAGGCCCAACGGGATGTATGTGAGACCCTTGTGTGAGGCCCAAAGCAATGTATATGAGGACTGATGTGATGTATGATTCCACCACGATGTATGTAATAATGTTTATGATGGGCCATGCCTAGGGAGCAATGATGGTTAAATGTCTATATTGTAACTCTTCCTAGGGCCCATTGTTAAGCCCATTCTCACCTCCTCTTAGTGGGCTAACCCAAACCGTTGGACCCTCATGATTGTTAGGCCCATTCTTAATTTGAGTAGGCCATCTAGGACCATCTTGATATGAGAAGAGTACATCATCATCATTTAACATGCTTAGTATAGCTTCATGATCCATGCCCATGCGCATCATATGTATGCTTGATATGAGGAGTGATTAATCATAGCACATGCCATTGGACGGATTATTACGGGACTTCCTGATAGGAGGAGTTACCCCACATGAGCGAGCGGTACGTGCAAGATTGTTGCGTGACCGAATAGTATAATTCATGCATCTCGCATTTGTGTGATATGATTTCTATACGCCCTAGCGACATCAGGGTTATAGCCTCCACAGGAATATCATGGATGGCAGGATTGGACACCAAAAATACTGTTACTAGCATCGGGGCACCATAGATGTCCCTGAGTAAAAATTCCTAAACTCGATGGTACCAGAGGATGACTCCAACGTCAAGATCGAGTGGATACATGAGCGCACGAGGGCCGAATACCAGGAGGCCGCATCTCCCACTATGTCATGGTCGGTTGGAAGGGGGTGTGGCCTTACCCGCCCAAGGGTAGGGGGCATTGTTAGGCTGAGTATGACCAGCTCGTAAATGGGTCCGCTATCGACGTGCTGGATAGGTATTGGCAGGCTATTGGCCAGGCGAATAGTGAGGTTTCTTATGCTCACTTGGACTGCACACCTGGGAAAGGGGTAGTGTCATTTGGAGTGTACTAAACCCCGATGATTATCTAGAGTAAAAACTATACTGATATTTAATGCTTTAGTGATGAGCTATATTGATATGTGGATTCGGATGAGGACTGTATGCTTGAGTTGCATCTCGCATCGCATGGCCTTAGTATGGCCGACATCATTCACGCCTTGCATCGCATGGCCTTGATATGGCCGATAGCATTCATGCCTTGCATCGCATAGCCTTGGTACGACTGATAATATTTATGGATTCGCCAGCATATTCCACATTACTCTGATATTACATTCTGAGCACACTTATATTGCGCACACACTCTCACCACCCTTTAAGGTTTTTATAAGCTTATGCACGATTGATGCATGCAGGTGAAGCCAGGATGCAACCGTAGCTTAATCGCAACAGGAGCGTGCAATTGAGCTTCAGGAGTTTCCGTTATTATAATCATTGTATTTCCCTTCATGCGCATTGTACCTTAAAGTTTTTTATCATAGTGAACTTTGTGATGATGTCTTGGTTATTGTTCGTGGGTTATGCTTATAGTTATGCTTGCTACGAAATAAATTCACATTAAATCCTCCTTGTAGGATCCCAGGATCAGAACGTGGTATATGGGTGTCAGGATCAGAGAATGGGGTACTACGGAGGCTGTCGGTGCCGGATTCGGCAATCGAGAATTTTGTGAGCCCGATTTTTGAGTTTGGGGCGTAACAGAAATGAACCAAGAACTGAAGCTACATTTAAAACAAAAAACAAAACAAAACCCTAAGTCTACCCGACCTTGTTGCGTGCGTGCGGCTGCCCCTGCTATCTCTCATCTCTCTCTCGCAGGTCTCTCTCTCGTTGCTCCCCCTATCTCTCTCTCACCGCTGTCGGCCCTCTCTCTCTCTCGCTGCTCCTCTCTCACCGACCCCCGATCCTCTCTCTCACTGATCATCTCTCTCTCACTGCTCCTCTCTCTCTCACTACTCTCTCTCGTTGCTCCTCTCTCTCTCGCCGATCCTCTCTCTCTCTCTCTTGCTGCTCCTTTATCTCTCGCTAGTCCTCTCTCTCCACACACCACAGAACCATGGAACCGATCTGGAACCAAACCGGTTTTCACAGTTCGGTTTTGGTTCAGTTCTAGGGTGCTAATGGTTCGGTTCCAGTTCAGAAAATCCTAGAACTGTATGGAACGGTTCGGTTCCGGTTTCACCCCAGAACCGGACCGAACCGACTCGCGTGCACCCCTACCAGCAGCACTCTTTAATGGCAAATCATTGTGTTGGGATTCTTGAATGCTTAGGTTCTGAGAATCTTCTCTTGCTCTTAAAGACCCATCATTAAGTAGAGAAGATCGAACCAAACCCTAACCCAACAACCTCATACTCGATTAAAGCATTTACAAGCTGTTGAGATTCAAGAGAGCTGAATACACATCATCAGGAAGAAGATCGTCATCAGCATGTGCTAAACGGGGCTCACTCACTTACAAGTACGTAATAAAGTCCGTTAAGTCTGAAGCCCTTTCCTTATGTAGGATTGGGATTCAGAGTTTGGTTCTCAAACTCGCTGAGACCTTTTCTAGGCCTCCGACGGCAAAATATGTACAGTGCCCTTGTGTAGGACCTATTGCCTTGTGTAGGCATTATAGGTTGCCTTGTGTAGGACCTATTGCCTTGTGTAGGCATTATAGTTGCCTTGTGTAGGACCTATTGCCTTGTGTAGGCATTATAGTTTGCCTTATGTAGGCCCTGGCCCTAAAAGTTGCCTTGTGTAGGCATTAAGTTTGCCTTGTGTAAGCATTATGAGTTGCCTTCTGTAGGCACTTAGGGTTGTCTTGTGTAGGCACCCTAGCTAACCTTGTGTAGGTTGTAGAGGTTTATGGTTAACCTGATTTAAAACCATTTGATAGTGAAATTCAGTACACTCAAAGGAATGAGTGCGTCAACCAGGAGTGGAGTAGGCACATAGCCGAACCACTATATATTATTGTATTTGTGATGCATGCTTTTGTCTCTGTTATGTTGATTCATGATATGATTAATTTCCTCATACTACATGTTTGATGCATTGCAACTACTATACATTTCATTATCCTATCTTTTGAGTGTGAATAGTTTTATGTTAATCCCGCATACTTTTGTTTAAATTAATCACATTAATTTTCAAGTAGGATTAAAGTTTTTAAAAGTCTTATTCACCCCCTCTAGGACATTTGGGCATAATTCCGTACTTTTACTAATGGTTTACCACAATTTCAATCTACACCGTCTGAACATTGTCGACGTAAATCGATAGTTACAAATCAATGGTTAGTCAATGTGTAACGTCTCAGAAAAATCTGTACAAAGACCCGAGTATCACCTCAGGTAGAAATCACTCAGGACCAAATCCTTTAGTAATTAGACGAAAATTAATTAAGTGTTAAACTGAATTAATTGGTAGATTAGCTTGAACTGCTTTCTATACGAACTGTAAGACCCAAAACTAATAGAATCGCTAATGCTACATTACCTGGAAATATAGGATCAATCTCAAAACCCAGTTGCTCTCAGGAGCAGCTTGAAACTCTGTTTCAGACCTGGACTTGACCCAGTAGCTCTCATGCGTCGAAAGTCCGATTAACATGAAATTATACAGTTATGACCGCCTTACTGGGCTTGACAATCACCTCAGAAATCAAGTCCAAATAATATCCCAAAACGCACAACTTAAGCCCAGAGCGAAGTGTGTGAGAAACGTGAATATCTTTAGAAAATGAATTCATATTCAAGTGAATTGGGCCGTTCGCTTACAAGCCAAATTTAAGGTTTCAGACCGTCAGTTTCTGACCCAATTACACCCTCGGATCAGGAAAAATTTCCAACACATGTCAGTGCACTTGTAGCCCTGATTGAGTACCGATGACTGTTGAACTGAAACTGGTCCTCCACAGTCGATCTGTAAATTTGATCGGACTGAAAACTTAACCTGACATAGATCCATTGTCAGGGGATTTTCTCTGGACCGTATGCCGAAAATGGGCCTCCAGATTAGCTCTGTTGGCCCGAAACAACCACTCATTGGCTATAACCTAAGTATACCATGGCCCTGGGGCCATTGAGCTCACTTTTGAGCCTATATAAGGCCCTTAAACCCTCTCTCTCCCATGTCATACGAATTTTCTAAACCCTAGGAAAGAGAAGAGAGAAAAGAGAAGAAAAAGGTGAGGAGAAATGAGAGAGAGAGAGAGATAGTAGCTGGGATTCTTTCCTGCCGCTCCACGGGCAGAATCGTCTCTCCCGTATCATTATACCGACGATTCCAGTAGTGATTTTGGGTAAAAAAAATTCTAACCCTAATCTGTTTTAGGGATCCAAATAGAGTAAATGGTGAAATAGCTAACCTATTTCATGCTATAGGTTGCTGTTGTGACGTAGACAAAGACTTAGTGTTCAAACTGAGTTCGATACGAGTTTGCCGACGAAAGGTGCGGACTATAAATGTTTAAGTTATGGTTTTCAAGGCTTTCAATGTCAGTTAATGATTTATGACTGACTTGATTGCTATCACATGTGCTTAGATACGACGTTTTATGTATATCACACATATATGTGTACTATGTTGATTTTAATGCATTTTATGTGTTCGTTGAAATGTTTGATTGAATATGGAATTATGATTTGTGCTTGTTATGATTAATGTTTGAGAATACATGGTTGTTGTACGTGTGGCAACTCCCTTGTGGAAGGATTTGCTATAATACCTTTTATAACTACTATATTGCATGTATGTTGATATGTGTAGTTTAAGTGTTTGATAAAATGCCTGAATGAGAAAATGCTTGTTATAATATATTTAATGAGGGCGTCGAGATAGGATTCTCAATTCCCTTATCTATTGTTGCAGTTTCCTTTATGTAACTTATCTTACTACTACGTGATTATGGATGAAATGTCTATGTATGCTGTAAGTGTTATGGTTTCCTATTCCTTTGGTTGTCAAATTTTGTGGTGCCAAAAACACAATCTATGTTTTGTGTAGCATGTTATTTCATATGATCAAGACACTGCATCTTTGCTTCTAGTCAAGAACGAATAACTACTTCAAATCATTTCAAGAAATGCAAGTACAAGCTACAACTAAAGAAGTGATCTTCTTCAAGTTAGTGTACAACTCAAGATGAAGTACAACTCAAGAACGACAAATCCAAGCTTTTGAAGATCTCAAATTCAAGCTACATCTTGTAGAGATCTCAAGTTTCATAATCTTCAAAGGTCAACCATCATATGAAGAAATGAAGTTTCAATGTCCTTACTTCACATTCAAGGTATGAATGACCTTAGATTGACCTTAGGATAGGTCATTTTGTATACATAATTCAAATTGAATATTTTATAAGTATTTGGTCTGTTCTTCGACTAGTCCTGGACTCTGTTCGACTAGTCCTAGAACTGGCTCGACCAGTCCAAGAAATTTCAAGACTAGTCCTAAGTTGTTGTAAATTTTTGAAAATTTTTTGTTGAGCTTCGACCAGTCCTAGAGTCTGCTCGACCGGTCGTAAGAACAGTGTCGATTCATTCATGACCAGTCCTGCAGATTCGATTTAAACTCCAGCAACCATTCTTGGTTCCTTAGGACCTGTCGTGGGTTGGTCACGACCAGTCGTGGAACAGTTTTATCCAATCGCGCTTAAAATTTCAAAATACAGTTCGACCTAGGACAAGTCGTGGTGGCCACACGACTAGTCGTAGACGCGATTTCTACTTCTATAAATAGAACACGAATTTCAGAGTTTTTCAATCCGAATTCAAGTAAAATCAAGGCATTACTCTGAGATAAGTTTGTGTTAATTTTTAAGCTACGCTGTGCATATTTAATATTCTCTTTTGTTGGCTTTGTCAATTTGATTTTATTTCTATATTCCAATCTGAATTGAATAGAGGAATTGTTGTATTCCTTCTTCTTGGAATCAAAATCAAATAGAGCTAGCCCATTTGGTTTAATTTAAAATTAATTAGAACTTAGAACCATTTCAAAGTGAGTATTGGACAATTGAACTTATACTCCGATTGGCTCTTCCGGGCTGTTACAAAAGGAGAAATCCAGGTATTTTACTATATTGTAAATTTTCTTCATTTTAGTTTTTGTTTAAGATTAAGCCAGAAAAATCTCAATCTAGTGGTTATCTGAGGAGAGCCAGAAAACTCAGAAAGTGGGGTTTTTTGAATTGTGTAAGCCCATTTGAAAGACACAATTGTGAAGGTTTTAGGTGAACCTGTGAAACCTATTTTCATAGTGAACGCTGATATCTCATATGTGAGGATATTAGGAGTGGAGTAGCAAGCTGTGTGGCTATTGTTTAACAGTTGGTGAACACACAGGCGAACCACTATAATTCTATCTTGTGGTTTGAATGTTTATTTAATTTTTATCTGTTATCATTCAAAGTTGTAGAATGTATGTGTGGATATGAATGTTGTAATATTTACATTTCAAGTATTGTGGGAATGTTGTAATAAGTTAGGATTTCAATTCTTGTTATTTCCTTTATTCCTCTTCAATTTGAGATATTGATACTTATATTGTTCTAGTAAGGTTGTCCTGCCATAAACCCTTGGTTTTTATGGTGCAAGGTTGTCCTTAGAACATCATTCGTATTAACCTCTCAATACTAGAATATTGAGGTTGCTTTACATTTCCGTACTGTGATTTATTTAAAGTACTGTCTTTCATTTATTTGTTTACAAGGCTATCTTATTATTTAATTCCGCGGGTATAATTTTAAATTTGGCATAGTCCTATTCACCCCCCCCCCCCTCTAGGACATATAGCTAGGCCTTTTCATATGCTAACATGTGTACTAGTTGTTTGCTGAAATGCTCAAATGAGATTTATATCTAGATTGGTTGTCACATGATGTATTTAACTATCACATATGAATACTATTGTTTAGAGTGTGATTGGGGCTACGATGTAGTCCAGGCAATCGGTAATGGTTTACAATCGGTGGTCGAACTGTTTTAGCCACGACGGATATGTTCGATGAATCCGACTCGCACGATGATTATGGACAGTGGTTAGGGCGCCACAAGGAGTGCGTATGCGCTCCATGTCAATTAATTCAATGTGCACTCGTACCAATCGAGCTTGTCCAGTAACCTGATTGGCCTAATGTATGTTCATCATATATGGATACAATGCTTGATCTAACGTATCTCTTACCAATGAAAGGCCCGTTTAACCTTGGTACCACGATCCATTAAGACTCATGAGCTGGGCATGGTGGTATGGGACACCGTGGTCGAGCTGTCGGCCTACGCTGGGGTAACGAGCCTCCCCGTAGTGTCCAGTGAGCAACCTAAACTCGTGAGCCAAATACGGTGATATGGGACACTGTATTCAAGTTGTCGGCTTACGATTAGGTGACGAGCCTCTCGTAGTGACCTCAAGTATACACTAAGACTACGCTAAGGTGACAAGCCTTTCCGTAGTGACCTCGAGTATAAATTAAGCCTGCACTGAGGTGACGAGCCTCTCCGTAACAACCTGGAACTGCCTATCGTATGTGATTTACTAGGAATGACGACCCTAGATGGATCACTGTTTGGGTAAATGATATAAAGGGAGGTACCTTAGCTTCCCGAATCTACTGTATGAATAAGCCTAAATAAGAACTTGGCTAACACGATCATGCACCGCATTGCATGTGTTTTGGTGAGGAAGCGCACGTTTACCGAGAGTGTTGCATGCGTGATCGTGAGATGATGTCGCTGAGGGAGTGCAGGCGAGGGCATACATCATTGTCGCATACCACTTTTGCATTAACAAGAGTATTTAGGACATGATTGTTGTACTGTTTTATCATTACTACTTGACTGAATTGATAACATGTTAACCTTTGCCTTATAACTCCACTGAGTTGATCACTCACTCCCACTCTAGGATGGTATTTTAAAACACCAACCAGACTCTGTTGTAGTTGCAGATGATGATGCGGCTTACGATTTGGAGCCGGCCTTCTACAACGACGAGGAGTTCTCTCTCCTACCTGCAACTCTCTGGCGGGTCCGCGTAGACCTGGAGTTGCATCACTGGGGCTATAGGGATATGGATTAGATGACATTTACATCTTGTATTTTGTATATTTTGGAATTAAACGTGTAATTATTTAACCTAGAGTCTTGTTCATACTCTAGGGACCTACAACCACTAATATGCTTTATATATTTATCACAGTCTTCCGCTTGCGTAATTCAATTGTCTCTGGAGTATGATATGCTGATTTGGTATAATCTCATTCATGTTTAACGCACTAATACGCACAACATTTAATCATCATTATCTATGTTGCATAAGTGACGAGTTGGAACTCGGGAGTTGAGCGTCTGCTTGACCCTCGGATTTCGGGGTGTTACACAATAGGTTTTGATCTTGTTCTTATGGCCCATCCAAATCTTGGGATTTTATCATTTCCAGACAAAGTGAGTATTTCAACATATTTATTACAACCATAGTGTATTACAAACATACATTAATTAGAGATATTAAAGTTGATTTAGTAATTAAACTCAAACACCTGTAAGTATATTATGCATAGATACTCTTAGATATTCTTGTGATTCTAAATCAAGGGTGCCAAACACAACTAGGGGATTCCAAAAACCCGTGGTTCCAAATCTCCCCACAAGTTCTAGATAAGATGATATTTATATTTTTCCCTTCATCTATGCTTAGATGGGTAATAAACATCTAACCATGTGATATTAAGAGCAAGTTAGATGGGTAATAAACATCAAAGTACGGCTTGGGGAGATTTCATGTGACATTAAGAACGGGTTAGATGGGTAATTAACATCAAAGTAGAGCTTGGGAAGATTTCAACAGTGAATGTCCATGGCCCTACAATTCAACATGGTACAGCCCACTTGATTTTTGTGTCGTCCTGATATTTGGACCCATGGGATAAAATGAGATGTTGGAGTGGATGTGCCGTGTGGATTAAATACATACATTATGGTGGGTCGCACGAGTGGGGACCCCACTCCCCACTCAACAAGCACTACACCAAAATCACTATTTAGGAACGGTGAGAGTTTTGGTTCAGGAATGGCTTCAGACCGTTCGAAATTTAAAACGGTTTTACATGGAAAAGGAAACCACCGAACCACTCGTACGACCTCATTTTTTATCCCCTTTTTATTCTCTTTCTCATTTCTTATCGATTTTTGTTCCTCTCTCTCTCTCTCTCTCTCTCTCTCTCTCTCTCTGTAGATGCGAAATCAAATGCATTTTTCTCTCTTCAGAGAGAGATAGACTGAGTGAGAGATTCATTAATGGTAGTAGCTCTTAAGCAAGATCTAACCTTTTAGAAGGAAACCCTAATTTTCAATCTATCTTTTCATTGGGAGACATTTCAATTTCGCTTCGGTCAGAATCATCTCTCTATCCATACATCCGAGTGGAAATGGCCATGGAAATGTCAAAATTCTTCTCAGATCTTGCATTTTCCTGCAATTGAGGCGTGTTTAAAGCAAGAGACAGACGAATACCACGCTTTCTGACGATTTTCCGTACGAGTACGCTGCGGAATTGTTAATTTCAGGCTTTCTGAAGGTTCTTTTAGCAGATTGGTGATTTCCAAGTTTTTTTCCTCGATTTGTAACAGATTCCGGGGTTCTTAGGGTAGATTCATAAAATTAGGGTTTTCTATGGTGTTTTTGTTTTGAATGATTTGGTGGTTTCTAGGGTTCGTTGTGAGCTTCCGTGGGTTTTGAAGGTTTTCAAGTATTCTTGTTATTTGCATAATTGAGGGTACATTGGCACAATTAGGGTTTTCTGAGGTTTCCTTTTTTTCGAAAAAATCGTGGTTTCTCGTGACTCCTGCATGGGCAACCCGATGTAGCGGGTGGGTTAGTTAAAGTAGCTTCTCCTACCACAAAATCATATATGATACGCCAAAAAACTTATTCTGGTTTGCGAGATACGACTGTTTTAAGGTTTTGACAGTCCTAATCACTTTCACCTCCGATCGGGCCTTCTTTGTTCCATCTTTGCCATGAAAGTGTCTGCGACCCGCTCTACGTCACCCTGGTTACTGCTTGTTATGCCATGGGGGAGGAGATTGTCGCAGCTGGGGTGATGTTCTCATAATTGGGGCAGATGTTCTGGTTTGTTGTTTGATACAATTGGGATATTTGTTTTGTTGTTTGATGCAATTGTGACATTTGTTTTGCTGGTTGATTCAGATTATAGAAGATTTGTTTGATTGTGATTGCTTGAGCTGTTGTTTGCTATTTCAGTTTGCTATTTCAAGCAGTTGTGGTTGAGTTGCCATTTGCTAAGTCAAGTAGTTGTGGTTGAGTTGCCGTTTGCTAATTCAAGTAGTTGTGGCGGAGCAGTTTGATTGTGGCAGCTTGGTATAGTGGAACATGCAGGTCTGCTTGCTGCTGGTAGTTGCAGGATAGGTGGATTTGTTATGGGTGCTTCAGCTGCAGGGGTGTCTTTTGGCTACCTGTTTAGATGAGGGATGGTTGATCTTGCTGGATGCCATATCAGGTGTTTGATAAAATGCCGCACAGGCTGGAACTCGGCTTGAACTGGCCCGAGTTGTTGACCGATCCGAGTCGAGCTAGCCAGACAGGCTCGAGGACTGAGCCAAGCCGAGTTCGAGCTGGGTTAGGTACTGGCCGAGTCGTGCCGAGCTGTGCCAAGCTCGATTCGGATCGACTCGTGTACAGCTCTATGAGCTATCATCAACTTACTGTTATTCTCTCTGGAATCCTAATGGGCAAATAAACAAAAGGGCAAGGACCGGTGCCCATTTCCTGTTGACATGGTTCACTATGGGCAATGGTGAGATACATCCATAGTGATTTTTTCAATGAAAAAATTGTCACGATTTGATTTAATACAACTTCTGAATGCATGCAGCCTTCAGTATTAAGCTATAGGAGCATGTTTTTCTGTTCAATAGAATTTCTGGATGCATGCAGCCTTGAGTATTAAACTAAAGGTGTGTATATGTTTCTATTCTTTGAGCCATTGAAGGGTCATTTATGTACTGATGCATTATTTACATATTGTCCCTTCTGTTAATGTGTTTCATTATGATGTTAAGTGGAATTTGTAGAATCGGAAGCTTTACCAAGTTGACTACCATACCATTTCATCCTTTATTTTCATTATCAAAAAAATTCATTGCTGTGGTAGAAATTTGTCCATGGAATTATCTCTTGACGGAATGGTTAAAAGGCTGCCGACTCAGACCAACTTGTTCTGTCCTAAGTTGAGTAGAGGCTGAATTCGCCTGACCTAGCCGATTTGGAGGTAAATCGTGACATCAAACCAGATTGGGTCTGACCTTGTCTGAGTCAACTCTGATGAGCCACATCAAACTTCTTTGAGTCAATATTAGCTCTCTCTTGTTGTACTCTAATAGATGGATTGCCTTTCATGCAGGTGAATCCACTCATGGACTGATGCACCAGAATAGTAGTTTATAACTGCATATCCTTCAACAATCCCACACACAGTAAGCTAATTCTCAGTATGTGTCACTGTTATTACTTTTTTTCCTCTTAAACTAATGGGTCTTAAATTCATAGGAAGTTTGGGGCCTCCAGCCTCCTGAAAAATTATAAAGTAGAAAGTCAGTAATCCTTTTCAATCATAAAATCTTTTCAGAGTAAACATCGCAAGTATACAACAGAGAAAGACCTCCACAGCTGTAGCGCATGCCAATTGGAACAAATCCGCATACGTCACATTCGAATATTTGTCCTTGATAGGTTGAAGAAGTTTTAACGCATTCACAAGGCCTGAAACACAAAATTATTAGGCAAGTGTAACACCGACCCAAGAAACATTTTGTAGACTGGACCTCCATTACCAGCATTGGCAGCATGCTTTAGCTCCATTTCGAATCTTAGACTGGACCTCCATTACCATCACTCCTCTGGCTAAAAACATCTGATAACAATTTCACCTCTCTTCCAACTTATGGAGAGACGCGTTGCAATTCAGTCATCACTCTTAGTGTAAAAGCATTGTTTGCTGCTTTTATGTTGGTTTACACAGGATACTTTTTCTGGTCTATGTTGAGAAAATTGTGGTGTAAACCATTATCAAAGACCAGCATAGTATTGAAAATAGGTTGTCTTTGTATGTTATGGATATTGTGATTTCCTTGCAATCATTGCAGAAAAAAAAAAATGAAATTCTCTTGTGCTATGTTTGAATGATAAGGACAACCAGAGTAGCATTAGCAGAATAACAAGAATATCATTCAAGGATGTTAATTTTCTTTTCTAAGCACCTATAGTTACCCTTTTCTGTTCAACCATGATCTCCATTGACTGGTTATCTTGCCCCTCTCCCCAAACTTAGTCTCTCTAATCCATCGACAAAATCCCTGGCCTATGCTCTCATGAGACGACGTTTTCAGTTTTGCATTCTGCATCAGCCAATTCATCCTAGAAAATTTTGAGATATCAATCCACGTGAGACTAAGGATTGAAAATGGATTACGGTTTACAATACATGTCACCATTGAAACTGGGTCGTGTTCTTCTTCAGGCTGATTTATTGTGGGCTCTGTTGTCGATGGAGCATAAATCTAAAACCATACTGATTGATCAATCTTTGTTATCCAATCAATCTTCTTCTTTGTTGTCTATGATCTTTCTAAGATCATGTTTTCTACAAAAGTTTTGGTTTCAGTTGATTGTGGCCTTTTTTGGGTGTTTTCTTATTTTTATATTTTTAGAGATTCATTTGTGTTTTTAATAGCTATTGGTTGTGCTAATCTAGTATGCTTCTCTCTCTTGTGGATCTTTAGCCAGACAGTGAGGCTGACTTAATATGAGATAATATGACAAATATTAATATGATATAGTGATTTAGCTATATGGGATTGAATTTTGTTTTTGGGTTTTCTTTTTTTTCTTTTTTTCTTTTTTCCTTATAAAGGATTGGAATTGTTTTTTTTTTTTTTTTTGGTTATCTTGAAATGCATAACATTTTTGGAGTTTGAATATCGTGTTCTTAATATCTTGCATTACTGTAACTGTTGTGGGCTTTGTTTGGTTTCTATAGATTATAATTGAGTTGTGAAGAATATGATTTTTTTTTTCTTTCTCAATTTTGATTTGTGGAAATGTTGCTAATGTGATCTTTGTCTTGTTTGTGTTGATGCCCATGTTTTGAGGTTTGAAGAATGTCAGTTTTTCTTTTTTTCTTTTTTTTCTTTTTTTTTTCTTTTTTTTGTTGTTGTTGTATCTTTGGCTTGTTTGTGTTGATAGCCATGTTTTTACTTTTGAAAAATGTGTATGTTCTCATAATCTTTAGCTTGTTTGTGTTGATTCCCACATTTTGATTTTTGAAGAATGTGTGTGTGTGTGTGTGTGTGTGTGTGCATGTGTGTTTACATCTTTGGCTTGTTTATGTTCATGTCCATGTTTTGATTTTTGAAGAATGTGTGGTGTTGGATATCTTTGGCTGTTTGGCATGTTGTATTATGCCATGTTCTGGTTTTTGAAGTGTTTGTTAAAGCTTGTACGGCATACCATTCAGGTTTTAAGGAGTTCTACATGTGCGGGCCATTGTTCAATTATCCAAACTGCTGATGACTGCCTTTAGGGCCCACGAAAGAGCTTAAGATTCCTTGATTGCGGCCCTTCTATTTGTTGACCACCCACAGAAATGTTTGGAATTTAAAGCTTGTACAACATACATTTCAGGTTTTAAAGCTTGTACAGCATACCATTCAGGTTTGTACAGCATACCATTCCTTAATATTTGTACAACATACCATTCAGGTTTTAAAGCTTGTACAGCATACTCTGTATTGTTTGTTTAGAATCAATACTCATGTTAGCTATAGGACATTATCCTGAAAATTAGGCCACGTCAAAGTTCAAGTGGACCACACCATAGGGAAGGATGAAGATTTCCTACTAGGCAGTTTCACCAACAGAGGCATCATTTCATCAAATCATAATTTCTAAATAATTTTGACTTATTTATTTTTATATAGGTTCTCAAGCCCTCATCCAGTATCAGTATCAGTCATGTAAGAGTACAGTAAGGTCTTGCATGTATAGATATTCAATGCACTGAATTCATTGGAGCTGAAGTCACTTGAGGAGCCAATTTACCTTTTTGGACAATTCTTTAAGAAGCCCTTGGAATGCTTGACGCTTGGTAATCAGTCTTTATTCAATGACATTCTTTATATTAACATGTAGTTAAACAGCATGATCTCTATGCTGAGGATCAAAGAAGAATTATATTTGTAATTGTTGGGTGCCGGCAGCATATTATTTGCCTCAGAATGCAGGAGACATAGCATGAAAGTACATTCGAGATCCCCAATTGTTAGCCTTCGTAGATGCAGAGGTGTGAATGTTTGTAAGTTAGACTTTAAAAAAATAAATAAATAATAAAAAATAAAATAAAAAATAAAAGTTGAAGAGGATTGTATGATCTTGTAGCCAAGGATATGCAGTGTACTTAGGTTTTCAGTTAGTCCAAGTGGACCTCATGGTACAAAGCTCCAGCCTCCCCGGCCATCAGTCTGTTAGACTTGACAATGAATGGACCATGCCCCAAAAATCTCCCAGAATGGAATAATCCAATTCATTAGCCAAACGAGCCCTACAAAATGTTGGTCAGGGTTCCTCAAAACACTACATTGCGCTGGGCAGAGTTATGGTCATTGACAAGTTTGCAGTGGTCCATGCATTGGACTTCTGTTGCAAGATTCAGATTCTTTCCTTGTATATATATTCTAAATCTTGGGGAGGGATTAGCCTGAAGAATCCATTGTTTTCTTTTTTCAGCTTGTTTTGTTTACTGAAATGGTCCTCTGCATTTTTAAAGCAGGTGAAGGATTGGGTGTTATTGAGAGAAATAAAAAAAGGTGATTCTGCAATGTACCGGAACTAGATCTGTTTGGTTCCCCATTTGCAGCAAATGGCATCAGCTAGTGTGGTGCCTGAGACTGGATTGAGAAACACAAGTGGAAATGCTATCAGCATGGATAGGTTGCCTGAAGAAATGAATGATATGAAGATAAGGGATGACAAGTTAGGTCTTAGTATAATCTTATCTCTGCTTGCTTGATAGCATATTAGCCTTCTCTATGAAATGTGAATTTTTCTTCTAGGAAATGGAAACTGTTGTGGTCGATGGAAATGGCACAGAGACGGGTCATATAATTGTGACAACTATTGGGGGTAGAAATGGCCAACCAAAGTAGGTAATCACTAGGAGTTAGATCTTTTTAAGTCGAATGAAGTGTTGAAGAATTGGAAAGTGTGTAGTGCAAATAGGATTTGCTTTTATTTCTATGAGTTGTTCCATTATTATTTTAGGAATTTTCATGTTCACTAGCATTAGTATGTGGAAATATAGATTACCACGTCTTTTTTTGGTGCTTGATGAGTGATAAATGTCATTACGTATGTTTCCATTTATTACCTTTAGTATCTGGTAGTGTTATTATCATGTGTTTGATGTTTTTATTAATTGCACATGGTTTATCTAATAAACCTTGTTCATTTTGATGGCAGACAATAAGCTACATGGCCGAGTGTGTTGTAGGGCATGGATCATTTGGAATTGTTTTCCAGGTAAGCTTCTCCACTTTTAACCATGGATCATACAACAATGCTATATTCATGCAATATACCCATCAATCTGTTATTTTCATCAATAGAGAATCTAGTCTTTCCAATTCATATTGATGCTCGCTCATTATGGTATCATGCTCCTGCAAAACTGTTTGAGTGAATTTTCTGATTGTGAACTGAGTGAAAACTGTCCATATCTTGATAAATTCTCTAGACTATTGATGCTATTTTATTTTTTGTGCTGATTTTATTTCAATGAAAAAACTGTCACGTGTCTTTGCTTTGATTTGCTTTAATGCTTTTAGGAACATTGTAGAAATACATGTCCCCAAGAATTTGTCACTTCGTATTAGTTGATGAGTCCATGCACACTTTTATTTATTCTCATTTTTTTTATCAAATGTTGATGGCAAAAATTTGGATTTTACCAAATAGACCTCAATGAACGCATATTCACAAGCAATGAATGCATTTTCGCATGAGTTACATTACTTCCCTTTGCATTTACATCTATCAAGAAGCACCTCCATGTAATTGGTAATCTATGTAATGTCTATACGTCCAAGCATTATTTGGTAAAATAAAACAGTGAGAAATGAATGAAGGGAAGGGCTGTTTACGTCTAAAGGATTTTTGCTTTACTGTGATTACATGTAATGACCTCCTGTATATGTCATAACTAAAAATCTCACAGATATAAAATCATATGCATCAACCCTCTTATATTGGACATGGAGTGTTCCTATTTTCTTTCTCAACTATCTATTTATCAGCCACTAAGTAGGGTTAGGATTCTCCAAAATATTATAATTAATCTACAAATTTCATGGATACTGAATGGTTGAAATTCCAACAAGAAGCTCCACGGGGCATTTTTAGAGGAAAAAAAAAAAACCAAGCCACTAGAGGGGGCAGCAAAGAGAAAAATTCCAAAAGAAAACAAAGCTCCATGGGGCATTTTTAGAAAAAAAAAAAAAAACCCAAAGCATCATGCTACAAATGTTATGGTTCGTGAGATTGATATCAATCATATACCCTTCAAAAAGAAAAGAAAAACATATGTCAATTTTACTTCTTCCATCCTTTCTTTCCTTTTCATTCATACCTTCTCTCTCTGAAAACATATTTGAAGCTAGCTTGGTTGTCAAGGGTGTAAACCTACTTTGCTTCTTGAAATGTTCAAATTATTTCTTCAACAATGAGATTTTTCTTTAGTTTTTCATTCTCTTAAAACAAATGAACTTGTCATTTATTTGCAAAAGCAAAAGTGCAAAGCTGGGTTAGACGTGTTTGTTGAGATGTCTATTTCATGCCCTTAACTTGCTTGTAATGTTATTTTTTGCAGAGCATCCTGAGCTGTACAGGATAGCAGTGCAGGACCCAAATATTAAGATACCACTACCACAGATGTGGCAGGGCGGAGGCAATTTGCCACTGATGAGTTCATGCTTGAGCGTTTCCGCAAACGAGAAAGCCTTCGTGTCATGCGTAGATAACAAATGCCAGCCTATGATCTGGTCTCTAACCACCACTGAAATGGCACCAAATGAGGTTTTTAGCTTCTTATCACCAATTTCATGTAAACATTTCAATGAAAAACGTGCTGCTACTGTGATTATTCTTTTCTAGTAAAAAACTACTCATTTCAAGTTTGAATAGTTGTCGAATAGCCTTGCAATTCTTTTTGTTGATGCCTCACGAAATAATACCACTGGTTCTCTTTGGGAGTTTGTTAGTTAGTTTTCTTCTATCGTATTTCTAAGAGTGATCCATTACTGGCAAAAAAAAAAACCGGGCCAAAAATTAAAGTGGGCTGAAAATTGAAAATTTGCGACGGTTTTCAACCGTCCTTAAATCTTTGCGACGCCCTATTTCAGGAACAGTTCAAAACCGTTCTTAGTTTTTTGCGACGCCCTATTTTGCCACAGTTGAACTGTTCCTAAACCATTTAAGGAACGGTTCTCTTAAAGAGGGTTGAGTGTAGTGACTGTCCAACGTCAGCAGTATGCAAGAGTGCAGGGAGTGGGCCCACTCGTGGGTCCCACCATGGTGTATATGTTCCACATTATCCATCTGTTTTACCAGCTCATTTTGGACATTGATGCCAAAAATGAAGTTGATCCATCCCTCAAGTGGACCACACAAGGAGCGGGGGGGCTGGTAAACCATCCCACCAACGTCAGCATGCAGACCTGGGAGTAGTGTCCCCTTCTCGCGGGACATACTTTTATGTATTTGTTAGATCCACTCCGTCCATCTATTTCTACAGATCATTGTAGGACGGGTCAAAAAATGGGGAGGATCCAAATCTCGAGTGGGCCGCACTACAGGAATTAAGACCTACTGTTGAAACCTTCCGAGGCTCACCTTAACGTCTCTGTTTATCCAAACCAGCCCAAATCAAGGCCTATTGAACCAATCTCAAGCTGGCCAATCAGGTGGATGGATTGGATCATCAAAATGGGCCCCACTTGGATGGGAAAAAGAGAGAGAGAGAGAGAGAGAGAGAGAGAACAAAACAAGGGAGACGAGGAGCTGGCGCTGTGCCAATGTCCAGGGGGGTGGCAGAAGCCCTTTTAGGCGTGGAATGGGAGCCCACTCGTGGGACCCACCATACAATGTAATTGTTTGATCCACGCTGTTCATACGACTCCCCAGATCGTTTTAAGCCACGGGCCCAAAAATGAGGCCGATCCACATCTCAGGTGGACCGCACCACAGGGGACAGCGAGGGGCTGGAACCCCCCTAGCGTCCAGACGCTGCCTTCACTACACCAAAAATCCTATTTAGGAACGGTTTTAAACTGTGGCTAAATAGGGCGTCGCAAAACATTACGGACGGTTGAAAACCGTGTATCAACCAGTGTTCAATTAATATTGAAATTTAAAATTAAAAAATAAAAAATAAAAAATAAAAAAACACACGTTTCAATGCAAGACGAAAAGACATGAAGTTCTAGCCATAGGTAGGGGTGTACATCGAGTCGAACCGAGTCGAGCTGAGCCACTAGCCGACCTCAGCTCAAACTTGGGTCGGCTCGGTCCTCAAGCCTAACTGGCCAGCTCGGCTCGATCCTCGAGCCTAACTAGCCAGCTCGGCTTGGTCCTCGAGCCTAACTAGCCATCTCGGCTCGACTCGGTCCTCAAGCCTAACTGGCCAGCTCGGCTCGGCTCGATCAGCAGCTCAGGCCAATTCGAGCTAAGATCGAGCCGAGTTCGCTTGTGCAACATTTTCACAAACACCTGGAATGCACCTTCAAAATCTCACTGTATTTAAGACAGTAGCAATGGTTTTATAGGTATTTTATCAAACACTTTCTAAGCAACATAAAAATCAAGGAAAAAAGGGTATTGGTTTCATATACATACTTTCCTTGCCACCAGCCACACACTTCATTGAGTCATTTCATCAAACACTTGGTGAACAACATCAATATCAAAGTAACCGAGTCACTGAACTAGTTCGATCCAAGTTCGATTTGAGCTGGGTTCGATCCGAGTCGAGTCGAATCGAGCTAGGGCCAGCTCGAACTCGGCTCGAACTCATTTTCGAGCTTAAAAAATCAGCTCGACTAGGCTCGAACTCGGCTTCGAACCGAGTCAAATCGAGCTTTTTCCAGTCGAGTCGAGCGAGCTAACCGAGCTAACTCGGTTCGTGTACGCCTCTAGCCATAGGTCACCCTTGAAAGCTGTTTTAGCGACAGCTGCATAAAACCTGTCCATAAAGTATATTATCGCGACATTGTGTACATCCAATAAATGTTGGAAATTACACAAGACCAGTTTTAACTTACATCCCTAAAGTCATTACTGTCAAGACACCTTAAACATCAGCCCCATCTTGAGCCTAGCAGAAAAACATGGTAGACAATTTACGAAGTGGTGAGGAAAAAAATGAATAGCAAAATAGGTGCCACCTTTGCATCAAATCCATAATATTTTACTACTCTTTTTCCATTAATATGGTATTTGGCAAGAAAGCAAGCGAAAAGAAAGAAAATTATGCATTTTGCAAAACAACACGACAACATGTTGCCTTTTAAAATATATATTTAAAAAAAAAAAAAAACGAAATCATACAAACTAACATAAAAGCATCAAATAAGACAATTTACAAACCTGCAGCCAAAACCCAAAAGCTGAAATTTATAGGAGTTGGCCTATGTATAAAACTTGGAATTCAGGTGCACTAAGAGAATATATGATCTTCATCTATATATTCAAAAGTAGGAAGTAACCTAACATAGAAATCCAATTAACTGCAGCCTAGTAAAAACAGATGAACTGATCATTCAAGAAAGAGTAATGATTAAGAATGAAAAAGGTCCTGTGCAAATTAATATCATATGCATTTGAACGAGAGATCTTAGTAAATGGGAGGGAAAAAAGAAAAAAGGATATATATATATATATATAAGTAAACAACTGGAGATCTGCAGTATGTAATCTTTTTCTGGGAAAATTTTATATTTTCTCATCATCATCATCTTAATAATTCAAACAAGTATTTTCAATCCAGGCACTGAACAAGAGCTGCAAAAGATTTTATTTCCATATCTTAATAATCACCATGAGAATTGATTCTAGCAAAGGTATCCTCTTATACGATATGCCATCCAATTTGATTGAAGTGAATTCTTCAAAGAATCCTTTTTTATCCCAAAGTGAAAAAGGAAAATAGTCTTACCTGGGAATCCAACAACTAAAGATTATCAGAAAACTAACACTAGAGAAAAAGTTCATCAATGCCACTTGATCCAAAATAACAAACTTATTGGGGCACACTTCTCCACTTCGTTCTCTCTCCTTTTTTTTTTTCTTCTCTTTTTTATTCAGACTTAAGTAGAAGCAGAACGGGATACGAGAAGAAGAGAATTTAAATTCCTATATAAAACAAAAGAGTAAAATTCACCGACCAAATAGCCTACACGCACAATTTCCCTGATAGAACAACACCCTCCATGGAAGCCAAATATCCTTGTCAAACCTATGCTGACATGCATATCAGGAAAGGAAACATAGATTAGCCCTTTTTCTCGTATTGGGGTATCGATTGTCAAACAAGGTGGCTCAGTTACACACTACAAGTGTTGGCATGGCACATTGATATGTCATCTAATCCATAGGGGTATCACCATGTAGATGCCCTTGCCAAAGAATCAGGCCAGTCCACAAGTCAGGTGGGCCACAGTTTTTGAAACAAATGATTGCTCAGAAGAAGCCCGAAATTTCCTAACATGTCCAACATTTAATATTGTGGCTCACCTACTGAATGTCTCATACCTATTTTTGGATGAGAACGTCTACAAAGTGGAACTTGCTGTTGGTGTGGATGCTACATGTATCTTCCCCGCTGTCACATGTGATGGTGTGTACATGAGCCGCCTTGTACATGCATGTGGTATTAGCAAAGCTCTTTTTGTTGCATCAGTTATCCCTTGCTTGAAGTACATTCCAAATTCCAATGACATCATGGTAACCTAATTTAAACTTAATGATACAACATTGATGAAATAATTTAAAGAAAACAATAACAAACCTGAAGAAACAGTTCAAAGCACCAAGAATTCCTTTCTAACCACATTCAGATGATAACTTTATTGAGCCAACAGCACAAACAGAAAACAGCAAAACAAGGAAAGGCAACCCAACCCAAAAAATCAAGGACATTACTCTCTCGCATGCTGAAACACTTTACAAATCACACCCCTGACAGGAGTACTCTTACTCTAAAAGCACCAAGAATTCCTTTCTAACCACATGAACCACAAGAAAAGGGAATTCTTGTGTTGTATATAGCTGCCATGTAAAGGGGATCAAAAAGAAAAACAAACGATGCAAGAAAAATAACTTACTGGATACAATTCTCCCGTCAAAGGATCAGGGCGGTCCCTGCCACCACTAGGGGCAATCCATATTATTTGTGCTCCTGCCCAACATCCAGTTAGGCTAAGTCAGATAACCACATGGTGAAGAGTATGGTAAATTAGTAATGACTGCAAAATTAAATATCATAACACTTGCAAGCTCAAACCATGCACATAAGAAGTAGAATTTACTACGAATCTACGTCAATGAAGATGCCAAATGATGTTTTAAACCTTGAAATGAAGGAAAAGAAAAAAGGCAACCATAAAGCAATCCAAAGCTCTGCAAATGGAGAAAGTAAAAAGCTGCAAATGAAGCAAAAGACACTTTTTTTTCTTTTTTTTTTTGAAGTTGACAACTGCAAGGACTACTAAATGCTAGCAACAAGTAACAATAAACTCTTGAAGAAGAAATAGAAAAGCAAGACTGCTTCAACATCGCAATACAACCCTGAAATCTCTAGAATCAATCTTGAAGAAAAAATAGAAAATCAAGACCGCTTCAACATCGCAATAAAACTCTGAACCCTCTAGAACCAGAAAAATAAGATAAACAAATCACTTCAATTCCACCAGTTAGCAAACAACTGCTTCTGAATGACATCTACTCTCTTGTTTTAAAAGACACAAATATACCAGACTTGGGAAAAACAAGAGTGTCACATAAGGTCTTGAAAAAGAAGTATTGGCATTCTTGGAAAAAGTGAGATGTAACTTACATTTGTAATTAACTAATGTCATAGTACAAGGAACGGTTTATTTGATGTAGCAGCAGCCAAAGTGATATAGCACAAGTCAAGGAATTGACAAGAACATAAGAAAATGAAAAGATACTTAAAAAAGGAAAAAAAAAATGTATAATTGGCAATCCAATGGGTTATGACTTGAAATAAAAGTTTGAGCTAGGTGGAGCATATCATTAATGAAGAATAAGTGACAATTGAGTTGGACATAAATGTAAACCCAACTGGCAATCCAATGGGCAATAACTGCCGGATCCGCTTCAGTTTGATGGTTGGAGATCAAGACAATATTATGGCCCTACATATTTCAGCGCATAAGCATTGATCATTTCTTTTGAACTGCTGATAAATATGGTGGAAAATAATGAAAAACATTAACTAAAAATTCAGGTAAGTGATTTAATTGAGGAAATTAAGAGAAGGGAGATGCAAAAGACAGTGCAAAGGAGCTTCTCCAGACCAGCCAGGATTCTTTCCCACCCCACAGCACCATTTCCCCAGCACAGCATATAGCAAATGTCACACATTATTAAAGACAACCTGAACTACATGGCGATTGGTGGAAAATAGTGAGCAGCTATTTCAACATTAAAACCAAACACAGCATGTGCAGCCCTCTAACATAGAGACCACAGATAAAAAATAATCTGAATGTGGTATGACAATTTTTTTCTTTTTGTTAGTAACGGATTTCATTAAAAGAAGAAAAAGAAAACAGCGGCTGCTGAGATGGCAGGGAGGGCAAGAAAGAAAACCAAAAAAGGAAAGCAAAGGAAACAGCCTACTGCACTAGGAACATAAAATTGAAATCCTTGAAATAAGAGATATTAGCAGCCCATTCAACAATAAGGTTCTTCGCTCTGTTTCCCACTTCTTCAGCCGACGATTGAGAGTTGTTGAAGCATCTATTGTTCCTTTCAATCCATACCGTCCACCAAATTGCTATGAGAGCCATTCTCCAAACCCGCGATCTAATTTTCCCCAGTTTACAGCCATGCCAGAGAGACAGAAGCTAACTAGCAGTTGCCGGCACACATCCGCTGACGTTGAATCTTGCCCAAAAATTGGCCCCAATGTGGGATGTAAACGAGCAGTGAACTAGGAGATGGTGGACGGTTTCCTCATTCTCCATACAGCAGAGACAGATATTAGGAAGCTGCATCCCTTTCTTTTTCAAGTTGTCGATTATTACTAACCGGTTTTTAGACGCTAGCCAAGAGAAGCAGATATACTTGGGTGGAACAGGATACTTCCAAATGTAAGGGGAGTCAAAAGGAGAATGAGAAGGAATTGGAGCGATAACTGCATACAGGGATTTGACTGAGAATCGAGAGTTTTTCTCCTTCTTCCAGATAATTCTGTCTTGCTCCATCTGGATTGGGTTAACACCAGATAAGCTCCCAAGTAACCCAACATAATCACTGATCTCTCTATCAGTTAGATTTCTGCGACAGGGAATGTCCCACACGATACCGGATTCGGTAATGGAGTAGAAATTGGCAATTGGGGCATTTTTAATAGCAGCAAGGCGATATATGTTTGGGAATCTGTCCTTCAGACTCAAGTCCCCCACCCAGCAGTCCTCCCAGAATCGAATAACAGCACCATTCCCTATTTCGAAACCCACATTCTCCAAAACAGGCCTTTTGGCTTGAAGGATTCCTCTCCAAATATGCGAAGCTCTATAAGATGTGGAGTCTTTAGTCCACCAACCCCCCTAAGAAATACCATATTTGCCTTTAACAATTTTGCTCCATAAAGCCTCAGGTTCCATGGCCAGCCTCCACGACCATTTTCCAAGAAGGGCCTGATTCATGACTTTCAGGTTTTTTATATTCGCTCCTCCATCCCGATAGTGGGTGCACACCACTTTCCAGTCCAGAAGATGGAATTTGTTCTGGTTGTCCTTGCCACACCAAAGAAAATTCCTTCTCAACTTGTCAATCCGACACTGTATAGAATTAGGGCAACGGATCAAGGACATAAAGTAGATAGAGATGTTAGAAAGGGCGGCTTTAATAAGGGTGAATCCCACGGAACAGGTTAAAACTAGATTGAATCAAGTGTTGAACCAATAATCTGAATGTGCAGAGACCGCAGATAAAAAATAATCAAGGTTTGGTTAATACTAACTGTGAAAGGTGAAAGAAATGGGAGGAAACACCAATTTGCCATAATTAACTCAAAACAAGAGGAAAAATGGTTACCTCGTTCTTCTTATACACGAGACCCTCACGCCGTCCATACGTGTAGACAACCTTACCATAAAGGGCTTGTATAATGCAATCCTCCTGCACCAAGAACGAGGAAAAAGGAAAAAGAAAAAACAGGGGGAGAGAGATCACCTGTAAATGGAGCTCCTATATCAAAGGAAGAACAGTTAAAAGACAATAAAGGAGTTGCGAAAAGATCAAGCAGAGGAAAGCAGCAACCTACTCTTCAATAGTAGATGTTCACTTGACATGCCGAAGCAATAATACCCAACCAGTCAACGGCTCTCTTGATGCCATGAGCAACAAAAGCCAGTTCACCAATCATCATGCCAGTGCCAACAAGTGGTGCAGCTTGATGATGCAAGACATGGAAATTAAATATGATATGCAAGATTTCAGACTTTAGATCATACTAATTTAGAAACATTCACAAAAATTTCACATCCCACATAAAGTCAAGCATTCAACAAGGGGGATCTACAAGGGTCCAAGCCTACACATGCTAGGGTTGGATCAATTAAAATTATAGACCAAACAATGATCAAATGAGAGTAGATTCATCCACGCATGCAAAGGATTATTTCCCCAATTCAAGGGATTCACATGTTTCAATTCGGGAAGCCCTAGGGTTGTAAAAGGGGAATAGAACTTGGGATTTAGGATAATATAGGGTTAGGATTAAGGAAATAAGGTGATAGAGGAGTGAAAGAGAGAAGAAAGAGAACCTGTAATCAGTCCACACGTGTGGACAGCAGGCTAGCCTGACGCACGTGCGCGGATTGCTGCCCGCACGTGTGCGGGGCCATGAACCCAAAAAGGGACAACTAGGGGTTGGTCGGCCAGGGATGGGCCATCCACACACCAAGTTTCAGGGCAATCAGATGACTGGTTTGAGCACGGTGCTCCGCTAAAGTTTCGGCCCTCCTGCAAGGCCTGATTCTGGAAATCAGTTGTAGAGAATGATTGGCTGCAAAATAAATGTGGATTTGAAGAGTGGATGGCTGTGAGAGATGATAAATATAAAGGGTAGGAGGTGGGGGCAAATCGGGATGGGTGTGGCTTCGCACCACGGTAGTTAACCTTTCGAAGAAGGGAGGGATTCGCACCCAATTAAATTTTCACAACTCAAAGAATTAGAAAAGCAGGAAAATGCAGAATTTTATTAATCATCTGCAATGAAAAAAAACATACAATGGGTTGCATATTTATAAGAAAAACCTATACCCCAAAAGTCGCGCCATGTGCACACCCTATTACTTAGAGACGAAGTAACAAAAATAACAACTAATCAAAGCAATCTAAATCGTCCATGATATTCCTAATAACAATAATAAGCAAAACTCAAAGTACTAGATCATCTAGAGTAATGGGCCACGATCATGAGATCCAATAATGGGATCCACATGACGATCGGGTCCACTCCAAGGAACCAAAACACAGTCCTCTAACTAGGAGGCCCTCCCTAGACGTCGTCATCAATCTAGATCGATGGTGGGACCCTCCTCCTCCTTGCGTACGTGCATAGGGGGGGAGTGCATGTGCACGAGATGCCCCCATCAACTCTCCCCGACTGCGAAAATTTCGCCACTGACGAAACAAAACTCCTGAACCGCTCCAAAATGTCAAGATCAACTCGTTGAAACTCCTCAATGAGCCACGTACTATCTGAAGTTGGGCGTGACTTTCACTTAACCAGGTACTTTTGAAACCCGCCGTCCGACGTTGATATTATTTGATGGTCCAGAATATCCTCTATCTCCTCTCTGGGTGTAGGAAGGGTAGGTATAGGAGGTAGATGCTGGGAAGAAGGGTCGAGGAGAGGCCATGGATCAAAGGAAAGGTCTGGGGAATCAGGATGGTTAGGCGAAAGGCTGGACAATGTATCAAGGTCCCCTGAAAAGCAACTAGATCCTCCACATTGAATGTGGAACTGATTCCCATGGAAGGTGGAAGATCTACCACATACGCATTAAGACCGTTTTATTTTATAATTTTGAATGGTCCATCACTACGCATTGAGACCATTTTATTTTATAATTTTGAATGGTCCAGCGCCACGCGCGTGTAATTTACGAACTACTCCCTGAGGGTACTGCTCTGACCTAATGCAGACCATCATAGAATCTCCTACATTAAATTCCTTAAAACGTTTATGCTAGTTTGCAGAAAATTTGTAATGTTCATTACTAGTAGTGATCTTTCACCTGATTTCTTGATGCAATGAATGAATGTGATGCGCAAAAGACTCTGCAGACTCTGATGGCCTATGGGACAGTGACATAGGAACAAGATCAATAGGCTTCCTAGGTTTATAGTCAGAAACGACTTCAAAAGGACTTAAACATGTGGATCTATTGACAGAACTATTAAATGCAAACTCGGTTATAGGTAGTACAGTGTCCCACATCCTGGTGTGCTCCCCCACTAAACATTTGAGCAAACTCCCTAGGCTCCTATAGACCACCTTAGTCTGACCATCGGTCTAAGGGTGGTAGGCAGAAGAAAATTGGAGCCTAATATTCATCATATGTCAGTGTCTTCCAAAAATAACTCATGAATCGCATGTCACGGTCAGACATTATGATTTTTGGTAACCCCTAAAGTTTGACGACCTTACTAAAGAACAACTTGGCAACATGAGATACATCAGAGATCTTAGAACAAGGAATGAAGTGGGCCATTTTAGAAAAACGGTCCACGACAACGAATATGGAATCATGTTTCCGAATAGTCTTGGGAAGCCCAAGCACGAAGTCCATACTGATGTCCTACCAAGGGATGAATGGAACTGGCAAAGGTGTGTATAGTCCCGTATTTTGTTTTTTTAGTTTTGCTAGTTGACAAGTACGACATTGCCCTATAATTTTGGCCACGTCTGTCTTGAGCCTTGGCCAATAGAACTTATCATGCACTAAGGCAATGGTCTTGTCTCGACCAAAATGACCAGCGACCCCTCCTGAATGTAACTCCCATACAAGAAAATCGCGGATGGAGGTGCGCGGTATGCATAAGCGATCGCTCCTAAACAAATATCCGTCTAAAATCAAGTACTCACTACTAGCCCCTAACGGACTCTCTAACAACGACGCATACACAACTCCAAAATCTGGGCACTCAGAATAATCCTCCTTGACACGCTCGAGGCCCGTGACTTCGACACTTATGGAATTGAGTAACGCGACTCGACGATTCAACGCGTCGGCAAGCTTATTCTCTACACCGGCCTTATGCTTAAGCACAAAAGTGTACTCTTGAAAGAATTGGACCCACTTGGCGTGCCTAGAGTTTAATTTCTTTTGAGAGTTCAGATATCTCAAGGCCTCGTGATCTGAGAACAAGACGAATTCTTGCGACAATAAATAATGACGTCAGTGCGTAGTGATTGCACTACCACATGGAATTCTTTGTCATAGGTGAAATATTTTTGCTTCACCTCATTCAATTTCTTACTAAAAAAAGCAACAGGGTGCCCTTCCTAACTAAGTACTCCTCCTATGCCGACTCTTGACGCGTCACATGCGACATCAAAAACTTTCAAAAAATCCGAAAGTCGCGTGATTGGAGCTTCAGTCATCCTGACCTTTATCTCCTTGAAGGCTTTCGAGGCTACCTTCGTCCATTGAAACTCTCCCTTTTTAGTGCAATCCGTGATGGGAGCCATAATGGACCTGAAGCCTCGAATGAATGGCCTATAGAAGGTGGCCAAGCCGTGAAAGTTGCGAACCTCTTGAATATAGCGAGGTCCAGGCCAATTGATAATGGCTTTGACCTTCTTGGGATCCGCCGAAACACCCTCAGCTGACACAACAAAACCTAAGAAGATAGCACTACTAGACATAAACGCACACTTCTTTAGGTTGGCGTACAATTTCTCGGCTCTAAGGATCCCACGGACCTACCTTAAATGGTTGAGGTGTTGTTCATTGGTCATGCTATAAATCAAAATATCATCAAAATAGACGACCAAGAACTTCCCCATGAAGAGTCTCAACACTTGGGTCATCACACGCATGAAAGTACTTGAGGCATTAGTCAGCCCAAAAGGCATGACTAGTCACTCGTATAGTTCATCCTTCGTCTTGAAGGCCATCTTCCTCTCATCACTAGGGCATACACGGATTTGGTGATAACCACTTTTGAGGTTAATTTTTGAGAAGATGGTAGCATTGGCTATCATATCCAACACGTCATCAAGACGCGGTATGGGAAACCGATACTTTGACTGTGATTTTGTTAATGACCCTACTATCAACACACATCCTCCATGTGTCATCCTTCTTAGGTGTAAGAAGGGCGGGCACGGCACATAGGCTCATGCTTTCTCGAATGAAACCTTTTTTTAGGAGCTCATCAATCTGCCTCTTCAACTCTGCAGGCTCCTTTGGGTTCATTCTATAATGAGGGAGGTTTGGTAGAGTCGCCCCCGGGACTAAATCAATGGCATGTTGTATATCCCTCATAGGGGGAAGCTCGTCCGGTAGATCTTCGGGAAAGACATTACGGAACTCATCCACTACCGAAATGGCCTCAATGGGTAACTCTAAGCTAGCTTCTGGTGCACTCTCTCTAGCCACAAGAGCATACACTGCCGAGTCCGATTCGGTCTCTCGCTCAAAGTCCTTGGCATTTAGAATATGGAGAGGCTTAGACTTAGACTTCAATTCCTTCAATTCTTTTGAGTCGTTCACACCACTCTGTGTGGACTCCTTTCCAGTCGTGTTCTTGGGCAGAAGTGGGTTTAGCTTGACTTTCTTGCCCTCAAACTAGAACATACACACATTCAAACGACCAAATATGGTGACGTCCCTGTCATAGAGCAAAGGCCTACCCAGAATAATATGGCCAACATCCATGGGAACAACATCACACCAAAGTGTTTCTTTATATGATCCAAACTGAATACGGACAAGATAACGGTGCGAGACTGGAATGGAAGTTTCATCAACCCAAGACACTCTATAGGGTTGAGGATGGGCTTCAAGCTTCAAGCCCAAACGGCTCACAGTGCTAGTTGATGCCACGTTGGCACAACTACCACTATCCACGATCATCTTACAGCTCTTTTCAGCATATTTTGAGTAAGTATAGAAGATCGTGTTGTGGGGCCCGTCATCAGTATTCTTGGCTTGAGCAAAGGCACAATGCACAACTGCAAGGGTCGCAGACTCTTGCGCTCCCTCTTCCTCATCACTAGGGGTTTCTACTAGCTCATATTCTTCGCCTTCGCTGTCACTTTCTAGGGGCACTACTTCTACTTGTCCATCAATAAGGAACACCTTGGTGCCCTCTTTCGTGCTACACTGGTGAGCAAAGTAACCAAACCCCTGACATCTAAAACACCTAGTTGCCTCACTTTTGCGCGAACTAGACCAGACAACCTCTTTACCCTTATCATCCCTAGGCCTAGACTGAGAACCACTGGAAGGCTTGTGTTGATATCCAGTGCTGGGCTTAGCCCCAAAAGGGTTGGCCTTAGCGCCAGAATCACGCAACTCAAACTACCTTCCCACAGATACTTTGAGGTATTGCTCGACCTCTAACACTACTTGATACATCTATTCAAGAGTGTCTATGTCCTTGGTGAGCAACTCTCTCCTAATGTCAGAGCGGAGGCCCGTCTTAAATCGAGCAATAGTGAGTACGGGGTCCTCATCAACTTCACATCGGGTCAAGGACTCTTTGAACTTCTCAATGTATTCAACAACAACCATGGAACCTTGTCGAAAAGACTGTCATTCCTCAACCAACCTCAAGTGATAAGAGAATAGAGGTATTTTTCCCTGAGAGTTTCTTTCATTTCTCCCTAATGGACTTATTGGGGGCTCCCTCGACCTTTCTTTCTTTCGCTCTACAGTAGCCCAAAACCTCTTTACTTGGCCCATAAGCTTCATCTTGGAGAATCGGACTCGACGAGCATCCGATATGTCATACCACTCAAAATAGTGGTCCATATCTGCCAACCAATCTAGAAAAGCCTTAGGGTCCAAGTGGTCATCAAACATAGGGGCCTCTACTCTAACTCCCTTGAGAAGTTGCGCATTTGGGTCATAATGATCATGTTGCCCCTCGCGGTGTGGGTGCACGGGTATGCGCCCATGACCAATTCTTTGGCCACCTCCATTCCTTGGTCTATTCTCCTGACCAGCTGCCTGAGATTGGGCATCTTCCCCAATGGTGGGGTTTGCCCGGGCAGAGATCTCTAATTGGGTAACGTGCACATTAAGTTGTTCAAAGCGTTGGTCAATACATTGTTCCAAGTGCTTAACCAAAGACTCAAACTGTCGGGTTATATTGTTCATTGATTCTTGCAATTGCTCCATGTTTAGCGTAAGGTGCAAACCAAAATCACGACCAATACGTGTGGGCATACAACTACTCACTCAACTCAAAGACCCTCTAACACGACTATATGCACCTAAATGGGACTAAATGATCCTATTGGACTCTATATGAGGGAAACTACACAATGCTACTAAAATTCCAGCAACCTAACTACCCAAAGAGTCTGTCAACGGAAGATTCAGCCAAGAAATTTAGGGATTTTCTGACAACAGAAAATTCAGCAGCCCCTAATGTGAATGATGGGTCCTAAACAACCCTATATGATGAGATTTAATGCAAATTAAACGTGAGTAGACTAAACCCTAAACATGCAATGCAATCCCCTATGAAAAACCTAAGCTTTGATACCAAATTTGATGCAGGACATGGAAATTAAATATGATATGCAAGATTTCAGACTTTAGATCATACTAATTTAGAAACATTCACAAAAATTCCACATCCCACATAAAGTCGAGCATTCAACAAGGTGGACTTATCGATTTCAGACTAACGTTTGATCTTATCCAAAGCAAACGATCCGAAGATCTCGGGAGATAAGGTCAGGATCCCAAAGATCTCGGACATCCATGATCTAAGGAAGATCTCCGGCAAATCAGGAGCCCTAAACGGGGAAGATCTCCGAAGGTGTGATCTTCCCTCTAAAAAAAAAATCTTCCGCTCATGTGATCTTCCCTCTCGTATAAATAGGGGAGCCCCTAGACAGTGAAAGGGACAACTCATAAACCTAAAAAGATTTATAACTCCTTTCCTTTGAACCATTTCCACAAAGACCCAGATCCCTGACTTTGGCATCGGAGGGTCCCTTGCGTTAGTCAAGGTCTTCATTTTGTCTTTTATTTCTTATGTGCAGGTGTTTAAGGGTCTAAGGAGGGTCCATCGGAAAACTGCATAAACACACGCTAATTGACAAACTAGGGTACTTACAGGCAGTGTTCAAATTATCGGCGATATTATCGAAATATCGCTGATAATATCGGTGTCGCCAGTGCAGAGACACTGAAACCCCATTATTTCGTTTCGCTTCCAAATATCGCCGAAATCTCGCCGATATTATTGGTATTTTCAAAAGGGCGCCGATATTTCACTGTTCCCACCAACCACAGGTGGGAACTTTAGCTAACAACTCCCTTTTATCGATAAAAGGGGTGGTTGTCGGCGAGAAAATCACTAAAAACATAAGAAATACCCGTTTTTTCACCCGGATTTGGAGGAAGACGCGTATTCAGCTGCTGTTGAGTGCAGATCGGCATTTCCGGTAAGATTCGACCCCAAAATTTCCTCTTTTTTTTCGTCCAAAAATCCTCTGCAACGTCTCGATTTCACCAATGGGCCGAGATCTTGGTCGAATTTAGAGGTTTTTTTTTTAATTTGGGATAAGGGAGAGGGATTTTCGGGCTGAAAATCCGGAGAAATCGGTGGGAAAGGAGATAAAATTTCGAAAATTATGAAAGGGGAGAGGGATTTTGGAGTTTTTATCACAATTTGGGGATTGCGGCGTCAATGGCATTGCATATGTGGTTACTCAGTACGCTCTTATCCTACGAGTACACTCTGTTGGGCCCACAGAGAATGTATCTGGTCTATCCATGCGGTCCATTCGTTTTTCCATATTATTTTAGGGGTTGAGACCAAAATTTAAGCGTACCAAACGATCAAGTGGACCACACCATTGGAAACAGTTTGAATAATGACTTCCACCGTTAAAACTTTTCTAGGTCCCACAGTGATGTTTATTTCTCATCCAACCTGTTCATAAGATCACACAGACATGGATGAAGGGAAAAAACAAATAGAAGTTTGATCCAAAACTTCTTTGGCCCCAAGATATTTTCAACGGTAAATGTCCAATTCATATTGTTTCCTATGGTGTGGTCTACTTGAGGTTTGGATATACTTCGTTTTTAGGCTCAAGACCTAAAATTATCTGTTAAAATGGATGGACGGAGTGGATAAAATACATAAATCACGGTGGACCCCACAAGTGAGCTTTGACGGTGCAGCTCACTTTCACTCTGACGGTGTTCAAAAGAGCCCACCACGGCGGGTGCAGGTCAGTGCTCCGCGGGCCCCACCATGATGCATTTGTTGTATCCATGCTATCCATTAATTTTGAAATATTATTTTAGATGTTTATGCAAAAAATGAGTAAGATGTAAAACTCAGGTGGACCACACCATGGGAAAACAGTAGTGATTGGATATCCACCATTTAAATCCCCCTAAGGCCCATTGTACTGTTTATTTGACATCCAACCTGTTAATTAGCTTATAAAGACTCAGATGAAGGGAAAAAACAAAGATCAGCTTGATCCAAAACTTTTATCATCCCCAAAAAGCTTTCAATGGTCTACATTCATTCAACACTGTTTCTTGTAATGTGGTCCAATTGAGATTGGGATATACGTCTTTTTTTTTTTTCTCATATCATAAAATTATCTATAAAAATAGATGGACGGCATGGATGAAGCACATACCTCGTGGTGGGGCCCACAGAGCACGGCAGGGGAGTAGCCAAATCCCTTTCCACAGCGCGTGGACCAGGGACGCGGATTTACTGCGGAAGCCTTTCCCACTGTTCCTGCGCTGCAAGCTCAGGTGGGGCCCACTGTGATGGTTGTGAGAAATCCTCTTCGTCCATCCGTTTTGTGATTTCATTTTAGTACTTGTTTTAAAAAATGAACGGTATCCAAAGCTCAAGTGAGCCGTACTAAAGGAAAATGTGGTTTGGGAAATTCCTACCGTTGAAACCTTCTTGGGTTCAACAGTGATGTTTAGATGCCATCCATACCGTTGAAACCTTCCTGGGTTCACTTGAGCTTTAGAGACGGTTCATCACAGTGGGCCCCAGAAGTGATCCACCATTCCAAACTTTTTAGGGGCCACAGAAGTTTTCGATCAAGCTTATATTTTTGTTTTCACGTCAACTATCTCTATGTTAACTTACGATGAGGTTGGATCTAAAAAATACATAATGGTGGGCCTTGTAAATGTTACAACGGTGGGTGTGACTGATCCCACAGTTTTTTCTACGGTGGGTCCACTTGAACTTTAGATCTATCTCATTCCTTTTAACATGCCATAAAGCCATCTTTACAAATGGTTGGACGGTATGGATACAACACACGCATCATGGCGGGGTCCACAGAGCTTAGTGACGTCACTTCAGTAGTGATTTGGCTACTGCCTTGCAGTAGTGATATTTGATACACTGGCACTCAGAAATTGTTCACGTCGCATACATTAATCCAAATTAAATAAACTAAACTCTGGAACCCTCTTGGTGCCAAAATCAGATCGGTCCAAGGATCCTAACCTTTGATTTGTATATACTTGTTGGTTGGAATAGGGTACCTGATATTTTTCATTCTCAACCGTTCAATAAATGTCCACCAAAATCCTCTAGTTTGTTAATCAAGTTAGCTCAATTTTGGGTTTCTTGGTCACTGAAACTTAGTTTGAACGGTTTAAATTGAATTATTCGTATGCTAGTTATGAAATTTCTAAGTGTGTGTATCATCGTTAACACTTTATCAGTGTATCAAATCTTTTCAAAAAATAGAATACAGTTTATGGACGCAAATTACGTCCTGCCCTTGCAGGGCTCTGTGGGGCCCACCTTAATGTATGAGTTTTATTTATGCCGTCAATCCATTTTTCCAGGTCATTTTAGGATATGAACCTAAAAATAAGGTAGATCAAAGGCTCAAGTGAACCAAACTGTGGGGATTGAACTGCCACCATTAAAAATTTCTTGTGAGCGGCAGAAGTTTTGGATTAATCTGATATTTGTGTTTTCCCTTCATCCATGTTTATACGACCATATGAACAGGTTGGATGGAAAATAAATATCACGGTAGCCCTTAAAGGCTTCAACAGTGAGTTTTATTAACGCAACTGCTTAGTGTGGTGCGGTCCACTAGAACATTGGAACTGCCTGAATGCCTAATTTTTAGATTCATGTCTTAATTGTTATATGCTTGCATTTGTATTTTCTCATTTGGTACGATGCTTGTACATGCATCGTCATGGGAATAACTCTTTACTCTAAAAAGGGAAATCAAAAATGTCATTCAGAATTATCTTGATTAGAAATGGCAAGTGAAGTGTCGCCACGTGGTGTGAAGAGTGGGCACATTTATGAGGGGTCACACGTCACTTTCACCTTTTCCCAAGGACGAAGTGACGTGGGGGGGCAATGTTCATCCATATTTCTATCAATTCTTACAAGAGCCAATTAGAAAAGGTTACGTGTAATCAGAAGGGAGTTGTGTTGCGTATTTGAATATTTTTAGATATATTCAGAGAGGGTTTTGTGGTAAAATAGATTTTGTCTAAGCAATGCCACGTCATCCACTAAGTGCTCTAGTGAAAAGTATTGCTAAAGCGGTTATCAGAACATATGGCAGGTTTAGAAGCAACAAAAGCAAGTAGAGCTTAAGTAGTTATCAGGACAGATAACAGGTTTAGAAGCAACAAAAGCAAGTAGCGCTAAAGCGTTTATAGCAACCGTCATAAGGTGGGAAGAATCCAGATGTATGATCTAATGCTATAAATAATGACGGAAGTTAGTATAAAAAATAATCTCATACCAAACAAAACCAAATCTATCTTTCAATTATCCTTCCAATTATCAGTCATCTACATTCCGTAGTGTAATCATTATCTTTATTGGTCATTTACATTCCTGAGAGTAATCTTTACCATTATCTGTCATTTACATTCCTTAGTGTAATTCGTAGCAGTAATCAAGTAGTTAACTTTAGGTGTAATTCGAGTCTACGCTCATACATTGGATTCGGTTTGAGTATCAAGCGAAGTTCTCCATCCAGAGAGGTGTTCTATAGCTGCTCTCTACAACCAATTATAAGAATTTCCTTTTTATTTTGACTGTACTGTAGAGAAAAAGTCATTTCGTCTGGAAGGCAAAGGTGTGACCCATTTTCAGAAGACGAACCCTACCATCCGACTATCGCCTGATCATCTTACGCAACACTATACAAGTGGTTGAATAGGCGAACAATCTTATTAGAACTCGGTCATATATGGTCAATTTCCAATGTATCTGCCTATCTTGGCACTTAGGGTCATAGTTGTCCAGTTGGAATTGAGTCGCACATTCAATTCTGGCACGCTCACACTAACCACGTGACTGAGATTGAAACAACAATAACAACTTCAACTCACATGGGCTTACTTTTATGTGTATTAGACATCCACCAACTTAACAAGATCCCTTCACTAATAATAAATATTGGATGTAAAAAGAAACACACGGGCAATACCCACCCAAAACCTCTAAACCTAAATGGGCCCACTTGATGGTTTGATCGACTTGATTTTTGTGGTTTCGCTTTCTTTTTTCTTTTTTCTTTTTTAAATAATAGAGAGTCCCCTAAACAAGGGGAATAAAAAATACCACACTACAATAGCCCATCCGTCTTTAACTAGTTACCTACACGATAGTGCTAAAATAGTCAATTTCCTAATGATGACGATGGTAATGGACCGTTCGGGTGAATGTGTAATGGCTCAAAGGGGATGTACTTGCAAATAATGACGCCTTTCGTGGGAACTTTTTACGATGGGTTAGGTGGGGCCCACCAAGTTGTTTGTGAGAAATCCACCCCTTCCATCGGACACAGATTTCATGTAATGGCGCAAGAAGTTCATGCACAAGAATGCTTGGTGGGGGCCCACCTCCATGTTTTTGAGAAATCCACACTATTCATCAATTTTTTTAGATCATTTTAGGACATGCGACCAAAAATGAGGTGGATCCAAAACTCAAGCGGGTCACATGAGAGTAAAAATTGGGGAAAGAAATTCTTATCGTTAAAACCTTCCTAGGCTCCACCTTGATGTTTATATGGCATCCAAACCGTTTATAAGGTCATTGCCACTGGGATGAAGTGAAAGCATAAAAAAAAAATTTCTACAAAAGTTTTATGATCATAAGAATGTTTCAACATTGCTCACTTAATCCCCATTGTTTCCTCTCGTGTGGCTCACTTGAGTTTTCGATTCACCTCATTTTTGGTCACATGTCCTAAAATGAGCTCGCAAAACGGATGAACAGGATGGATTTCTCACAAACATCATGGTGGACCCCACCTAGGATCCCAGCGTACACTACAAGAAAATAGGGCTTTAGCCTCAGTTCAAAACTGTGGCTAAAAAAGTTAAAAACAGAGGCTAAAGCCTTTAGCCTCAATTTTGCCTCAATTATCCAAATCGAGGTTGGAACCCCCATGGCTAAAGGCTTTAGCCTCAGTTTTAGCAACCGAGGCTAAAAAGGCTTTTATAGCCTCAATTCTTCAAGTGAAGCCTTTTTAGCTTCAATTGCTTCGAAATGAGGCTAAATCAAAATTTTGGCTTCCATTGTTTTCAACCAAGACTAAATCCAAACTTTAGCCTCAATTGCCTCCAATCAAAGCTAAATTTATTTTTAACTTCAGTTCTCAATAACCGAGGCAAAGGCCTTTAGCCATGGGAATTGTAGTCTTAGTTTGGCTAACTAAGGCTAAAGATGGATTTAGCCTCTATTAGCATCAACTGAGGCTAAATTCAATTTTTAACCTCAGCTCTCAACAATTGAGGCTAAATCATTCGTTTTAATCAATTTATAAACCTGTGCATAATCATTCATTCAATCAAATACAATCATTCATTTTAATCCATTCATAAAAGCATAATACTAGCATATATATATATATATATATATATATATATAATATATATATATATTAAAGTTTTCAAAACAAGCTATTACTGCCAACAAACTGTTACATAACATTAGCATGTAGACAAAGTACTACAAGGAAACACACTTGAAAAACCAAAGTCCGGTGTCATTGGGCTTGCAACAGCTGACATAGTTAGCTCTGATTGGTTAGGCCTCTCCTATTTGTCCAGCTAGCAGGAAACTTATTTGATGACCTTCTATGATAAATGCCTGCAAAATGATCCCAGCATAATCAAAATCAAATTTCTTTTGAAATGTACTTGCAAATATCTTAATGTAATATGACAGAGCAGTAGGTTAGCAACGATTGTCAAGTCACCATAAGACCATGCATATTGTCAGGTCAGAGATCCTATAATTCCGACGGAAAACATTTCCTTTGCAGTGCCTCCTAACACAGAAATATCTTGCAGTGCTTCCTAACACAGACATATCGTAGCTCCCCACATCCGCTATGATAACCCGTGAAAGATTAGCGAAGGAAATATAAGATGAAACATTAAATTTCTTGTGGATCATCATTTCTTGCTTATCTTGCTGACTCACCATTACATGTCCACTACTTTCTCAAAATCAGGGGGAAAACATCAGAATGCATTATATCATATATGGAATCTATCATGATCAAGGTGTTCGGTATTGATATCGGTGGGCGTAACGGTGCCCACCGTTACCTATACGGATACGACCCGTATCGGGCGATATGGGGGCGTAACGGCCCGTAACGGTGCAATTTTTATTTTTTTTGCCAAAAAAAATATGAAAAAATATGGATTAAATCTGGAATATTCTAAGTATTCCAAATATGCATTCATTTATAATTTGGAACATATTTATGGTGGATTAACGGTCCACTCTTTGGTGAGAATGCTATATCGGGCTATCTGATGGATTTATGAACCTGACAACCTGGAATTAACTGCAAACCTTTTATATTTAGTTTTCTAACTATAATATATATATATATATATATAAATTTACTATAATGAATGTAATACCAAAACATCTTATATTTTCAAGTTTTCCTTTTATTTATAATGCTAGTGCATTGTATATACTTCATGACTCACATACATTTCATTTCAATATATAGAGTTTAGGGACTTTTGTATCCTATTATGTAATTCAGATACCTAACAATTTGATATCATTTTCCCCCATAGATCCTTTAAAAAATTAAAATTAAATTGAGGTAAATAGTGTTGTCGATTCGGGGCTGATTTGGGGACCATTTGATGCCCCAAACTAGCCTCGAATTAATGCAATCTATTGGCACTTATCCCACAAATGGATTGGTGGACATTTATTGGACAGTGAAAAATGAAAAATATCAAATGGTCCTATTTCAAAAAACAAGTGTCTGCAAACTAATGGTGAAAATTGTAGGAGTTATTTAATTTTGGGATTGTGACTTAGCAACAATGGTCCCAAAATTTAATTTGTTAATTTTGAGTTGATATATACCTCATGTATAAATTTTAGGGCCATGTATTGGGGTCCACTCGATTATGTATTATATATCCATGCCATCAATCTGTTTTGCCAACTCATTTTAAGGCATGGTCCAAAAATTCAGGTAAATCTAAATCTTCAGTGGACCACTAATGAGAATCCCTTTAAAAGCGCGGCCCACCTCAATGCATTTGTTGTATATCCATATGGTCCATCCTTTTTGCCAACTTATTTTAGGGCATGGTCCACAAAATGAGGCTGATCCAAATCTTAGGTGGACCACGAAATAAGGATTTAATTCCCACCATTACAAATTTCATAAGACTTTTTTTTTTTTTTTTTTTTTTGGGGGGGGGGGGGGGGGATCAAGCTGTTATTTGTATTCTCCCTTCATCAAGATCTGACCTTACCAACAGGTTCGATGGAAAATAAGCATTATAGCGGGCCTAAGGAAGATTTTAACAGTGGGCATTCAATCCCAACTGTGCGGTCCAATTGAGATTTGGATCCCTTAAAGGATCTGCCCTAAAATAAAGTTGAAAAATCATTGGACAGCATGGATATACTACACATAAATCAAGGTGGGCCCCACGTAACAAAACTGTGCTGCGTGCACCGCATAGCATTTAAAGTACACGCAATCCATTTGTTTTTCCAACGCACGCAATCCATCTGTTTTTCCAAGACAGAAATTGAAAAGGAGAGAGAGAGAGAGAGAGAGAGAGAAGAGAACGCAGAAAAAGAAGGGTTGCTGCCGCTGCCGCAACAGCGCCGCAGCAAGAAGAAAAAGAAAAGAGAAATAAAAAGGTACGTTTTTTTTTTTCATTTTTTACTATTTTCTTTAGGGTTATGGCCCGTAACAATTGTTACGGCCTCGTAATGGCCGTTACAAACCCAAAAAATGGAGGTGCCCCGTTTCGGGGCCGTATTGCGTAACGGTATCAACCGTTACCGGTATGTATCGGCCATTACGGCCGTTACGTAACCGATTTTGAATACCTTGATCATGATCATAGTTTAGAAACCCGAAAACTTGAATGGGCGCATAAGTGCATTGGGTCAAGTTGACTAAAGACTCGGACAAAGCTCGAAAGTCAAAACTCAAAATTTTATTATTACTTTTAAATATAAAAGTATTTATAATGCACAAATTAATAAAAACATGAAAGGTTTGTCAAAAATCTAGAAACCCTAGCAAAATCCAACTCAACTTGATCCAATTAAAAATAAAATAAAATAAAAAAACAACAACAACAAAAACGAGTTTCTCATCAACTTGACTGAAAATCCAATCAAGCTTAAAAACTATGATTGCGATAAATTCATCCAGAGATGCAATACAAATGTTCCTCTCGCAATATAAATACGTATTAAAATTTATTGTTGTATTAGTTTGTACCATTGATACATCTTGATACACACAATAGCACCATAGTATAGTCAATATGTTCCTTCCCAGAAAATTTCAAAGCAATTCAATATCATGTCAAGGTTAATAACATTAGAATGTATCATAATGTATTGGAAATGTATAGGATTTTCAATTGGCAGGGCTTGGGTTGTCCAAGGCCTGGATTTTGAACTGTTTGAGCACGGCCCATCGGGCTGGCCCTATTCAAATTTTTGATTGTGGAAAGCCTGGGCCTGGCCCATTGACAGCCCTTGAAATGTATTTCAATAAATTCATCCAGCAAGGAGATGCTTTAATTTAAATGATTTTTTGAACTTTATTCAAAATCACAAACTGTCAAATGGGCAACAGCGTACATTTAAATTCCAATATGATAAATGAAAAGAGGTATAGTACAATGCTCAGCCAATAGTTTGTACAGTACTTTCAGATTTTCCCTCTGTGTAAAAGTGGGGCCGTGGTTCAGTGATCCAAACCATTGATATGATGGGTTTTATCCTGGATGGGCCGTGCACCAGAAATCTCCCAGGCTAGAGATCCTAGCTATAGAATATTTAGCCTTCTTCAGTTGAATGTGAACCATAGTAGCATTTTCATTTGCACCACCTATTGAATGGTTAGGATTTTCCATCTCAAAGAGTTTCCATGCAGGGGCCATCCACAGTTGGTTCTGTCGTATCAATGGCTAAGTATCACTGAACCATTGGCCCCACTTGTAAAAGTTGAAAACCCAAAACTTTACGGTACAAATATTCAGCCTAAGCATTGTAGAATTTTCCAATGAAAGAAGATTTGAGGAAACCTAACCATTGTAGTTCCGGAATTTAGAGCATGAATTCAATTTTTCTAGAAATAAATGATAAAGAATAAAATGCTAACCTTTCCAGATCCAAGGAATCCAGTGATTACAGTCGCAGGGACACGATTATCAACGGCTAATGCGGATGAGACGGCCTCTGTGGCGGCATCTTGCATCAGGACCAAGCGTGTGGCAATGGCCCTGGAATTGGAGGGCAGGATTCTGCCATGGTTGTGGAAATTGAATCGATCGGAGACGAACGAGTGAAGGCTTCGGAGGCATCGAGAGATTGCGAGCGGAGAAATAGAGAGATGATCGGTTGTTGGAGGAGAAAGTAGGGATTGTGTTAAGGTTTTAGATGCTATGAGAAGAAACACAACCAATTTGAAGCAAGACTTTCTATGATGTTATACAAGTACAAAGAAGATATCCTTCCAGAGGAAATGGAAGGATCCGTAGAATGCGTAAAATATTGGAGTGGGGATCATATACGTGGCAAAAATCCTGCGTCAAGCTGCCTTCCTTCCCACCTAAGTAATGAAAAAAGAAGTATACAATATGAACAAAAAAATCATATCAAATTATAATTACCAGGAAGTCACTAATGATCCCTAGTCTAAATACTTCTCGAAAAGATACCCAGTTAAAAAAAATCAGTTAAAGCAGTATGAAAAGTCAAATATGCAATAACTGATGAGGTATTAAACTATTCTCAACTCAAAGAAGATAGTATCCTTGCATCCTCAATCTGTACAAGTCAAGCCCAAGTTTGGGGTGATCCAGGCCCCCAGTCAATGGAGAATGGCCCTGAAAGCCTAATTAATCAAACAATTCCAACCTTTCAATTGCTGGTCCGCAAAAACTAAGAAAGGAAGCACAAAATAGTCTCATTCAACAAACAAAATGCCAACAATTCGATGACTAGGAATGGATTGTGCAGTCTGGGAGACATCCGGGGCACATTCCATACATGATGGAGCTCATCAAATCAACCATGTCACTGAACCATGGATACTATGCATATCCTCAAGCCAAGGATCAAATAGTGATCCAAAACTCAGCAACTTAGATAAGGTTTTGTTTGAGAAAAAAGAGAAAAATGATCACGATGATGTTTGTTTTACCGGAGTATAGACAAGCTCCATCTGAGGAGAAAGAGAGAAACTTCACTTCAGATGGGTGCTAGTGCCAGGTTGAACAGGAATCAATGTCATCAACATACCTCACTCCAGGCCTTTCTTGCTCATTTTTTACCTTCCCACCATTTAAGATTGGGCGAGTGATTCGATCAAGTCATGCCTAGTTGTAGTATTGACCTAGTTTTGGGGCTGACTTGATGAATCTTGTCAAGTCCCAATAAACCACTATTGTAAGTTTTGAGTGAGTTTACAAGAGAAGATTCGGCTCAAAATCTCGTCGAGTTGAGTTGGATTGCCCAGGTTTCGAGTCGACTCACTGAGTATCAAAACTATGGATTACAAAAACGACAAAGATGATGGCCCCATTGAAAATGACAGAAATATAAAATCTCAACTACATGAATAGCAAAAATGTACATGGAAACAACAAGTCTCATGGAGATGACATTTGACCTGTGCTTGAAATTCCTAAATTGTATGGTACAGATTCTGAAATTATGTGCTAGAAATGCAATTTTCTTGAATAATGGTAGTTTTCATTGTTTTTGATAGTTGTGGTTGTAATAATTAGTTGTTTGGGGAGTTTGGTTTGCTATGCTGATGGGCTATAATAGATGAGCTATGTAGTGTTCCTGCACAGATATACCATGTGCAGGGTCATCAAAACTGTACATGTAGTGCATTTATACGACAATCCAGACCCAACATATGGTGATCCCTACTATTGGTGTTGGTGGGCCATAGCCCAAAATAGCACTCAAACTGATCTATTTCCAGTAGTCTGCTGCCAATTGAGGCCTGCTTATCCAAGCTGGAATGCCATGATCTGGATGGCTTTATATGTTTTTTTTTTTTTTAAAGCAACTGACAAATTCATTGAAACGAGAAAAGAGCTACAAAAGAAAAAGCAAGACAAAGGGAAAAGAGGACCCAGCTGCTGAGATAGCAGACAGGCCCTAAAAGCCTAAAAAGCAAAAATCGACTGACTTAAGATCGTTTACAATAGAAGCCCATTCAATAACAAGTCTTTTAGCCCTGGACCCAACCACTAAAGCAGACGAAGAAACATTATTAAAGCATCGGTCATTCCTTTCCTCCCAAACGGCCCACCAGATTGCGAAAATAGCCAGACGCCAGATGACAAACTTAGTCCTTCCCAAGTTGAGACCATTCCAAGCCTGCAATAAAATAGAAGTCGACTCAGGATTACACCAGGGAACTGAAAAAATCTGACAGAAATCGACCATAATTTTTGTCATGAATGAGCAATGGATCAACAGATGATTAGCCAATTCCGCGTCACTCATACAAAACAAGCAAATGTTCACCAGGTGCATACCACGCTTGATGAGATTATTATCGATCGTCGAAATTTTGTTCCGCCCTGCTAAACAGGCGAAGCAAATAAACTTAGGCGGAGCCGGGAACTTTCAGACAAAAGGCGAGGCCTATTGCAGGTGTTGTTGTCTAAAGCGCATAACACAGTAAAGGGATTTTATGGAGAAGAGGTCTGACTTCTCGATCTGCCAGACAAGACCATCAGGGTGATTGTTGTTGGGGGCAGATCGAAGGAGACACACCATGAGGGCTTGAAATTCCTCAGTTTCGTTGTCCAAGAGATTTCTACAAGTTCTGATGTCCCAGACGATTTGAGCCGAAGAAGCGGAATAGCATTCACTGATGAAGATCTCCTTCTTAGGGGAAAGGCGGTAAATGAGCGGGAACTGGAACATGAGAGGCCTATTACCAATCCACGGGTCTTCGCAAAAACGTATAGAAGCGCCATTTCCCAACTCGAAAGCAATGTTTTGAATAACCGGATCTTTAGAATTGAGGATCCCTTTCCAAATGTGGGATGCCTTATAATAGGAAGAGGTTTTAGGCCACCAGTCCCCAATAGAAGACCCATACTTTCCTTTGATGATTCTAGCCCACAGCGCGTCCTTCTCAGTAGCTAGTCTCCACGTCCATTTCCCTAACAAGGCGTGGTTCATGGCTTTCAAGTTCTTCACATTCGCTCCCCCTTCCCTAAAATTCTGGCAAACTTCATTCCAGTCAAGAAGATAGATTTTATTTTTTTTGCTATTAGAACCAAACCAAAGGAAATCTCTTCTGATTTTGTCAATGACACTGATCACTCTCCCGAGGCACCTGAATAGCGACACAAAATAGAGAGGGAGGCTGGACAGAGTGGCTTTTATGAGCGTTAAACGACCACCGAGGGACAAGTAACGACATTTCCAAGAACTTGTGGAATTTGGCAATGATCTTATCCCACATAGAGAGAGGCGGACGTCCCACCAAAAGAGGCAGACCAACAAAAAGGGTGGGGAAGGATCCGAGCTAACATCCGAGAGAGTCAGCATAGGTCTGAAGCGAAGGGGTTGGGACGTTGATACCAAGCAATCTTGATTTGGACATGTTGATGTGCAAGCCAGAGACAGCTTCAAAGCAACACAGCATAGTTCCACATCTGTTTGATTTAGGGTTGGCTTTAAAATGCTATTATGTCAATCTCGAGTTGGACTCAAGAAGAACTTAATTGCAATTTCGAGGCTGCTTGCTTGCTATGAATACAATGAAATATCATTCATTCTTGTCTATATTTAGGAAGTAACCCTCCAAATTGCAATCACTATTTGAACCTAAAACACATGGAATTTTGATTTGTATCTAGGGGTGTACATCGAGCTGAACCGAGTCGAGCTGGCCTCAGCTCGGCTCGGCTCGGTCACCAGGCACGCCCAGCTCGAACTCGGCTCGGCTCGGTGACCGAGCAAACATCTCCAGCTCGAACTCGGCTCGGCTCGGCTCGGTCAACAATCGGCCAGTTCGAGCCAGTTTCGAGCTTCGAGCTTTCGAGCCGAGAGAGAGAGAAAGAGAGAGAGAGAGAGAGAGAGAGAGAGAGAGAGAGATGGATGGAGAGAACTACACCTGCAGCTACGTAGACGAAGGAAGCTTGGAGAACCATCGATACTACCTGGCTCGACGGACGGTTCTGGAGATGCTTAGAGACAAAGGCTACGCCATCTCCAACTCCGATATCTCCCTCACATTACCCGAATTCCGCTCCATCCACGGCCAGGGACCCGACCTTGAGCGCCTCCGCATCTCTACTTCTCTCATCTCCAACCCCTCCAAGAAGGTACCTTTTCCCCCCTTCCAAACTACTCTCATTTCACCCATCTATCATCTCTCCACAAATCGATGATAACCCTCAAACCCATCTATTTTTCTTGTAGAACCCAAAATGCCCCCGATTCTTCAGTGGAACGGATGTGGTAAAATTAGGAATCATGCGCAGAATCCTCTCTCAGGTCAGCCATGACAATTTAAGCAGGATGATATTGGTTTTGAGGGAAGAAGGTAATGGGGAGAAAGGGTCGTGCGGCTAGGAAGAAGGAAAGGGAACGAGGGTTTTGTTTTTTGGGTGAAAGGGAACGAGCTGCTGGAGTTAGGGTTGTTCCTAACTTGTAATTTTTTTAAAGGGTATATATAGTATATACCCTAATCCACCAAGTCAAGCGAGTCAATCTGAGTCAAACCGAGTATTGATCCGAGTCGAGTCGAGCTACGGTCAGCTCGAACTCATTTTCAAGATGTAAAAAACGGCCCGACTCGGATCGAACTCAGTTTCGAGTTGGGCCAAGTCGAGCTTTTCGGGCCGAGTCGAGCGAGCTAACCAAGCTAGCTCGGTTCGTGTACACCCCTATTTGTATCGATACCTTGCATTTCCATCACCAAAGTTATGCCCCGCAACATTGAAGTGTTAGTCCGAGTCTAGCTCCCAAAGTGTTGGTTTACCATCTTGAGGTTGAAAATACCCCATAAACCTGCTTGTTCAAAAAGCCAAATGTGCGCAACATGACTAAACATTTGATAGGATGGAAACGTAACCATATGAAATCTTGTTCATTTCACACAGTAAAACGAGCGTCATGAGGCCTGTCTAAAACATTGAGGAACATAAACGTACACATTTATTGCATCTTATTTTTCAACATCCAAGTAGGCGTTGTTGTAGTACAGCTGAAGTGTTCTGAAGAACTCCATACATCTCAACCATCTGATGTTAGCTTTGAGTTTCTAGACAACCATACACAATGGAAAAGACAGACAAAGAATGAACAGAGAATTCAGGCCAGACATGAATTTCCTCAACCAAGGAATAGAGGTAAGGAAAATGAAGAAGAGAGGGTAGAGATTCGACCTCTAATTGGCCAATCCAATCTATGTAGTTATGCATAATTAGTACATGCTAAAAGCATTTATGCATTAGAGATCAATATCTCTAATACATAATTACTATTAACTGGGATTTGATAGTATTTATGGCCATGTCACAGCATGTCCTACAATGGATTTGCTTTTAAGCAAGCCTCTCATTTTGGGGAAAAAAACCCAGCTTGATCCACGGTTCATATGAGTCAAAGCGAATAATGGAGAACATTGGAGACCACCATAGAAACTTGAAGAGGGAATTGGGATCCAACATGTTGTTGACATGCCATCTAATCCATCATCGGTTGTGCCTCACCAGGATGAAGGGACACCAAAAGTCAGGTGGGCAGCACCATGTGGATATAAATAGGTTCTAGGCATAATTGTGCATTGTTACCCGTCTCATGTGTGTTCTGAGTTTTATATTAGAATGATTTTAGGTTATACAATTGAACATGAGAAGGGACATCAGATTCACAGTTTGGATTTCACATATAAATAGACATCAGGGTGGTCCCACACAACTCTAATGTATGGTAATTACAATACGTGGAAATGTATGTGAGGTGGGGACACACTGAAACTAAGCCCCAGCCCAAAAACCATGCTGATGGACTCATCGAGTAAGGAACACCATGAGCATGCAAGCGCCTAAAATTCAAAATTGGATTGCATGCTGAGTAATGAGTAACCTATGTGGGGCCCCACCATGATGTATGTGTCATATCCATGCTCTCAAAAGTTCATGTATAAGATCTAAAAACATATTCCTCCCTTAGCTATGATTTTTCATAAATGTTATATCTACCAGACAGAAACCCAAATCAGATCCAATTCCAAAACCAAAAAAGACATCAGGAAAATCAACGTCCTCCCAACATAGAATCCAATGTCATAAGGGGAGAGAGAGAGAGAGAGAGAGAGACATATTCCTCCCTTAGCTATGATTTTTCATAAATGTTAAATCTACCAGACAGAAACCCAAATCAGATCCAATTCCAAAACCAAAAAAGACATATCAGGAAAATCAACGTCCTCCCAACATAGAATCCAATGTCATAAGGGGAGAGAGAGAGAGAGAGAGAGAGAGAGAGAGAGAGAGAGAGAGAGAGAGAGAGAGAGAGAGAGATGATACCGAGATCGGCGTGTTCCGGCGAGATGGAGGGCAACAGCCGAGAGATCACCATCTTCGATCAGCTATGGGAAAGAAAGATCGAGAGACGCCGGAGAGGGAAATAGAGATTGAGAGACGCCGGAGAGGGACAGAGAGAGAGAAAGAGAGAGAATACATATTGATAATGCCAGAGATCTAATTATTTGAAGAGCAGCGAAAGCGACCGAGGTCCGTCGATTTCCTGTTTTCCTCATTGTCCGGTAGCGATGTGGTTTACCTCCGTAGATCGATCGGGAAACAGAGAAGATGACGAAGATCGACGGTGTCGGAGAGGAGCATTGCTAGATCGGAAGGTTTCATAAGCATAATCGATGGGTTTCGATCTATAGGGGTTTAGGGTTTTGAAAGGGGGTAGGTGCGGACGTTGACGGAGGTTTTAACGGGGATGGGTCTGAGGTTTCGGAAGGAGATGGGATCATGGGAGGGAAATGGGGGCTTTGAAAGGGGCGGGGTGAGAGGCTGGTGGACCCTGGCTGGAAGAAATGAGAAGCAAAAACGAGAGAGAGTGGATAGGGGTTGCGTAGTGTTGTCCACCTGAGTTTTAGATCTCACTCATTTTTGGGATCAAGGCCTAAAATGAACTGTAAAAATGGATGGACGGAGTGGATAAAACAAATACATCATGGAGGGCCCACAGAGCACCGACTATTAGTCACTTGGCTAGTGAGGCTGGCTAAACCGCATCCTACCAAAGCGTTTCGAAGGAATTTCCTGGAAACCTAAGTGGGCCCACCACGGTGTATGTGTTTTATCCACACCGTCCATCAATTTGGATATATCATTTTAGGGCATTATCCGATAAATAAGGCAGATCCGAGGCTCAACTGGATCCCACCATAGAAAACAGTGGGGATTGAACGCCAACCATTAAAAACTTATTTGGGCCACGGAAGTTTTCGATAAGTTGATATTTGCTTTTTCCCTTATTCCGTGTCTATGTTAACTTATAAACAAGTTAGATCTCGGATAAATATCATAGTGGCCCTAGAAGGTTTCCATGGTGGACGACATGGTTCCACTATTTTCTATGGTGGGTCCACTTAAACTTTGAACCTACCTCATTCTTTGTATCATGTCCTAAAATGATCTCTCCAAATAGATGGATAGTGTGGATACAACACATACATCGTGGTGGGGCTTAAAGAACATGGTGACGTCACTTCAGTAATCCACTAGCTTCAGTCGGTTTCAGCAGCTAATTCACGTCCTGTGCAGGAAATTCGGGTCGACTGCCTGCCACCGACCAATGGCTGGTGGTTGGTGCTTTGTGGGCCCCACCATGATGTATGTGTTTCATCCATACCGTCCATCTATTTTTTATATCATTTTAGGCTATTAGATAAAAAATGAGGTATATCCCAATCTCAAGTGGACCATATTATAGGAAATAGTGTTGAATGAACATCAACCATTAAAAATTTTTTGGGGCCATAAAAGTTTTGGATCAAGCTTATATTTGTTTTATCCCTTCATCTATGTCTATATGACCTAATCAACGGATTAGATGTCAAAAAAACAGTACAATGGGCCTTAGGAGGATTTTAATGGTGGGTATCCAATCACTATTTTTTTCATGTGGTGTGGGCCACTTGATATTTATATCCCTTTCATTTTTGGGATGAAGCCATAAAATGATCTATAAAAATGGATGAACAGCATGGATGAAACACATACGCCATGGTGGGGCCCACAAAGCACTAACTACCAACCACCAGGCTAGTGGCTTGGGGAGTAGCCAATCAGTTTCCCGATCCTTGGGACACCTACAAAATTGGAAGACTTGACATGATGGTAAGAGAAGCAAGCATTCTCTCCAACTAATCCCAAACTGGTTTAATCAGCGGATGGGCCAAGCTTCTACTTTGGATGTATGCTACTAAAGCTTTTCCTTCAACGTCACATAGATTGGTCCACCTAATATTTCGATTAACATGATTTATGAGCCATAGGTTTTTCATGATCAAATATAACTAATGGTTGGAGAAATTTAATAGGTGTGCTCGAGCCCAGACAAAATAATGAATTTTTAGCATCGATTTATTATAATTTGAGGCAAAATAGAGAATTTTTAGCCTTAGTTGCTCACCAATCGAGGTGAAATGGTAGACTTCTAGCTTCGATTACTTAATGAGGCTAAAAAGTGAACTTTTAGCCTCAGTTCCTCACCAATTGAGACAAAATGGTCCATTTTTAGCCTCAATTTCTCACCGGCTGGGGTTAAATGGTATAGTTTTAGCCTTAGTTCATTACTAACCGAGACAAAATAATAAACTTTTAACCTATGTTTCTCACCAATTGAGGCAAAATTGTAAAATTTCAACCTTAGTTTTTCACCAACCAAGGCAAAATGGTAGACTTCCAACCTCAGTTTCTCAATAACTACGGCTAAAAAGTAACTTTTAACATTGATTTCTTACTAACTGAGGCAGAATAGTAAACTTTTACTTTTAGCTTTGGTTTTTTACTGACTGAGGCAAAATTATAAACTTTTAGCCTCAGTTTTTCATCAACTAAGACAAAATGGTAGACTTCCAACCTCAGTTTCATAATAATTGAGCCTAAAAAGTGAACTTTTAACCTCAGTTTCGTACTAACTGAAGCAAAATAGTGAACTTTTAGTTTCGGTTTCTTGCCAATTGAGGTAAAATTGTAGACTTTTAGCATCGGTTTTTCACCAACCAAGGTAAATTGGTAGACTTACAGCCAGTTTTTTAATAATTGAGGCTAAAAACTGAACTTTTAACTTTAGTTTTTTTACTAACCGAGGCAAAATAATAAACTTTTTAGCTCCAATTTCTTACCAATTGAGGAAAATTTGTAGACTTTCAGCCTCACTTTTTCACCAACCGAGACAAAATGGTAAACTTCCAGCCTCAGTTTCTTAATAATCGAGGCTAAAAAGTGAACTTTTAACCTTGATTTCTTACTAACTGAGGCAAAATAATGAACTTTTAGACTCAGTTTCTTACCAGCCAAGGCAAAATACTATACTTTTAGTCTCAATTCCTCACCAACCGAAGCAAAATCATTGACTTTTAGCTTCATTTTCTCACTAACCAAGGCAAAATAATGAACTTTTAGCTTTAATTTCTTAGTAACCGAGATAAAAATAAACTTTTAGCTTTAATTCCTTAGCAACTGAGGCTAAAAAGCATATTTAGCCTCTATTTTTTTAAACTGAGGCTAGAAAATTGTGGCTGAAGGCCCAATTTCTTAGTGGTAGGAACTTATGCAAACGTGGATTGTGTCCGACCCCCACTCATCTCCAACTGAAACGGGCAAGAGCTCTGAGTGGCCACCATGATATATGGGTTTCATCCACACCATTAATCTATTTTTCCATGGCATTTTATGGAATAAGAACAAAATTTAGCCAGATCTATGGCTTAAGTGGACCACACCACAGGAAGCAGTGGTGATAATGATTCTCACCGTTGAAACTTTTCTAAGGCCCACTATGATATTTATTTGTCATCTAACCTATTCATAAAGTTACACAGACTTCAATGAAGAGAGAACACAAATATTAACTTGATCCGAAACTTTTCTAGCCGCCTAAATGTTTTCAATGGTAAGTGTTTAATCATCATTGTGGTCCACCTGTGTCTTAGATCTACTTTAGTTTTGGGTCTACATTAGTTTTTGGCCTACATCTTAAAATGATATGTAAAAATAGATGGATGGTGTGGATAAGCACTACACCAAAATTGTCATTTAGGAATGATTTTAAACCGTTCTTAAATGCTTCAGGAACGGTTTAAAACCGTTCCTAAATGAGGCGTCGCAAAAAATAGAAACGGTTCAGAACCGTTTTGGGTACCGTATCAATTTTAGGAATTTTAGGAATAATTTTAAACCAAAAAACCTGCTGTAAAAAATAAAATAAAATAAAAAAATAAATAAACAAATATATTTGAAGCCATATTCATTTAAGAATCAAAAGATAGTAAAAACAACCATGATGTAATCTGAAACATTATTTATCCGACTTGTAAACCTGACAAGAAAAATTAAAATCTGCAATGGAAGACTTCAAAATAAAAAGACATAATTCAATGAAAGTCGTCAAGTAGATGAAGAGCTCCACAATGTCAGGGATTAGCTCAAACATGTATTTTACATTATAGTGATGAAGTTGACCTTGACTATTCTTGCACCAACATTATATGCATTCAAAACCTGTATAAGCATTAAAAGAGTGGACTCAGCTCAAAAACCCAATTTACATTGCAAAAGCTTAAAAAGAAGTGAAGAAAAAAAAAAAAAAAATCTATCCTTGGTTCTGTTGGAGTCATTACTCCAGGGATGAACATAACATTGCTACCATGGAAATCATCTGAGATTTCCTTATGAAATAAAAGCATTAGAGATTTCCCGATGATATAGAAGCATTAGAATGCATGAACAACCATAACCGTATATCTTCAATAAAAATCTGATCAAGGGACCTTTCCATAAATTAAGATCAATGCTTCTTGAGGAGAGTTAATTTGTTATTTTGAAGTTCCGTAATCCGAATATGCTCCACAGCTACACAGCTCGTACATTAACAAAAAGTTATTGTTGATTATAGAACAATATGGAATTTGCTATGCAAATTCATCAGTGTGACCTGAAGAAAAACAAGAGAGGAAAGAAACAGATGGAAAAAGTAGAGTTCCATCATTGGAGTATGAAAATGGTGCTTGCTTATGTTGCCTATGGTTATCCATTCAACTGTACATTTAAAGCCATAAATAATGGAGTATACATTCAACAACCCCAAAAATGTTCATAGTTGTGGGCAGTGAAAAAGAAATCCATTGACTAAGCAATAAGCTATGAATGGCATGTCAATATATATATATATATATATATATATATATATATATATATATATATTATATATATTATATATATATATATTTATTACTGTGGATTATTCACCAACAAACGCTTGTCTCCACAGATTTAATGTATTTATACGAGAAATTTTCGAAGTCACCTACCCAGATCCTCAACATGGATGTTGACAAGAGAAACTCTAATTTGGTTATATCAATTTATCAAACTAAAATTGAAATCCAATTCCATAGCACATCCAAACATGCCCAAAAGCGGAAGAGGGCAGAATCAACAGATATTATAATACTCAAAATATATAAACAATAGAAAATCGCTCACTCTGGGCTATGGATGGAGTGGCCCAGCTTGAAAAACTTGAATCTACACAAACCCAATTTAGAAAAGAATGACTTTGCATAACTGATTCCCTGCAAGAAAGGAAACGAAACCCAATTAAGATCACCAAGAAACAGTTCTATTTCCAAAGGCATTTCAATAAAATCCAAATCAGATGACCCAAAGAAGAGAAAACAAGAAAAGAAAAAGAAAAAAATAACTGTTTTTTGGCAATTGATTTCGTGGGAAACAGAATTCAAAAACAAAACAGTTCTATTTTCATTTCATTTCAAAAACCCATATGAAATCATAAAAATAAATCACTCCCAAATAGTTATATTTCCAAATCTGTTTCTAATTCAAATCTCATACCATTGGGTGGGGTTTGTCTTCCACTCGCGATCATGTTATCAGAATCCGTCATTAGATGATCCACAACGCTGAAATCCGAAAAGAAAGAAAAAAAAGTATATAAAAGAAGACATAACTGTGCCAACCTAAATGTTCACAAGCTAAAAATTTTGTGGTCTACGGTCCATCTAAATTTGTTCATTTGAACCATCCAGTAAATATCTACCAATTAGCTATTTACATAATCAATTCCATATAACTTTCGGTCTATGGTTCACAACTTGAATGGTTTAATTTGATTTACGTGTATGTTGCATGGTGAATCTTGAACGAACTGGAGGATTCTTTGGAACAAAACATGTATAATCAAGAGAACTTTGGTGGACCTGTTTCTTGACCCATATTTACCTTCCTCAGGTCCTCGAAATGAAGGGTTAGAACCATCCAACCAGCATGAATTCTAGGCTCCAGCCAATCTTAAGGCATGCTCCATCAGGTGATCAGCTCGGATCTAGCACACATGCCACCTGTACAAAAATTTTAGGCTCATGCTCTGAGATGAACTGGGAAAACAGATGAACGACGTGGATATAAAACATATACATCACGTTATGTTCCCCGATCCACCAAAGCCGCGTCCAGAAGTACCAGCCTTAAAAGACCCTCTCAACATGGCTATCCTGACCTGTCAACTTCCGTCCTCAAAATACACGGTTAAGAAGAGAAATGCAGCAACGGTCCAAATTCAACTGAATAAAAGACCCATCTTGGATTATCCAATCAGGCAGATTTTTGAAGCTCGGTCCATCATGCATAGAGTGTCCAAACAGACCAATGCCCTGCTGGATTATACAAAATGAGAACCCATGTGTACGGTCAACGGTCCATGGGATCGTAATACATAGAATCCCTCCCACCTCGAAATTACTAGTAGGGGGGCTGTGATCGCATCAGCACAGGATCAAGTGACCATGATCAGAACAAAACCTCTTTTTCCTGCAGTCCATCACCATCCATGCTTTTGCTTTATATGGGAAAAGCAATGCCACATATCCACAGTTCTGTTTCACGTAAAAGCAAAAACACTCAATGCCATCCATGCTTTTGCTCTTGAATGTGTTGTTGTATCAGTGTCCATCGACTCTCTAATATGTAGCGAACCTTCAACGTACTTCACGTAGCATCCCATCAATTAACCCCAATAGGATTTTAACAAGGGCCCACATGCACCTCCCTCCACTTTACCACACGTGCCAACTTGAAAATGATTCTGACCGTCAAATAAAAAAGGTCAGTCCACTTATCTGATGGGTTACATGTGTACGTTGAGACCATAATCAAGATTTTGTAAGCTGCTTGTTCTTTTTGAATGAAAATAGCCAACCTGATGAGCGAATCAGATGGCTTTGGCATATGATCATCCTTGCAGATTGGCCACCTTATGGACGTACGGTTCAGATGTTCCCTACACTCATTGGGTTTGCTCGTATGCCGCATCGGCCAGCCTGCGTGGGGCGGACGCAGATTAGCTACTGACAGGTTGAGTAGCGAGACTCGCTACTGAAGTGACGTCACAAAGTTCTGTGGGCCCACCATGATTTTTGTTATATCCACACCGTCCATTGTTGTTACCTTCAAGTTGTGGAAACCATCCCCGGCTCGAATCGAAATCTTGCTTGGGGTATACCTCTCATCGAGTTTTAAATCAACATAGAGTACAAGCAACTGAATTAAAAGAGGGTTCCAACTCACCAAAGATAAAATAGAAAAAAAAGAGAGAGAGAAAAAGAAATGTACCTGGAGCTTGACTTTTTTCTGGAACTGGATGTTGATAAGGTGGGGCTGGGCACCATCTGATCTGTAATAAGGCAAAGAAACAATGAGATTGCAAGTATAAAATCAATGTTAGATAGACAGAGAAGGGGAATGGATGGGAGTCACTGCCAGTAGGTGTCAAGGTTATCATCGAGTATAAAATGGTTGAAGATGGAAGTTAACTACATGGTAGAACTTCCACACTGTTCTTACCTTGCTAGGAACAAAGTTCAGAAATGCCTGATGCACAACTGGTTTTTCTGCAAAAATCTGAAATGAAATTTCACCATCACAAAACAAGAACACTTAAAGAAAAATCTTCCATGGCAGAGAACATCCTAAAACCACTAAGGAAGAAATCAAGCTAGTGACTGTAACTGGTTAGGAATAAAATACATCACTGGTATCAAGAATTTATAATTAAAAATAAAAATAAAAAGAAGAAGAAGAAGTTAATTCAGAACCATTAATGTTCATTGCACAAGGTATCACATATATAACTAAAGATTACACAATATAGCAGAAACCCCATTCGGCTTATGTCCGTTGTGTCTAATATTCGTCACTTTCATTTCAATTAGTTATATAGGAGCTTATATCTAATTTGAAGAACAGAGCCAGCAGCATAAATCATAGCTGTCCATAGAAACCCAGGATGTAAAAAGACTGTTTGGTACTGGCATAGCTAATGCATATCAAAGGTCATTGCCTTTAGAAATATAATTTACCAGATCCTATGTTGACTTGCTTCAGTGAATTGAATAACGAAGAATAGAAAGATGGAAAAGAAAGGGTACAATCGACAGCTTACCACAATATGTATAGTAATAGGCACAACATAAATCTGCATGAGAACATTGTGGCATGTCTAAATTTTGGATTAGACTGATTTTTAAATGATCCTAACGGTCCATTGAATGCCTAAGGAAATAGACAGTCCATATTGATTTTACCACAAACAGTCCATATTGATTTAGACATTCCATCATGCGAGTCCACCTTTGATTGGCCATCTCTTTAAGGAAATGCATTATAAATCTACACCAGTCAAACTTTTGCACGTCCTCATATGAACTAGGCATTGGTGCACACAAAAGCTTTTATGAAGAAATTATCCATTAACCATTATAAACGAGGAGATTTCCTTAACAATTATAAGGAAACATACAACTGCACATCAACGACAAGGTTGAATGTAACATTTTACAATCCTTTTATTTGTGAAAAACATTTAAACTTGAAAATTCAAGCATGCTCATCTTCAGATGGACAAGTGATCTGTGCTCCAACAAGTAGCGAAGAACAACATAATGAAACAACCGGAAAGGTTACCAAGACACTAACTGCCACTCCAGGCATCTTCAGATCCTTGAAGTAAGATGAATTCTTGAGAATCTCTCAATCTATATATCTGTCCAGGGAAAAAAAAAAAACCTTGCCCGGGGAATTCAAGAGCATTTCATAGGATGGTGCAGGAAATTCTTCAGTGCCAAGAAAAAGTAAAAAGATCACAAGAAGAAGAAGAAAGAAAGAAAGAAAAAAAGAAAGAAAGATCTGCTCTAGACATCACTACCAAACATTTCCATTGGATGAATTCTATAGCTTTGTACAAAACTAGAAAATCCCTACATCTAGCTTCAGCCTCGTTTCCTATGCTTCAGCTACCATTGGACACTAAAAGACAAGTTCAGTTAAGAAAAGGTCCAACAGATTGCCTAGTTTGAGTCATCATACAGTTTGGTTCATTTTATTGAACTGAATGTTCACAATTCATTTCACTTCTGCACCCAAATGCAACCTTAATTTTCTTTATCAATAACATTCATTGCAGTGGCAACTTCTTACAATCTGCTAGATATATAAGAGCCATATCTACCAGAGAGAATGTTAATAGAGGAAGTTGTTGAAAAAGTCTTAAATCTGATTTTTTGGGTGTTGCTCGACCGGTCGTGGGAGCCGTTCGACTCAAAGTCCAGCGACTTGGGATTTTTGGTGTCCGGGTTGATCGACCGGTCGTAGGGGTCTTACGACCCCTACGACCAGTCGTAGCCTTAGCTCGACTAGTTGTGGCTACGCAGATTCGTTCTGCGATTTTGTGCAGATTGCAGATTTTGAGTCCTTTCGCAACAAGGATGCGAAAGGGAAGTTGCCTAAACTATAAATAGGTGTCCCTAGGGTTTTTCTAAGGCATGGGAAATAATTCTAAGGCTTTTTAAAGGGTGTGGCAAGGGTGAGATTCGAGGTTGTTCGAATTGGGTAAGTCCTCTCTTTGTAATTTCTATTTTCATAGTGGAGATCTGTCGCTTTGTACCGTGGTTTTTTCCCGCAAGGGTTTTCCACATTAAATCTGTGTGTTCTCTTGTATGTGCTTGGCGCCATTGGATTGCTATCCTAGATCTAGATCTGTGTGATTCCGCAGACCAAAAACCCCAACAAGTGGTATCAAAGCAATCGTTGGGGCACGGATCTGAATATGAGGGATTAGTAATAATGGAGAGCGCTAGGTATGAGATTGAGAAGTACTCAGGGAAAAATAATTTTGAGTTGTGGAAAATCAAGATGATGAGTTCCTTAATCAAGCAAGACGAAGAAGGTGCTCTTGAGGAGCGGAAGTCTACTATGACTGATGACGAGTGGAATGTTCTTGATAAGAAGGTTTTATCATCGATCCGTTTATGTCTCACGGATGAGGTTCTCTACAACGTCATGAGGGAGAAAACTGCGGCTAAGTTATGGGCGAAGTTAGAGGATGTCTATGCGAAAAAATCCTCTGAAAATCGCCTGCACTTGAAGCGGCAGTCGTATAACTTCAAGATGGCAGAGGGTGGAGATCTGAAGGCTCACATCGGCAACTTTAATAAATTAGTTTGCAAATTGCTGGATATGGAGGAAGTAATGAAAGATGAAGAACAAGCATGTATGTTGCTGAATTTTCTTCCGGCGTCGTATGAGTCATTCAAGGACACTGTGCAGCATGAATAAAACCCTGAGTGTCGACACCGTTATCTCAGCCCTTCAAGGGAAGGCTATGAGACAGCTAAACAGCGACATGGGGACATCTTTTGATGCACTGTTTACAGTTGGTAGGAATTTTGAACAAGGTACAAGTTCTTCAGGTTCTAGATCCAAATCCAAGGGCAAGGGCAAAGGAAAAGTAAAGTGTTGGAACTGTGGGAAGGAAGGACGTGAAGAAGGATTGTGAAAATCCTAAATCGAAGAGGGAAGATTCTGAGGCTTCATGCAGGGAGGTCAACGCTGCCACGTCAGATGGATGTGATGGTGATGTTTTATTTGTGTCTTCGCTCAGACAGTCATACAATGATCGTAGGGACGAGTGGATGCCAAACACATGGACATTTTTTCACATAACTCTTCATTGGAGTTGGTTCATCAGCTACAAGGAGTGTGATGGTGGACAGGTATTTATGGGCAATGACATTGCCTGTAATGTTGTGGCTGTTGGTTCGGTGTGCATTAGGATGTTTGATGGGGTGGAGCGTATCTTGACTGATGTCAGGCATGTTCCTGATTTGAAGTAGAATCTGATTTCTCTTGGTGTGCTTGAGGCAAAAGGATGCAAGTACAAGGTATTGATAGTGCTCTTAAAGTATCTAAGGGGGCACGGGTAATCATGAAAGCGCAATGACTCGATAACTTGTATAGGTTGATCGGGAGTACTTCAAAATGTGGAGCTGCAGTGGATGTAGCGGATTCCACCTCTGCACGTGTGGCATGTTAGGCATGGCCACATGAGCGGGCAGGGCAGGAAGGATGAGACGTGCGGACAGCGATACAGCAGGTGGAGCAGTCACCTGTGAGAAGAATCACACGGCATGATCGCAGGATATCGGCGAGGTACATGGATGACTCTAATATCGCAGGGGATTCATCTTCTATTCAGATGGCTCTACGTGAGTCTGGTGTTGAGAAGTGAAAGGTGACTATGGGCGATGTGATGGATTCGTTATACCAGACAGACATATGGGAGCGGGTGGAGCTTCCAGTGGGCCGAAAATCAGTTGGATGCAGGTGGATCTTCAGGAGGATACAACATAGATACAGGACGAGGTTATTAGCGAAGGGTTATGCTCAGAGAGAAGGAATCGGCTTCTCAGAGATATTCGCGCCAACGGTATAGCAGGTGTCTATTAGATCCGTGGTTGGCGTTGGTTGGCCAATGTGATCTTGAGCTGGAAAGATGGATGTGGAGTCTGCACTTCTACAAGGAAAAGTGAAGAGTAGATCTACATGAAGCAACCAGAGCGGTTCGAAGTTAAAGGGGCTGAGAAAAGACTTTGCAGGAGGTCGTGGTTCGACCTGTCGCCTAGGCAGCGGTTTGATTCCTTCATGGATGAAGGATCGGGGGGCTGCAAAGATGGTTCTTGGCATTGAGACTGAAGGAGGAGTAGGCTGTGGTAATCACAGGAGGAATACCTTGTGTGTAGGTATTGATCAAGGATGTGATGGGCCAGGTAAAGCCAGAGAGCGTTCCTTACGCGTCTCTCCTCAAGTTTTCCTCAGGACATGTCCCAAAACAGATGAGGAAAAACAGTATATCTCATGAGCCTTATTCGAATGCGGTTGGCACTGGCAGTGTATGCCATAATTTGGATTAGACCGGTTATTTCACAGGCTATCAGTGTTGTGAGCAAGTACCCCGACAAGCAATGATGGGTAGCAGTGAGATGGTAAGAAGACTACGTCTTTCCTTTTGAGAAGACAGGAGCAAAGGTGGTTGAGCTTGTGGATTTTGATCCGGCAAACATGCTCACCTAAATCGTTCCTACAGGGAAGTTCAAGTTTTGTGTAACTTCTCTGGGCTTGGCAATGGCGAAAAAGAAAGACGGAGTGTGCACAAGAAGCTATGATGTGATATAGAAATAAGAGAAGAGGTCAAGAAGCTACACATTTCAAGATTGAAAACTTGGTGGAGATTGTTGAAAAAGTCTTAAATCTGGTTTTTTGGGTGTTGCTCGACCGGTCGTGGGTCAGCCACGACCGGTCGTGGGAGCCGCTCGACTCAAAGTCCAGCGACTTGGGATTTTTGGTGTCCAGGCTGCTCGATCGGTCGTAGGGATGTCTCGACCGGTCGTAGGGGTCCTACGACCGGTCGTAGCCTCGGCTCGACTAGTCGTGGTTACGCAGATTCGTTCCATGATTTTGTGCGGATTGCGGATTTTGAGTCCTTTCACAACAAGGATGCGAAAGGGAAGTTGCCTAAACTATAAGTAGGTGTCCCTAGGGTTTTTCTAGGGCATGAGAAATAATTCTAAGGCTTTCTAAAGGGTGTAGCAAGGGTGAGATTCGAGGTTGTTCGAATCGGGTAAGTCCTCTCTCTTTGTAATTTCTATTTTCATAGTGGAGATCTGTCGCTTTGTGCCGTGGTTTTTTCCCGCAAGGGTTTTCCACGTTAAATCTGTGTTCTCTTGTATGTGCTTGCCGCCATTGGATTGCTATCCTAGATCTAGATCTGTGTGATTCCGAAGGCCAAAAACCCCAACAGAAGTAACATAAAAGAAGGCTTCAAAGGACATTTTTCTGATCAGTCATATAACAAAAATAACATTAATTCAAAAGAATATTCTTAGATATTAATTCAACAATATAAACTATCAAATGCAGTACACTGAAAAGCAGTGAGGAACTCATGAACAGTTGGAATACACTGAAAAGCATGCAAACAGAGTCGCATCAGTGACTTCAGGACTTAGGTCGCCAACAAAGATATCGGCCTGAAGTCAAGGACTCAGATTGTTCATTCGACTTGATTGGATTCCAGCAAGGACTCAAATTTTATACTGGATTCCAGCAAGTTTACTTTACTCATCAAGTAAACTCAATTCGTTCCACTTCTTTTTGTCAAATAACAGTTCAGTTTGTTGTCTGCAAATAGAAGGTTGAGATGAAAAATACAGAAATGGACTACATTCAATTGAGAGAAGTCCCAAGATTGGTGGCTAGGGTCTTCCATTCTGGAAGGGGCGTGCTCCATCCTTGTTGGGCACAAGTTGCACACTGACCAGTGGTGTAGATTTAACAAACCATCGATCCACTAGTCAGAGCTGAAAATGTGAGTACACTATGCAAAGCCTTTGGTTGAGTATCCTATATAGTTCTTCTTGGATTAAACGAATTGACAGTGAAATGTTTCTCGAGTAATTGCATATAGAGAAGTCACTCTCTAACCTTAAATTCCATGTGTTTGTTGGCTTGGAGAAGTCACTCTCTATTGGAAAAACAATGAGAGCTGAGAGCTATCATTGTGTTTCCAATAGATCGTTTATATGGATTCTAGGTAATATATAGTTAGATAGTATCAAAGGATCTCTTGACGGAGTCATGAAAGCCCAATAAAATATGAAATGAATGAGCTATGACCATGCTTTTATCAATATATTGCTTGTTTGACCAGCAAATTCTTTTTGAGGAAAACTTTGATACCTATGCAGATTGTGATTGATGATACACAAGAATTAATAAAATTTACATGTGGAATACAAGTAGTTCAAATTGAATTGTCCAAATTATGGGTCCCAGTTTAGATACATCTTAAACAAAAAATTTGCTTCTTTGATTATCTATAGGATCAGTGGACATTAATGAAACGGTTGAAATGGAAAATATCCAATTGTTCTATTTCAACAGATAAGTATCCACAAAGCAGAGGTTAAGGCTGTTGAACCAATCTGATTTTGGATTGTGGTTTGGTTACAATGGGTTCTGTAGGATGCGAAATTTTCAGGTCCGTCCAAAAACACACTAAAAACTTATGCAGAAAAGAAAGATGGAACTAAGGCAGTCGAGCTGACTAACTTCTAGCCCTAGGTTGCAATCACCAATGTTTGATGAGGGCAAATGGACCCAAATATGTTTAAGATCGCCTCATGGGTATAGAGTATCATTGGATTCAAGCTTACTACAACGCAACTGAGAAAATGTATGAAACAGATTGACCACATATATATATATATATATATATATATATATATATATATATATATATATAAAGAGAGAGAGAGAGAGAGAGAGTTACATTGCACTTTCAAAGCCGCTACCCACCTGCATTTGCAGCCATTCTGGTGCTGATCCCTGGACATACTCCCTTGTTGATTGTGAGGTGAGTGCCATGCAAGTAGTATCGAACGTCTGCATCCCAAACTGAAACATTGAAGAAAAAATTCATTACTCTTCAAGTAGCATACAAATAGATGGTTAGGAAGGCAAGTACAACAACAGTTCATATGCAGCCAAAAAGGCCAAATATTCTATAGAAAATATGGGGGACTCTCACTGCATAGGCCATCCATGGTGAGACCCATCATATCAAATTCCTCATAGGAATTTCATCGAACACCCCACATGCACACCCAATCACTTCGCATTTTTCATACAAATTCAACAGCCCGATCTGCACAAATGGGGCTCAAGAGATTATACAGCAATGTGTTCTGCAACGGCCAGCTTTCTGTCCTGGCATAGGAATCCGATACCTCATCAGATCCATCAATTCCTAAAGGGTAAAAAAAAAAAAAAAAAAATCAATTTCAAATACCTGTACATGTGAAATCGTCATTTCACAAGCTTTTCTATATCAAGAAAGGAGGAGCTGGATGTGGACGTTGACGGGGATTTAACAGGGAAGAGTTTGAGGTTTTGGAAGGAGATGGGAGGGAGATTGGGATTTTGACAGGGCCTGGGTGGGAGGCGTGCTTTGCGAGTTCGCCAGGGAGGACGAGACGAACGGACGTCCGGATCTCCCTCGACGTGATGGTGGGTTTCTTGTTGTAGCAGGCCAGCCTCGAAGATTCTCCGGTCGATCCTCCTTCCTTTGAAGCCTCTTCTCTGCTTTTGGCCTCTTTTCTGTAGGAGCTTTCTCCGCCTTTTTCTCTTCCGTCGGCTTCTCTGCGGCGGGAGAGATTGAGAGGGAGGGAGATCGGGAGTGAGAGGGAGAGAGATCGGCAGTGATGGAGAGGGAGAGAGATCGGCAGTGATGGAGCGGGAGAGAGAAGGAGAGAAAGATCCAGAGGGAGGGAGCGGGAGAGAGAGAGAGAGAGAGCGGGTGAGAGTTTGGTTCGGGTACAGTTATGAATTAGGTTTTATTTTATTTCTTTTGTCCTGGTACGGTTCTCAATCTAAAACGGCTTAAGCCGTTACAGAACCAAAACCATGGTCGTTCCAACACTGCTATATTGGTACAGTGAAGACTGCTATATTGGTATAGTGAAGACCCATATATCACGGTGGCCACTCAAATATCCTGCCAGTTCCCAGCTGGAAAAGGACCAAGATAGGATGCAATCTGCATCACCCTTCCATTCCCCCCCCTTTCTGTTTTTTTTTTTTTAAAGCAGATTGCCATCACAACTTCTACCTGGATTGCAACACCCCACTGACCTGGTTAGTGTGTTGATGTCACCAAGTTCTATGGGCCCCATCATGAGGTACGTGTTATATCACAAGCATCCATCCATTTGGTAAGCTAGTAGTAAGGCTTGAGCCGAAATTTTTTTCAAAAAAAGTCCAAAGATCAAGTGGACCACACTACAACATATAATGAGGGTTTGAACGTCTACCATTGAAACCCTTCCGGAGTCATAGAAGTTTTGGATTAATATGATATTTGTTTTTCTTCTTCTTCAAGGTCGGTGTAACCTTATGAACAAATTGGATGGAAAATATTATGGTGGGCCCTACGAATGTTTTAATGCCGAGAACCATTATCCCACTACTATTTATGGTGCGGTCTACTTGAACTTTGTATATAACTCACTTTTGGGATCATGCTAAAAAATGATCTCGCCAGAAAGATGAACGGTGTGGATATAATAAATACATCACTATGGGAGCCACATAACTTTAATGTCCTTTAAACCGTTCGTACAACTCTAAGTTCGAGGAGTGTCATCGCTTGTCTTTGCACGACATGTACACACACCAACTAGGTTAGTGGTGTGTGGTCATGACTACTAAATGACCCAAATTCAAAACTCAAGGGAAGGGAAGCGGACTGGTTGTGTGTACCACACACCACTTAGGTGTCTAGTGTGTTGATGTCACCAAGTTCCATGGTCTCATAATAAGGTACGTGTTATATCGGGGCTGACTACAAATTTGGCAAGCTCATAGTAATGCTTGAGCCTAAAAATAAGATGTATCTAAAAATCAAGTCAACCACGCTACAAAAGGTGGGGGATTGAATGTATACCATTGAAATCCTTTCCAGATCACAAAAGTTTTAGATCGATATGATATTTTTTATCCTCTTCGTTTGGGTCTCAATGACATTTGATGATATCCTCTGATTTTTTTTTTTTACCCTCTTCATCTGGCCTCGGTGGTGTGCGGTACACCAGCTAACCCACTTGCAAACTAAGGGCCGTACAACGGGGAAACGTGTGCAGGTAAGGGCCCGTTTGGCTGGGTGGATTGGAAAGGATTGGATGGTATTGGAAGGGATTGGAAGTTAAATCCGGGGATTGGCCGGGCGTGCCAAACAGACTGGGTGCTCTAATCCCTGGATACATCAATCCCATGGATCTTAAGACAATCCACTGACGACACTATCATTACCTTTAAATTCCATCCAATCCACCTTAATCCGTTCAAATTTGCTTAAGACGTGTTTGATTAGAGAGATTGGAAGGGATGGGAAGGTTTAATCCCGGGATTGGCCAGGCATGCCAAACAGACTCGATATAGCAATCCCATGGATCTTAAGACAATCCACTGACAACACCAGCATTACCTTGAAATCCATGCCATCAACCCTAATACCATTCACTCCCTTCCAATCCACCCGTCCAAACGGGCCCTAAGTTCCTACCATTGAAACCTCCGGGCAGTGGTTCCATCACGCTGTTTATATAATATCCATACTGTTCACAAGCACCGATGTTTATGGAAGCGGATTACCTGGTGTACCAGCTATAAAATGGTTGTATTGTCGCCAGCAAATTCTGTGGGTTTGACTATGAGATATGTGTTATATCCAAACTGTACATTCATTTGGCGAGATTGTCTGAAGGCGTGATATGAAAATAAGACAGAATTAACTATCAAGTGGACCACACTGCAAAAGGCAGTGGGGGATTGAACGTCTACCATTGAAACCCTTTTTGGGATTACTGAAGTTTTAGATCAAAATGAAAATTGTTTTTCCTCTTCATTCAGGTCTTTGTGACATTATGAACAGATTGGATGGAAAATAAATGTTATGGTGGGCCCTATAAATTGTTTAATGGTGAAAATCATTATCTCTGCTGCTATTTGTGGTGTGGTCTAGATGATCTTTGGATATGATTCATTTTTTAGATAATATTCTAAAATGATCTCTAAAAATAGATGAACGGTGTAGATATGATAAATACATCACTATTGGGCTATGTAATTTTGATCTCCTTTGAACTATTCGTACAACTCGGAGAGGAGCCTTGGTGCTCGTCTTCGCCCGACACGTACCTACAGCGTGTGTCGTACACCAGCCTCCGATGTTTATATACTATCTACTGATCATAAGCACCCATGTTCATATACCATCAACACTGTTCGTAGGGTTATTTCTATGAAGATGATTAGAAAATATAAAAATTAGCTAATTCAAAACTTCCATCGCCCTGCACATGTTTGAATGGTGAACATTCAATCCTCTGTCGTGTGGCACACTTGAATTTTAAATTTACATTAGTTTTGATCACATGTTCTACCATAATCGGTAAAAACGGATAAAAGGGGTGGATTTCCCGTAAACAGCATGGTGGCCCTACCGGAAATGGATTGGCTGGTGTAACATACACCACCGGCCTAGCTGGTGCGGTGGTTGTCGTGCGAAGACGAGTGCTGACTCTCCTCGAGCTCCGAGTTCTACCAACGGTTCAAAGAACATCAAAGTTACATGAGCTTTAAAATGATGTATTTATTATATTCATACCGTTCATCCTTTTAGTGAGATTATTTTAGTGTTTAATTTAAAAATGAGTCATATCTAAAGCTTAAGTGGACCACACCCCAAATAACTAGGAAGACCCTCATTCTTACCATTAAAACATTCATAGGCTAACATAACGTTTATTTTCCATCTAATCTATTCATAAAATCACACAGATATGGATAAAGAGGAAAAACAAATATCACAGTGATCCAAAATTTTTGTGACTCCCAGAAGGTTTCCAGTGGTAGATGTTCAATCTCACACTGCTTTTTGCAGTGTGGTCCACTTGATCTTTGGATCTATCTTATTTTTATAGTCAAGCTTTGAGATGAGCTCATCAATTGGGTGGACAGTCGATATAACTCATATCTCAAGATAGGACCATAGAACTTAGTGACATTAATACACTGGTCAGGTCGGTGCTGTACGGTACATCAGTCAATCCACTTCCGGCCAACCCACCTAGCTTCCCGTTGCTGCAAGATCGGTGGAAGCGGATTGGCTGGTGTACCTCACACCAACTATATAAGGGTGGGGGATTGAATGTATACCATTGAAATCCTTTCCAGATCACAAAAGTTTTAGATCGATATGATATTTTTTATCCTATTCGTCTGGGTCTCAATGACATTTGATGATATCCTCTGATTATTTTTTTTACCCTCTTCATCTGGCCTCGGTGGTGTGTGGTACACCAGCTAACCCACTTGCAAACTAAGGGCCGTACAACGGGAACGTGTGCAGGTAAGGGCACGTTTGGCTGGGTGGATTGGAAAGGATTGGATGGTATTGGAAGGGATTGGAAGTTAAATCTGGGGATTGGCCGGGCGTGCCAAACAGACTGGGTGCTCTAATCCCTGGATACAGCAATCCCATGGATCTTAAGACAATCCACTGACAATACTATCATTACCTTTAAATCCCATCCAATCCACCCTAATCCGTTCAAATTTGCTTAAGACATGTTTGATTGGAGAGATTGGAAGGGATGGAAAGGTTTAATCCCAGGATTGGTCGGGCGTGCCAAACAGACTCGATATAGCAATCCCATGGATCTTTAGACAATCCACTGACAACACCAGCATTGCCTTGAAATCCATGCCATCCACCCTAATACCATTCAATCCCTTCCAATCCACCCGTCCAAACGGGCCCTAAGTTCCTACCATTGAAACCTCCGGGCGGTGGTTCCATCGTGCTGTTTATATAATATCCATACTGTTCACAAGCACCGATGTTTATGGAAGCGGATTACCTGGTGTACCTCACACCAGCTATAAAACGGTTGTATTTAAGCCAGCAAATTCTGTGGGTTTGATTATGAGGTATGTGTTATATCCAAACCGTACATTCATTTGTCGAGATTGTCTGAAGGCTTGATATGAAAATAAGACAGAATTAACTATCAAGTGGACCACACTGCAAAAGGCAGTGGGGGATTGAACGTCTACCATTGAAACCCTTTTTGGGATTACTGAAGTTTTAGATTAAAATGAAAATTGTTTTTCCTCTTCATTCAGGTCTTTGTGACATTATGAACAGATTGGATGGAAAATAAATGTTATGGTGGGCCCTATGAATTGTTTAATGGTGAAAATCATTATCTGCACTGCTATTTGTGGTGTGGTCTAGATGATCTTTGGATATGATTCATTTTTTAGATAATATTCGAAAATGATCTCTAAAAATAGATGAACAGTGTAGATATAATAAATACATCACTATGGGGCTATGTAATTTTGATCTCCTTTCAACTATTCGTACAACTCGGAGAGGAGCCTCAGTGCTCGTCTTCGCCCGACACGTACCTACAGCGTGTGTCGTACACCAGCCTCCGATGTTTATATACTATCCACTGATCATAAGCACCCATGTTCATATACTATCCACACTGTTCGTAGGGTTATTTCTATGAAGATGATTAGAAAATATAAAAATTAGCTAATTCAAAACTTCCATCGCCCTGCACATGTTTGAATGGTGAACATTCAATCCTCTGTCGTGAGGCACACTTGAATTTTAAATTTACATTAGTTTTGATCACATGTTCTACCATAATCGGTAAAAACGGATAAAAGGGGTGGATTTCTCGTAAACAGCATGGTGGCCCTACCGGAAATGGATTGGCTGGTGTAACATACACCATCGGCCTAGCTGGTGCGGTGGTTGTCGTGCGAAGACGAGTGCTGACTCTCCTCGAGCTCCGAGTTCTACCAACGGTTCAAAGAACATCAAAGTTACACGAGCTTTAAAATGATGTATTTATTATATTCATACCGTTCATCCTTTTAGTGAGATTATTTTAGTGTTTAATTTAAAAATGAGTCATATCTAAAGCTTAAGTGGACCACACCCCAAATAACTAGGAAGACCCTCATTCTTACCATTAAAACATTCATAGGCTAACATAACGTTTATTTTCCATCTAATATATTCATAAAATCACACAGATATGGATAAAGAGGAAAAATAAATAAGGTTTTCAGTGGTAGATGTTCAATCTCACACTGCTTTTTGCAGTGTGGTCCACTTGATCTTTGGATCTATCTTATTTTTATAGTCAAGCTTTTAGATGAGCTCATCAATTGGGTGGACAGTCGATATAACTCATATCTCAAGACAGGACCATAGAACTTTGTGACATCAATACACTGGTCAGGTCGGTGCTGTATGGTACATCAGTCCATCCACTTCCGGCCAACCGACCTAGCTTCCCGTTGCTGCAAGATCGGTGGAAGCGGATTGGCTGGTGTACCTCACACCAACTATATAGCTGCTATATTGATGTCAATAAGTTCTGTAGGTTTGATCATGAGGTATGTATTATATTCCAACCATCTATACATTTGGTGATCTTATCTTAAAGCATGACACAAAAAATAAGACAGGTCTAACTATCAAGTGGACCACACTGTAAAAAGTAGTAGGGTATTGAATATCTATCATTGAAACCCTTTTTAGGGTCACAGAAGTTTTGCATCAATATGAAATTTATTTTTCCTTTTCATTTAAGTCTTTGTGGCCTTATGAATAGATTTTCCTTTTCATTTAAGTCTTTGTGGCCTTATGAATAGATTGGATGGAAAATAAGCGTTATTATAGCCTTACAAATAGTTTAACAGTGAAAATCATTATTTCTGCTGTTATTTGTGGTGTGGTGCACATGATCTCTAGATATGATTAATTTTTCTAGATAATGCTCTAAAATGATCTCTAAAAATAGATGAACGGTGCAGATATAAGAAATACATCACTATGAAGCCCGTGTAACTTTGATCTCCTTTGAACCGTTGCTCGAGGAGCGTCAGGGCTCGTCTTCGCACTACCTACACCAGCTATATAGCTGGTGTGTGGTACACTAGCCAATCCGCTTCCAAGAATGGTTGAACGGCATGGATGAAACACATACATCATGGTGGGCCCACGGAGCACCGACCACTAGCTAACGGCGAGTGGCAGGGAATCCGCGTCCACCTGTACGGGGGCTGTTTAGAATTGTCAGAAAACGTAGGGAGGTTTTCACAATTGTCCCTTCTTTTAAATGAAAATTCCACCGCGGTTTAAAACGGACCATTCGCAGCTTCCGACGACCGGATAAGATAATGGTGGCTGTTCTCGACTCCCATTACTTGGCCATTACAGCTCTCGTCACTGTAAATTCTCTCTCTCTCTCTCTCTCCTCTCTCTCTCTCTCTCTCTCTCCCTTTACTCATATTCTTCTTTTGTACAGGTAGGGTATCAGTTCATGTTCTTTGTAATTACAGCCCTTCTCAGATTCGACAAGGTCACGGATTTCGCCGGTAACACTTTTATCCTTCTTCTTCTGCCCTAATTTTATCTTTCTTCCTTGAATTTCTTGTAATTATTCCTTTTACTCGTTGAGTTTTAATGTATGAGCTTTTCTCATTTCTATGATTTTTGTGTTGGTTACACTTTCTTATGTGAGATTAATGGGTCTTTGCAGGCAACTAATCCCTAATTTAGGGGATTATTATTTTGATTTTTGCTTGATTAGGTAGGCAGTGTTCGTTTATGGGAGTTGTTATTTCCACACCTGTAATGTTGTTAGTTCCACATCCCCAGGGGTAATTTGGTCATTATTGGAATAGGTACAAGCAGTTCCAAAAAAGATCATTGTGTAGAATGAGCCTTGTAAGGGTGAAATATGGAAATATCAGCTTTGGGGTTTTCCATTGGCTCACTAGCTTGGTGCGAACTATACACAGAATGGATAGGTCATGTACTGGCACTTCAATCTAGTGATATGGACTGTCCAACCCATAATGGATAGGTGATGCCCGGAAGTTTCGCTGATTGGACAATCTTAAATATTTGAATTTTGAAGGATGAATTACCAATGGATGGCCTTGTCTGGGACAAAACAGATGCAATCCAATGTCATATGGTGCGAATTCCAGGAGAGAGAGTTCACTTTTAGGACCCACAGACTTCTGGGCCCGAATCTCACACATGCCATGTTGGCACATGTGCCATAGGATCACCTCTTCAATATATGCTCTTGTGGTCAACTCTTTAGGAAAATGATGTCTAGTTGGCTGTCAATGGGTAATGAACATACGGGTCACCTGATGGACTTGATCATGTTTTAATGTGTCAGGGTTCAATTTTTGGACCTTAATAAATTGGGTCGGGTTTGGCTCTCACCTTTGGTTCGTGTCAACCAACTTTGGCCTGGTTAAAATCATTTGGGGCTAGTTAGTTATAATAGTAATATTATGTATATTAAATATATGTTAGTTATTCTAGCAACGGAATGAGGTTTGCTAAGGTACATGCATGTAAAATAGCCCATTTACACACCACATACCACGCATGTGTCAAAGTGGTACACTTATGTGCAATCTAATCATCCATTAGGTGGGCCCAACTATGTAAATGCTCGCATTTAACTCAGACCCAACATGAACTCAAATACCCAACTCAACGCCTATATCTGAAGATCCAATGGGTACCCAAACCCGAACGGGTTTGGGTCTGGGTCTGGGTCATAAGCACAAGACCCTGACACGGTAAGACCTGATCTCAATTAGCCTGGGTACGTGTACTCTAGGAAACAACCTATTGACATCCCTACTGCCCAGGAGGTGTCATATAAATATAAAACAACAGCATCTATAGACACCCCTGTCCATGCATCGGTGTCCATGTCCAAGTTTGTATGGACATCTTTGTGTTGACTTAAGTGATTTGTTCAGGCACCCAAACAACCCTAAAAGGGCATATAAGAATGTATCATACTTTGAGTGGGTACATGCATCATTTTTCTTCTCACATCCCTGTCCATTCATTAGTGTCCAAGTCCAGGTTGGTATGGACATTCTTGTGTTAGCTTAAATGACTTGTTCATGCATCCAAACAACCCTGAAAGAGCATCTGAGAATGCATCATACTCTGAGTAGGTACATGCATCATTTTTCTTCTCCTAGAGTTTTAATTCATTGCATTGAATCCAGTTTTCCAATTGTTGAATCCAGGCTTCAATACATCTCTTTCTGCTCTGCAGGAAGCACAAATTTCATTATACTTGCTGTGTTAACTCTGATTCTGAAGGGAACATGGCATTTTAGGCAGGTGAAACTTCTAGTTCTCAGAGAATGGCTATGTATCGCTTCCTTGAAATTCTTGTTTTCTTGTCATATAGCTTTATTTCTTTTTTCACCTCTGGTCCACCAATTCTTTGATGAAGAATAGAACCAGAGCAGTATAACATTGCCATGCATTTCTGTTCCCCACACATTTACTTGCATATGGTTGAATTAGTTTGCGGAACTTTGAAGGAATTACTGTGTTTACTTTGCGTAAAATACGATTTCATTCTTGAATCCTATGACGAACCCTACCTTCTATTCTGACTCACTCCATTTCATCTATGATATATTCTTGATGAATCAATTATTCTTGCCTCTATATTGGCATTCATGAACCACTGTTTACTGTTGTTGATTAATATAAAAGATTACTAATGCCTTTCCAAAGAAGAAGAAGATGAAAGGTTACTATATAGTAGATTATGTGATTAGAAAATGTCAGTAGTTAACAGTTGGGTGTGCTAAACTTATTTCACCTTCAAGGGTCTGATGGTACTGCAAATATGTTAATTGTTAAATCTATCTTCAAAATTTGGATTCAATGTGCTGGTCCATTCCCCACCTAATCTAATTTGCGACTAGTACAAGTGAGTTCCAGGAGTCAGCAGGGTTATACTAAGCTGAACCTTCTTGCCTCACCTTATTTAATTGCTCAAAATGTTTACTGGTTCATATCCTGTTTGAAAAGCCTGCATGTGTGTATAAGGCTACATGCCGCCACATGTGCTAGCATGGCTCATAGGTGCGAGATCCTACCTTTCCATATGGGAATCACCCTTGTGTTGATGCCTTAGCCCCAAAAAAACAGGCTTGTCCACTCATCAGGTGGGTCAGATTAAGGGTCTGTTTGGATTCATGGAAAGGAAAGCAAAGGAAATATTGTTTCCCATGAAACTAACTTTCTGTTGTTTGTTAAGCCTTCCTTTGTAGAATTTGTGGGGAACATCTTTTCCACTTTCTATCTTTTTCAAAAAACAAACAAATTTATTTTCCTACCTCCACTCCTAAAGGCATTTTCCCACCACGGAAGGAAATTGGGTTTCTTAATTTTTAAGCTCAAATGCACCACCATCATCTTCAATGGTTTCACATGCGCCAATGTACCAAATGAGCCATTGCCCATCTTTTATTATGCCACACACATGCCACCATGACACATGTGCCAATGTGCAACTTGTGCTACCATCCATCTTATCTTGCACTCCACATGTGCAAAGCATCCCACATGTGCCACCATCCATCTTCTCTTGTACTCCACATGTGCTTATGTGCCACAAGTACCACCATTAATCTTCTTTGGCGCCACACATGTGCAAAGCGTCCCCACATGTACCAATGTGTCACATATGCCATTGTTAATCTTCAATCCCTCCTATGCCACATGTGCCAATGGTGTCAATGTGCACAAGTTCTACCATCTAGCTTCAAGTTCCCACATGTGTCAAATGTGCCAATGCGTATCTTGTGTCACATGTGCCATTGTACAACTTCAAGCACCTCAAATGTGCCACACGTGGCACAATTCAGCTTCAAGCACCCACATATGCAGCATATGCTACATATTCATTGTCTATCTTCAAGCATCCCGCATGTGCCACATCTGCTAATCTGGTACATGCCAATGACTACCTTGAAAAACTTCCCAAGAAAATGCTTTGTTTTGCTAAACAACAAAATTGAAAATAGATCCTAAATTTCGAGGAAAATCATGTTGGAAAACAAACAATGAAAACAATATTTCCTTTCCCACAGTTTTCTGGAACTATGGTTTCCTGAGAAACATTTTTTCCTTTCCTATGCTTTCCATAAATCCACACAGGCCCTAATTTGAAACCAATGAGCAGCTGAGAAAAAAACTTGACAACTTCTAGTAAGCAACTGTTTCTAGTATTATGGCCCACCTGACGAGTAGACTGGCCTGATTTTTGGGCCAACATGTCCACATGGTTTGACCCACTTGATGGATGGGTTAGAATTATGGTTTCCTGAGAACATTATTTCCTTTCCTATGCTTTCCATAAATCCACACAGGCCCTAATTTGAAACCAATGAGTAGCTGAGAAAAAACTTGACAACTTCTAGTAAGCAACTGTTTCTAGTATTATGGCCCACCTGATGAGTAGACTGGCCTGATTTTTGGGCCAACACGTCCACATGGTCTGACTCACTTGATGGATGGTTTGGAATTTGGATCTCTCATCTGTGGGCCATGCTGGCACATGTCAGGGGTGTAGATGGGCTGCCTTATACGACTGTGGGTATAAAGAACTCAGTAGCATGCCATGTGGGTATGTCATCTGAGCTGTCCAAAAGGTTGGCCCCACAATGAAGATTAGCTGGTGTTGAAATCAGTTCGATCCACTCATCAGGTGGGTCACATTTGCACTTCGGTCGGTGGCTGTCCATTATTTTCTACAGTGTCCTCTGGATTGCTTTTTTTTTTTTTTTCAATGGAGGATCTTCATGGTTGGACACAGCTTCCAGAAGGTTGGATGTCATACACATGACTTGCTAGGTGGACCATAACTTAGCCATCCAATTAGTTGTGGTTGGGCACTCCTCACATGTGTTTGTGTGTGAACACACACACACACACACGTGTACACATATACACACATTGATCGCTATATGTCAAACTGTCAACCGGTTGCCTAATGGATGAACATTATTAGTTTAAAAACCTTTTCTTAAATTAAATGCTATTGAAACTTGAAGAAATATCATATGATGAGTTATACACAGAGAGAGAGAGAGAGAGAGAGAGAGAGAGAGAGAGAGAGGGGGGGGGGGGTGCTCACCTTCAATAGCTATATGTTAAATTAAATGCTATTGAAACTTGGAGAAATATCATATGATGAGTTATACACACACACACACACAGAGAGAGAGGGGGGGGGGGGGGGGGGGGGGGGGGGGGGGGGGGGGGGGAGTGCTCACCTTCAATACTATATGTCTAATTGTCAATCTGTTGCCTGATGGATGAACTTTTTAGTTTTAAAACCTTTTTTAATTAAATGCTATTGAAACTTGAAGAAATATCATATGATGAGTTGTGTGTGTGTGTGTGTGTGTATATATATATATATATATATAGAGAGAGAGAGAGGAATGCTCACCTGCCCACCAGTTCCCACGAGAGAGAGAGAGGAATGCTCACCTGCCCACCAGTTCCCACGAGAACTTGTGAGAACATTTTCAAAACTCATCTTCCATGATACGAGCCCAAAATCTGAACGGTCCACGTGATGCAGTACCCCATGAAACCCCTGAGGCCCAACTTTTACCCTTATCCAAAACTTTGGTAGGCCATGGCAAAAGAGAGACAAATCAAGGGAGGAAACTGTTTCCTTTTGCCATGGCCCACCAAAGTGTGAAATGCGCATTACTCACCCCTGGTAAGGAGTCTCGAACACGAGACATCCCCCGTGGGCCCCAAATCGCATGGGTCACCCACCCCAAGTGTGCCCTTGCATCCAACAGGCGACCCCACTTAAGCCCAGTGTGAAAATGCCCCTGCATTAATCACCCTCGGTGAGGAGTCTCGAACACGAGACCTCCCGCTCTGATACCAATTTGATGCAGGACAATTAACTACTTGCTCTAAAAGCTCGAACTGTTAGAGTATGACAAATTAATCCCTTTATCTCATAGCCCAGGCCCCACATCTCATGGGTTAGGACCTCGGCCGAACCCCCTTCGTGGGCCCCAAATCGCATGGGTCACCCACCCCGAGTGTGCCCCTGCATCCAACAGGCGACCCCACTCAAGCCCAGTGTGAAAATCCCCTGCATTAGAGAGTCGGCCCCCGATATATATATATATATTATATATATATAAGAATAGATATATATTAGAGATAGAGAGACGAGAGAGAGAGAGAGAGAGAGAGAGAGAGAGAAGAGAGAGAGAGAGAGAGAGAGAGAGAGGCATGCTCACTTGCGCACCTTTGCACACATGTCATGGGCATCTAATCCGAACAGTCCATGTGATGCGGCATCCCATGAAACCCCATGGGACCAATTTTCACCCTGATCTAAAAATCTGGTGGGCCATAGCAAAGAGAGGCAAATTAAGGGAGGAAACTGTTTTCTTTTTCCATGACCTACCAAAGTTTTGGATCAAAGTAAAAGTCAGGCTCTGAGGGTTTCATGGGGTGCTGTATCACGTGGACCGTTTAGATTTTGGACTCACATCACGTATGATGAGTTCTCAAAAAGTTCGCATGAGTTCCGTGCGAACTAGTGTGCAGCTGAGCATTTGGCTATATATTATATATATAATATATATATATATATATATATAGAGAGAGAGAGAGAGGAGAGAGAGAGAGAGAGAGAGAGAGAGAGAGAGAGAGAGAGAGAGAGGAGAGGAATGCTCACTTGCGCACCAGTTCTCATGAGAACTCGTGAGAACTTTTTCAGAACTCATGTCCCGTGATATGAGCCCAAAATCTAAACGGTCCACGTGATGTAGCACCCCATAAAACCCATGGGGCCCAACTTTTACCCTTATCCAAAACTTTGGTGGGCCATGGCAAAAGAGAGACAAATCAAGGGAGGAAACTGTTACCTTTTGCCATGACCCACCAAAGTTTTGGATCAGGGTGAAAGTTTGGGCCCGAGGGTTTCATGGGGTGTTGCATCACATGGATGGTTCAGATTTTGCGCTTATATCACGGGAGATGAGTTCTGAAAAAGTTCTCACGAGTTCGTGAGAACTAGCACGTAGGTGAGCATTCCTCTCTCTCTCTCTCTACACACACACACACACACACCCCACTCGATCCTTGGTCTCATTGTTGAAACAGAGGCCTATCTACCACTGGGCTATTGAAACATGAAGAAATATCATATGATGAGTTTATTCTTGCTCTAGGGGCCCATTAACACTTTTTGATCAAGTGCACATTTTCTCCACGATGTCTGAAAATCTGGTTTCATTTTTTCAGGTTGTCTTGACTCTTCTTGTAGTAGTATGGGGTCTTCGTCTTGGTTTATTTTTGTTAATGAGGTATGCTCATGAAACACCTCAAATGGAAGCTCATTTTATTTTCCATCTTAAGGCTGTTTGTTTCCTTTTGATTGCTATTTTGTCCATGAGATGGAGTATTATCGATGATCCAAAGAGTAAGCAAGTTACGCTGCATTGGTTGTCCAAACATGTTTTATATTCCTTTGCTATTAAAAGAATTCTATATTTCCTTTTTTAGTAATTGGTCTAGCTTATGCATTGTGATGTTAGATATGTATTTGCTATTCATGGATTGCGATGTTACCTTCAGTACCCAGTTTGGCATGTTAGAAGAGATTAATGTTGATAAGTCGAAAGATTTAATAACTTGATTTCTTTCTGGTGAGAATTGACAATTGGTTGTTTCACTTCATACGAGGATATAAAAGTTGGTCCATGTCACCCTCAACACATTGCCATGTGTATGGTGATTCAAGATGTTCATCTGGTGGCACCATTATGGATAGACAAGTGCTCCCAAGAATGGTGCCAATTAGACAATTTTAAAAGTTAATCAGAGGACTTTTCATGAGAAAAGGTTCTGAAGAGTAGCAAACAAACTGCATGTTTATTTGGATTTGACCGCAAATCCAAGCTCAATAAAAATCAAATGTCTTCAGCCTTGTCATCTTACAAGCAATTTTTATTTATCGCTCTATTCTCTAGCTACATGATTCTAACAACTATTGGTTATCTTTTACTCCAAGTCAGCTAATTACATTTGACAACGGTTCAATAGCTTGGGAGGCTTCCTAATTAAAGCGAATACATAGAAACATTTAGATGTTCTTGATAACTATGTAGGATCCTTCTGCCAAGAGAAAACCCCAAATTCCTCCAAATCTACATTCTGTGGTTTCTTTCATGGTATTGGAAGGTGTTCTATTTTGGCTAGAGGCTCTTGTGGTAGAGGTGTTAGTTATCAGTCGACCTATTACCATCTCAACAATATTCTTGGCACACCCCCATCTCAGCCTTAGATGATTGGTCAAATTTGTGAGTATCCTGGTCACTTGACATTATAGTGTTGTCACTTGCATTATCTACCCTCCTCTCCTTACCAGCCTAGCTCAGGGCATCTTCTATGATTCATCTTTTCGACCCAGTCAGCCTCTGAATGCAGTTACAACTTTTCGTAATCTCCCTCTTGCTTCCTTGTCGGCGTTGGATTGGTACCCTGACATATTGCTACCTTCTTTATAGATCGAAATATCGGTAACATATCGGCCGATATGGGTGTATCGTATCTGTATCGGCTCGATACGATACATGATATGACCCTGCATTGGCCGTATCGGTAACGTGTGGACCGTATCGGGGTCGTATTGACCCGTATCGACCGATATGGGCGTATCGGGTCCAATATCTTGCAGGCGTGTCGATTAGACCCGATACGCGTATAAAAGGCCTTTCCCCTTTTCGATCGCCCTCTCCCTCATTTATGCTCCAATCTCTGTAATACCTCGATTAAATCATTCAAAAGTGATTTTCAATGCCATTAACAACAACTTGGAGGATTAAAACATTTTGGGGCCGATTTTGAAAAAAAATGGAAAATAAGTGAAAAACTCCATTTTTTGCTGTCAATCCTTCTTCTTATCCATTGTTATGTTTATTAGACCCTTAGATCTACCAAAAAACATCAGTTTTGAAGATAGATTTGAGTTTTTTGGGGTTATTATTATTATTTTTCGGCATGTACGCCTGATTATTATTATTATTATATTTTTCAAAAATCATTAATTTTTTTTTTTCAAAAATCGTTTTAAAAAATAAAAATAAAATCTGATCTTAGATCTGTACTCTCCATCCATTTTCGATCAGATTTATGTAGATCAGATTGAATTTTTTTTTAAATCTGTTGAAAAATATATAAATTTCGGGTTTTTTATTTTTAAAATTTTTATTTTTAATGTGATGTTTCCGATCACAGATCTGGAGAGGCCATGCATTTTTTAATAGATCTACATCAGATCTGATAAAAAAATGTAGTTTTTTTTTGGGAATTTCGAAATTTATTAAAATTTCAGGGGGGGGGGGGGGGGGGGGGGTGGGGGAGTTGTTTTTTTTTAATATATTATATTTGAGTAGTTTAGTCACCATTTTTCAAATATTATGTCTACTTTTTATCTTTATTTTTATTTTTTGTTATTTTTATTTTTAAATATGTTGATGTCTTGATGATGCAAATTGATACTACATTTTTTTTAAAAATATTGTTTGTGGTGTTCATTTGTGGTTTTGTGGCTTGTGCAGACTGTAAAGTACTAGAGTAGCCATTGTTGTGTAATTGTATGGATGTCTGGAACTGGAACTGAGAATGAAGATGTAGGGTGGAAGTATGGTGTAAGGAATAGGTTGGATTAGACAACAAAGAATGTGCAAGTTTTGTAGTACGAGTGTCAGCGGGGGCATAACCTGATTAAAACAACACTTAGCCCATCAAATGGGTCAAGTTTTGGGGTGTCCAAGTGTCCCTTAGGCAATATTTCTACACTAACATTGTTAGTTTTTACATACACCTCACCCGTCACACATTCTCCAAGCAAACACGTACGGCATACGTACTAGTGAATAGACTAGTGAGTACTGAGTAGTAATACTTCTTGAGTTCTTGGACATGTTAGACTATTAGCAATATATGATATCAATTTATGACTTATATTAATAGTTTATATAAAGAAAAAATCAACACTAGAACTTACAACAGGTCAACCCGTCAGGACATCATTCTTACCAAAGAATGATCGGATACACCATTGAATACATGGTCAAAATACAAAAATTTTTTTAAAAAATGATAGATTCGTATCTCATTTTATCATATTTTTCTAATATTTTTTTCATCTTTTTTTGCTTAAAAAAAATTCTGACCGATATGGCCGATAGAGGCCGATGTGGGGCATTCCGATATGCGACGCCGTATCGTATCATTTTTTAGTGGGGCCGTATACAGTCATTCAAAACCATGACCTTCTTACATGATTCGTGATCGTGACATGGTTTATCAGCATTCTCCTTATACTTTGTTGTTGTTGGTAATGACACTCGTCTTACCATGCTGGATCAACTTCCATAACCTACACCAATGGCCAAATATTTTGCATGTTTCTCATTTTCAAAAGAATCTTAACTCACCAAAGATTTCCAGTGTTACTTTGAATTCACTCCTTATGCATGCTTTGTGAATGATTTGCAGACCGAGGCATTCTTTATGAAGGATTTGAAGACCTGTCAGCTCCTTGCTCAAGAACTAGGTCTAGTAGCTTCTATGTATTATGTTCCATGAGATATGGATCTCACGGAAAAAAGAAGAAGAAATTCCAATGGAGAATATTTGAATATTTCTTTCATATTTCACAGTGAGCGAGTACCTCTTGAATAGGACAAAGCGTGGTATTAAAAAATGGTTACATATCTGCGGAAACAGTCACTTGGTGGATCCTCACATTTTTTAGAATTTTACCCTTTTTTTTTCTTGAAAATAAAGGGAACGTCATAGGGATGTATATTGACATTCTTGAAAATTTGCAAACAATTCTTTTAGATCTCCACTACCTAAAGGAAAAAAAAAACGGCCGTTACAGGGACATGTATATTGTCAGCCACATGCTGGCCAACACACAGGCTGATAACATTACGTGATACATTGGGACAAGGACTACATGGTTTTAGCCTATACAAGATAACAACAAGTATAATGAGACATTGCACAGTATAATACATAGGCAATGTACGCATAGGAGCATGCCTTCCTTCTCAATTTAGGTGGCGGCCATGTCTTCCTTCTCTCCCTAAAGGCAGCCATGGCTGCCACCACCCTTTCACTCAGGGATGTAGTCTCTAATAATAACGATCAGCATGATGATTAAAAAAAGGAATTAAAAAAAAAATAAAATTTTAGATTAAGAAAGAGGGAACTTACCTCGACTTTGTGGTTGGAGGCAATCTTCGTAAATCGGAGATCATCAAAGTCACTCTAATACCACTTTAAAGGTTTAGATGGGTGTGCCCATAGGATCTAACGGTCTCTACACGATTTTAGGGACCTTCGCAAAGCCGAAGATGGACGACTCTCATCCAACGATCCGCCTAACTACTACGGGAGTGGGAAGGAGCCAAACACTCCTCTAGTTCACAGTTAGGATGGTGACTAGATATTGTCAAGGGTTTAGATCGTATAGAGGAAGCCTATGGACAATCAGGTATTCTCTCGTACTCTCAATTTTTTCTCTTAGAGGATTTGGGATGCTTTTGCATTGAGAGCAAAAACAGGAACGAAGATGATTAAGAATAGGTGGTTACGATAGACGGATAGAGATAAGGACTTATACCTATCAAATTCAACCTTATCTCTACCTCCTTGGTGATTTGATTCAAGAGATAGGCATGCACCTAAGATAAAAGTATCTCCACCCAGAGATATTCTGAGGGGAAACAGTATGGGACCCACCCACTAGTGGCTGTCCACAAGTGGACCCCATGGGCCCATATCCAACATAAAGGATACAAAATAATGAAATCTAGAATAATACACAAAAGGGGCAGTCCATATATCAGAGTTAATGAGAGAAAAGGGAGTAATACTTAGTTCATTTTTTGATTAATAGGAAAAATACTAGGTTGATGCTTTAAGAGCTCAGGACTCACATGACAACGAACCATAATTATAAGAAGGTAGAAACATTTTTACAACTCAAGTGGAAGGGTGTACAGACCAAAAATGTCACCTATGGAGTTCCTCCTTCACAGTAAGGAAAAAAAGAAAAGAAAAATAGTAACATGAGATTTGGTGTGAGAATTGTAGAGATACAACCCTCGTTCTTCATGACCACCAATAATCACCTTGTTCTTTGGTCTTAAAAAACACAATGATTAGGAAAAAAGTTTGGGAACAATTGACAATCTTCATAAGAGTACTCACAGACAACAGATTTGCAAGAAAAGTTTGGGATAAAGAAGATTGTGGACTGACAAATTCGGTGATACAGGGATGACACCTTTTCCATCAATGCAATAGACGTCATTAACAACTTTCATTTTGTTGGTGAAGTTTGAGTGATGGAGGAAAAGAGGTTGGGCGTATAGTGTACTAGAGATGTGATTGGGGACACCTGAAGATGCAGTACCTGTCCTTGAAAGAGATGGATTATAATGGAGAAGATTATCTTGAAGACTAGACATCTTGTGAAGCATGGGGTCATATTCAATCCATGAGATCTGAACTACGTCACTTGTGAAACAATAGTCGTCAGGGTGGTAAAAAACAAGATCTTTAACTCGTTGGAGTTAGTATGAGTGCTTCGCTTGATCACAGAGGAAGGCTTACCATGAAGCTTCCAACCAAGGTATTCAATATCGGTTACATATCGGCCAATACGTAACGGTAATGACCTGTACCGTTATGCGATACGAGGGTTGAAATGGTGACCCCCCAATTTTTGGATCGAATCGGCTGTTACTCCCCATAACGGCCGTTATTGCCCCGTAACGGTCAGGTTGCAATGGTCATTAAATGGCTACTTTTCTAGCCTTTTAAAGTTGCATTTTTTTCCTTATTTTTTGGCACTTTTGTCTTCCAAATTCATCCTTAAACTATTCTACTACAATTTGACCACTCTTAGCTTGAATTTTAGGATAAAAACAACTTATTGCAAGGATTTGGGTGAATTAAAGCTCCGTGGGCCATTTTTTGGAAAATTTTCGAAAAATACGTATTTTTTTAAAAAAAATCTCCGTTGTTATGGTTGAATATGATGCGTTATTCAAATTAGAAAATATCAATGTACATCTCTATTGTTATGGTTGAATATGATGCGTTATTCAAATTAGAACATATCAATGTACATTTTACAAATTATGCAACTGATTTTCTATTTAAAAAAAAAAAATTTCAGACTATTTTTATCCAAATTTTAAAAATTAGGAAAAATTATTATTTTTTTCTTAATCTTTTTCTGTTTTAATGGTTGAATATGATGTGTTAATCATAGTAGAACATATCAATGTGCATTTTATAGATTATGCAATTGATTTTCTTTTTTATTTAATTTTTTGTTTTCAGACTATTTTTGGAGGATTTTTAAAAAATAGGAAAAATCAATTTTCTTTCAATCTTAATTTGTTTTAATGGTTGAATGTGATATGTTAATCATATTAGAACATATCAATGTGCATTTTACAGATTATGCAACTAATTTTCTATATATATTATATAATTTTTGGACTATTTTCGGCCAATTTTTAGAAATTAGGAAAAATATTTTTTTTTTCAATCTTTTTCTATTTTAATGGTTGAATATGATGAGTTAATCATAGTAGAACATATAAATGTGCTTTTTTATTTTACAGATTATGTAATTGATTTTCTATTTTTTGGTGCTTTTTTTTTTTTTTTTTTTTTTTTTTTTGTTTGTTTGTTTGTATTTTCGGACTATTTTTGGCCGACTATTAAAAATTAGAAAAAATATATATTTCTTTCATTCTTTTCTTGTTTTAATAGTTGAATATAATGTGTTATTCATATAAAACAGATAAATGTGTTTTTTTTTTGGGGGACTATTTTCTGCCGATTTTTAAAAATTAGGAGAAAATAATTTTTTTTCCCAATCGTTTTTTTTTTTTTTTTGTTTTAATGGTTGAATATGATATGTTAATCATATTAGAACATATAAATGTTTTTTGATGATTAAATAAGATGTGGTATTAATATAAGATCATATGATGTGCTTGAATGTCATATTGTCATTATTGATCCATTTTTTTTTTTAAAATTTTTAATTTTAGGATTAGTGACTTTATGTTTATATTTTCTTATTTTGGGCAGGTTTTTATAGCTTCGTAGGGTTTAATACTTAATTTCTTATTTATTGATTATATTTAGAAATTTGAACATTATTTCATTAATCTATTTACATCTGGTTATAAGTTTCGAGATTTAATTAATTCATTCTCTTATAAAAACTGTATTTAGACTTAGATAATCGAGTAGACTTTCTCATAGGTCATATCTAGCTAAGAAAATGTATGGTCAACAAGGAAGTGAGAATATTAGATATCAACATTGTCAGAGGGTAGGTGGTAGTAGGCAACAAATGAAGTGCAACTATTGTGATAGACTAATAACTGGTGGAATTATGCGACTTAAACAACATTTGGCGCATCGAAAGGGTCAAGTTGCGGGATGTACCAGAGTGATAAAAGAGATAATGATTTTTATGTAAGTTTGGATGAGTCGAATGGGAAACGAGCTACTGTGCAGAAGAAGAAAGATGCAATTTTGGAAATGGCTCTACAGGAGGTGTTTGGTCCTGAATATATGGGCGTTCGTGATGAAGAGATTATTGATTCTGATGAAGATTCAGATCAGAAAATAACTATTGCTAGGAGATTCTGTGCCTTGCTCGTGAAGAAGAAGAACGTCCACGCATATTTAGCGTGAGGTCTATATGTGATTGTGAATGCTGGGAGATCGGCACCCATGCTTTTAGGCGATCTTGCTTTTGTACCGTTTGTGGTTGGGGAGTTTGATGTGGGGGGTATGTAACCTTGGCTGTCAGTTTGGAGTCGCCACTAGCTACTTAATCTCAAAATCCTGTAGTCGGTTAGAACCCGCGGAATATATAAGGTTGGAGAAATCCGAAGATTTTCTTATCTTAGATTGACTCCTGGTCTGCGATCCGGGATTCCGGGTAAGGGACCTCGGTTACAAAGAGGGAAGGTGTTAGGCACCCTTTCTGCCCGTACGAATGTACGGTCTCTACTTGGTGTGGTAAGGAAATCTCAAGGGATGAATGATGTGGTTGGAATATGACTAGGCACACGCGGATTTCTGATGTGGCAAGATCCGAGATTTCGGCAAGCTACAGAGTATGCGTTTAGGGATGTGTCTAGAAGGCAGATGTGATGATGCTTATGCAAAAGTAAAGAAAAGTGGACTAGATTACTAGGAATTTCTGATGTGACAGGATCCGATGTACGACAAGTCACAGAGCATACGTTCACAAACGATCTAGAGAAGCAGGGGGGTTGAGAAGGGAAGAGATGTTATGATGAATGCTTGTATGTAAACAAAATGAAAGGATCTTTGGCTTGATCTCGAGTTGGCTAGGACATGAACTACACCATGATCAATCTGGGCTAGACTTGTAGGGTTGAGATGGTTGGGAGGAGGCTAAGGGGTAGCTGAAAAATCAAATCTTGGAGGCTTGAGAGCTCCTTCTCACCCTCACTCTCTCTCTCTCTCTCTCTCACTTAGATTTTGGAAATGAGATGCTGTTGTTTGAAATGTGAAAGGGAGAGCTATTTATAGCATTTTCTGATGGCATTGTGATAATTGCTGGGTTTGTGAGGGGTTAAAGCTGACACGGCAGCTTGGGATTGGTTGAGGAGAGAGGAGTGCCATGTGACATGCTCTCATAGGCTTTTGGAGGTAGGTAAAATGGTAAACAAGGTGAGCTAGGGGGTAAAACCATATGAAAGTTGACTTTGGGACGAGAGACAGTTGTTGCCCCAGAGGGGACACCTGTCCGTTCTGGGGCGGCAGTCGGATTACCACCGGCGGTAGTCCGACTACTGCCCACGGTAGTCCGATTACTGCCCGGGCTAGGTTTGGTCTGGGCTTTGGTCGGTGGGCTTCCTTTGGTGCTCTAGCTAGTCCGGAAGTCTTCTTTCGGGCTTTTGGGCTCAAATGGTCGGGTGTGTTTTTAGGGTTTGTACTGATTCGCATGTACGCTTTGGCTTGGGCGATGGTTTAGGGTTTAAGCTAGGGCTAGGCTGGGTCTTGGATTTAGGTTGAGGTTCGGGTTAGGGTTAGGCTGGGTCTTAGGTTTAGGCTGAGGTTCGGGTTAGGGTTTGGTTTAGGATATGATCATGGCTCCCAGATTGTCCTAGTTCTCTTAAGATGCTAGCCTGGGTGGGGTGTCTACAGTGATACATGGGAGGAAGTGGGAGTGAGAGTGTGAGTGCAGCTGACAGTGTGACTACATTTGCAAGTGGGGTTAGGTTAGGTGGATTACGACATATGTTTGGCATCCGACAGGAGACATCTTCACGTCATGCCTCTGTGAATGTGGATGTGGAAGAAAATGAGCAAAGAAGATCATCTATTAATTCAATGTTGTTTAGGAAAGAGTTAATTAAACAAAAGAAGATTAAAAAATGTGGAGTAAAACTTCTATTGAGAAGCTGGGTATGACAACAACAAAGTTATTTATACATGCCAACATACCTCCTAATGTGACCAATTCTCCATATTGAAAGGTGGTAATTGATACAGCAGTAGAAGCAGACAAAGGAATTAAAACTCCCACGACTAGGGAGATTAGGGGGAAATGGACAAATGTATAATATGCAGATGTGAAAGCATACGTGGCTACCTTTAAACCATATGGCAGGCCAGATGATGCATGACCATGTGTGATGGTTGGACTGACCCAACCAGATGCAACATGATCAACTTTACGGTGTATTGCCACTTGAGAATGATGTACTATAAGTCAATTGATGCATTGGATGAAACAAAAAATGGTTATTATATTTTTTTCCTAATGGATAAAATGGTAGATGAGATTGGAGAAAAGAATGTGATACAGATTGTGACAGATAACAAAGTAACATATAAGGCTGCAGGACAAAAGTTGGTGATAAAAAGACCTCATATATTTTGGTCACCATGTGCTGTCAAACTGTATTGATCTTATATTAGAAGATATTGGGAAGAAGAAGAGTGTTAAGGAAATGAATGAAAGGGCAAGAGAAGTGATGACATTTATTTACAACTATAATAAAGTAGTGGCAATAATGAGGATGTTTACGAAGGGAATATAGTTGCTTAGGCCCGCGGCGACTAGATTTGCAACTAACTTTATAGCCCTGGAGAGTTTGTACCAACATAGGGGAGAGTTGAGAGAGATGTTCACTTCCTGAGATTGGCTTAACACAAAACATGAGAAGAAGACATCAGTGACAGGTTTGGAAGACCATAACGGGCAACAAATATTGGAAGGTCTACAAGATCCTAAAGGCGATGGAGCTACTAATGAGGGCACTCCATCTTATTGAAACTGACGAAGCACCTACCATAGGCTTCCTCTATGATGCCATGGATAGGCAAAGCTGACAATTAAACGTTATACTTTAAACTAGGAGGTGTACTGGAGGATGATCGACAAAAGCACAAGACAACTCCACGAACTTCATACAACAGGTTACTATCCAAATCCTAGATACAGATATGCCCAATCATTTGATGCAGATGATGATGTTCGTGTTGGGCTAAAGAATATGATAAAGAGATTAGCGCCTGACTTAGATATGCAAATAAGAGTGTTGAATGAATTAAATACATTTGGAAATCGCCAGGGTAGCTTTGTATATGCTTTTGCACAACATTCAGTATCTAGGTTGCAACCTGCTGAATGGTGGATGAATTTCGGAGAAGTGCGAAGGCTCTCCAAAAAATTGCAGTAAAAGTTTTGAGTTAGACAACATTTTCCTCTAGCTGCGAAAGGAATTGAAGTTGTTTTACACTTATTTATTCAAATAATAGGAATAGATTGTAGACTAGGATGTTGGATAGACTTGTCTTCATGCACTACAACATGAGGCTAAGAATGTGGTGATATCATAGGAGCATATTGTAAATGCTGTTGTGTAAATATAGCACCCGTAGAGTTGTCAAATTTTGTTGTGCTAAACCATTTAGTATTTGTATTGTGCTTTGAGTTGAAGTGATCAGGTTCGTGCATTTTAAAGTTGTTTGGATCTTTGTCGAACTTGCCTACATTTTCGAGTTGAAGTGAAGATTGTCGAAGTTCATGGTTTCAAGCTCAAATTCAAGAACTAAGGTTCAAGAACTCAAGTTTAGGTTTGGAGTTCAAATACTGTACGCTAAAGACTTAAGAACTCAAGCGTAACTCAAGCCCAAGTTCAAGAGATCGAACTCAAGCTTCATGTATTACAAGTAATTAAGGTTCTGAAGCAAATGATGTTTCAATTGGTCCAACTCACAAACAGGTATGGATGATCCTAGATTGACCATAGATTGTGTCATATTCATTGCATATTTTGTGTGGGTCGTTTCATAAGTTTATAGGTCATTTTCTCGACTAGTCTTAGTCCTTGTTCGACTAGTCCAAGTACTGGCTCGACCAGTCTAAGAGTTTTCTCGACCAGTCCAAGGTTTGTTGCTATTTTTTGGAATTTTTTGTTGGACTCTCGACCAGTCCTGAAGACTGCTCGACCAGTTGAGTGAACAGTGCTCGACCGGTCGTGCAGTGCTCGACTCAAAGTCCAACAAGCTTTTCTGGTCCCACTCGACCAGTCGAGCAGGCCACTCGATTAGTCGAGCAAGCTACTCGACCAATCGAGCAACGACCTTATCTTATCGCGCCAGAAAATTCGAAATTTTGTTGGTCCTTCGACCAGTCGAACCGACCCTTATACCAATCGAGTGAACAGTATTTTCACCTATAAATAGAGCACGAATTTCAGAGTTTATTCATTCATAAAAGCAAAATCAAGACACCACTCTGAGAGATAAGTTTGTGAATTTATTAAGCTATATTGTGCTCATTTTAGATTCTCTTTAATTAGCTTTTGTAATTTGATTTTGTGATCTTCATTCCAATCTTACATTAAGAAGAGATTTGTGTTTTACCCTTTCTTGAGATCAAAATCAAATCAAGCTAGCCTAGGTTGACTTAATTAAAAATCATTTAGAACTAGAACCTTTTCATCTGTGAGACTGGACATTGAACATCTTCGTCTACATCGGATTGGTTCTACCGGACTTGTTCAAAAGGAGAATTTCCAGATAAGTATCATTTACATTTTGTATATCCTTTTTGTAGTTTTTGAGGTTGTGCCAGAAAAATCTCTTTTTGGTTTTGTCTGAGGTAATCCAAAAAATCTCAGAGTGTGAGGTTTTTGTAATTGTGTAAGCCCAACTAAAGACACAATTGTGAAGGTTTTAAGGTGAACCTTGGAAAACCTTTTTTCATAGTGAACGCTAATATCCCGAGGGAGTGGATATTAGGAGTGGAGTAGTTGTGTGGCTGTTTTCTAATAGTTGGTGTACACACAAACGAACCACTATAATTCTTGGAGTTGTGGTGGATGATTGAATGTGCTTATGTGTGTGAATGTTGTAATTTATTTTAAGCATTTGTGGTGAATGGTGTAATTTATTTTATGCACTTGTGGGAATGTTGTAATAACTTAGTTTATTTCCTTTGCTATTTCCTTTGCCTCTTTATTGGTTTGGGTTTTTAATACTTACAAACGTTCTAGTAAGGTTGTCCTGCCATAAGCCTTTGGTTTTTGGTGTTAGGTTGTCCTTAGAACTAAGTTTGTATCAACCTCTCAAGACTAGTACATTTGAGGTTGCTATTTACTTGTGCTTCTTTATTATTTGATTGTGCTATCTTTCTTTCAATTCCGCATTTATTTTTTTATTTTGGCATAATCCTATTCACCCCCCCTCCCTCTCTAGGACATTTAGCTCGACCTTTTCTCATATTACAGTAGCTGCTGGTGACGACTATTGTTCAATAAAGTTGGACAATATTATGGTGGGGATGACTCACTTCTACTTTGGCTGGAAGTAAGGGAAAAATTGATAGAAGAGGATAGTGAAGAATTGGAAGTGGATGACCCAATAATACGCACGGTGCAAAGCTGTGTTGGACCTAGAAAGGGGCAGATTTCATGCGAAGTCCGGCTCAATGGAAGAGTATGAGCAGTAGTAGAGAGACCGAGGCAGATGATCATGATAGTGGTCGTGATGACACACCTGATGCTGGTCCCACTTTTGGTGTTGCTCGACACACTGGCATACAACCGTCTACAGATCACGAGGCTGATGAGCATTGACGGGGTATGCGAGGTCAGACTTATGAGTCTACTGAGTCACAATACAGGCAGCAGGCGGAGGCTGGCTCTAGTGGTGCACCAGGAGGTCCAGAATATCAGCAGGCTCATGGTTTGGGCATTATGGATATTCTTACGACCAATGAGATTATACGGTGCCTATTCCATCACATTCATGTTGGAGTAGTTCTCCTGATCCACATGTTCTATATGATTATAGATATCCAGATCCAAATCCAAGTTATTCGTCATAGACACATTTTCAATCTCAAGATTTTCAATAGCCCGAGTACGGGCACCGGTATGACCATTCGACAGGCACTGGTGGATATCCTTACTCGGAGTCAGAGTCGTTGCCTAGTTATGATCAGTTGTCCTCTGGTTTCTTTGACTTGATCTTTCCCTTTGGCACGGGATATTATGGATATCCAGTACCTACTCCACAACCGCAACCTGATGATGACAAGGACGTGGAGGTCGAGCAACCACAACAAATCAAATTTTCATTTTGGTGGTGACTCGGGAATTTTATTAAGGTAAATATATATTTTCAAAACATTATTTACATTTAAGGTAAGTATTTCTATACCCATTGCCCACACATTCACCAAGCAAGCACACACTTGACTACCAATCAAGTAATCTTTAATCAAGTTGCAAGGGAGTAAATCAGACAGTACTAATTTTATTATTATTATTTTTTATATCTTGAGGATGACATGATAGAAATTGCAAGATAGGAGAAGTCCCTAGCATGTTCAAGACTTTAAATAGAATAAAGTAAACATTGTAATTTATGTAAGTCCTCAAGTATGTAATATTGTAATGTAGAGTAAATTATGGGAAATAATAGCAAACACCTAGGCATGTGAAATATTTTGATATTAAATTTATTCTAATATATTTATCATTGGTATTAGATAGTCAGAAAATTAAATATATGAGTTTTGCAGTCAATTCCAGGTTGTTAGATTCATAAATTCATTAGATAGTCCGATACAGCTTTCTCACCAAAGAGTGGACTGTTACACCACCATAAACATGTTTAAAATTTTAAATGAATGCATATTTGGAATATTTAGAATTTTTTGGATTTAATGTACATTTTTCTGGATTTTTTTTTTTAATCAGAAAAAAATGACCGTTATGGGGCGCTATCGGCCGTTATGGGGCTGTAACGGCTGATACGGCCTGTAACGGTAATTTTGGGCACCGTTACGCCTACCGTTATCGCAATGGTACACCTTGCTTCCGACATGTATCCACATCGTGTTTCCTTTGGTTACAATGATTAGAAAATCGTTTCTCTTTGCCTCTTTTTTAGCTATAATTTCTGCCTCTAAACTTTTGACGACCCATGGGTCCTTTAGAGGTAAGGGTGACCAGTTGGTTCACCAAACCCCGACCCAACGTCACATGTTCTCCAGGTCCGAAGGGATCCCCCTTATACCAACTCCTCCCGGAATTGCGTTATCGGAGCCGAGCCATGAATGGCCGTTAGTAGACACCCTCCACTTCTCACCGGTTAGAGAGGCCCTCTTTAATACATTAAGAAAAGATGTTCACAGGGGCTCATCTTGGTGACAGGAATAGATGCTTCCATCACTTTCTATTGTCAAATATACACTGTTGAGGCTGGGTAGAGTTTGCTGTCCAAGCATTTAAGCTCGAACATATTCAAATTCATGATTCAATATGTCTAGTAACTCCAATCTTCTCCATGTTTCTATCTTTTTTTTTTTTTTCTGAGCTTGCACATCCTTTGTGCAGTAAAATTAGATGTTCTCATAGTACTATATGTTAGATTGAATGAGGGTTCTACCTTGAATCTGAGACTTCACACCCACTTGCCATAAAAGAGATGTTTGCCAACTACCAACCAGTTCTCATAGTTCTTTTCAAGAGTTTCTAACTCTTCTAGCATCACTTCTTATTTGGGATGAGCCAATATGTAGGTCATATTTCTGGGCTATTTCTTATTTGAAGTTTGTTAAATGTTAAATGGACCCACGTGTGGGCCCTTTGGTTTGTTTGGGCCTAAATATATTTTTTGGGTAGTATTTAGGCCCATGGGTGGTTTGCTTTATGTATTACTTACAAGGAGGGTATTATTGTAAATTTATCTCTTAAACAAGTAAGCCCTAATAAAATAGAGAGGTGGGGACGTGTTTGGGCTCAACTAGAGCAGCCATCCCTCTCTCCTTTGCTTTTCGCTCCTCTCTCCTTTCCTTTTGGGTAGTATTTAGGCCCATGGGTGGTTTGCTTTATGTACTACTTACAAGGAGGGTATTATTGTAAATTTGTCTCTTTAACAAGTAAGCCCTAACAAAATAGAGAGGTGGGGACGTGTTTGGGCTCAACTAGAGCAGCCATCCCTCTCTCCTTTCCTTTTCGCTCCTCTCTTTTTCTTTCTTTTCTCTCTTCTTTATTTTCTAGTAATCTCATGAATTCACAAAGTTGACATAGTTGAACCTGAACTGATGTTACAGTTGACAAAGAACTTGTTAATTGTTGTTAATATTATTATTGTCACTATTTTGATGGGCAACACTGAAATTTATTGAGAGGAAAGCATACAAGACAACTAAAAATCACCGATACAGAACCCCTTCTTTGTCAAGCACATCGGGAATGTAATTAGCTTCCCTAGAGACATGGAACAAGACCAATGCAAGACTCTTTTAAACCAGTGTTCCTTCTTATTATTTATTTTTCTAGTTTGAGGATATGTTATGTTGTTTTTCTAATTAATTGGTTAGTTAAATTGATTTTAAATAAATCCACTTCTTTATATTTTTGGTTAGTTAAACTGACTTTTCAAAAGTTGGCTGGTCACTGAGTTAAAACATCAAGAATCCATCGGCCCTCTTGTTTGTTGAGTTCAATTTCTTAAACCAGGTACGTTCTGTGATAGAAATCAACATGCATGAAGGTTGACATTCATGAAATGATCACTGTATGATTTATTATTATTATTATTATTATTATTATTATTTTGAATAAGCTGTTTCTGCACCCTGATAGTAGTAGTTATTATTATATATATTTTTTTTTTTTTTTTTCCCATGACAATGTAGCATATATGCAATCTACTTCACCTTCACCTAAAACAGTTCATGCCCACTTGAAAGGAATTAGCAGATTCAACTTTACTCTGAGGTCTTATTTCATATTTGGCATAATAGGTCTTGATTCCTAAGCCTTGTTGAGAACAGGATTTTGCAGTGGGGGGAGGACCGCCGCTTTGATGAAATGCGCAGTAATTTGGGAAAGCTAGCTGTTTTCTGGACATTCCAGGTTCTTATTTTTGCTCTACTTTTGTCAACGAAAGTTGTTTTAATTGGTCTTGGCGATTTATCAGGACATGCCTAATGCTGAAAATGCATGTCATTATTGATGGCCAAAAGTTGTTTGCAATTCTTTTTTTTTTTTTTTCTTGTTACTATTGCCATCATCAAATTCATTTGTGACAGGCTGTCTGGGTATGGACCGTGAGTTTGCCCGTAACAGTTGTTAACTCTAGAGATAGAGATCCATCTATTAAACCTGGAGACATTGTTGGATGGATTATTTGGTCTATGGGCATGTCAGTTGAAGCAACAGCAGACCAGCAGAAGCTGGCATTCAAGAACTCTTCGGCCAACCGAGGGAAGTGGTGCAATGTTGGACTATGGAGATTCTCCCGCCATCCAAACTATTTTGGTGAGGTTAGTTGATCTGTATTTCCTGTTAACTGTTAGTGTTGTTGATGTCATGCTATTGACCTGTATTTCCTGTTGACTGTTAGTGTTGTTGATGTCATGCTATTGGCTTTACTGATCATTTCACAAGCTAGGGTCATGAGGGACATCTCTAGTACAAATGCAATATTTCATGGTTTAGTTCTTGTTGTTCAATTCACACAATATTGGTCTTCAACAGTTTGATGCTAAAATCACACTGGTTGTTGAAGAAGCAGCATGCATTATTTTTGATGGACCGCTTTCCTTTTTGAGAATTATAGGGTCTAGTGCATCTGCTAATGCATAGTTTACTGATACGAAGGATTCCATGTTGGCGTTGTGGCCAAAAAAATCAATTATATTAGACCATGATTAATGCAGGGGCATTTTCACACCGGGCTCGAGTGGGGTCGCCCGTGGGATGCAGGGGCACACTCGGGGTGGGTGACCTATGTGATTTGGAGCCCACGGGGGAGGTCTCATGTTCGAGACTCCTCATCGGGGGTGATTAATGCGCATTTCACACCGGGCTCAAGTGGGGTAGCTTGTGGGATGCGGGGACACACTCGGGGTGGGCGGCCCGTGTGAGGCGGTACCCATGTGATTTGGGGCCCACAAGGGGGGTTCAGCTGAGGTCCTAACCCATGAGATGTGGGACCTGGGCTATGAGATAAAGGAATTAATTCGCCATACTCTAATAGTTCGAGCTTTTAAAGCAAGTGGTTAATTGTCCTGCATCAAATTGGTATCAGAGCGGGAGGTCTCGTGTTCGAGACTCCTCACCGGGGGTGACTAATGCAGGGGCATTTTGACACCGGGCTCGAGTAGGGTCGCCTGTAGGATGCAGGGGCACACTCGGGGTGAGTGGGGCCCACGGGGGAGGTCTCGTGTTCGAGACTCCTCACCGGGGGTGATTAATTCGCATTTCACACCAGGCTCGAGTGGGGTAGCCCTGGGATGCGGGGACACACTTGGGGTGGGTGACCTATGTGAGGCGGTATCCATGTGATTTGGGGCCCACGAGGGGGGTTTGGCTGAGGTCTTAACCCATGAGATGCGGGGCCTGGGTTATGAGATAAAGGGATTAATTCGCTATACTCTAACAGTTCGAGCTTTTAGAGCAAGTGGTTAATTGTCCTGCATCAATGATTGATGATGTTATGCATTTCTTGACCTGATTGATTCTTATGAAACATGTTAGTGTGGGTTTGAGAAGTATAACTTTTGATGCTCTTGGGCACCTGAGATTGGATACAACGGCTTGGTAGCTAAGGGAGAGTTGTGGTCCATGGATCTCATTTATCTAGCCATAACAATACAGGTTCTTAAGTATACCTATGATATGATTAGATGGTCATCTCATGTGAGAGGGCTGACTTGTGTTAGGATAGAGAGTCTCCGGCCATCGGGGCTGACATGGTGTCAGTTTGCCTTCTTCCCTACATCACGTGAGTGTGAAATTGTGTCATGAATGATTCCTTATATGGGGCCTTTAGTTGCATTGGCAAAGATCAGTTACAAGCATCAAGATTGGGGACTCATCGTGTCCGGACTTGAATAGGCTTGTGGTTGCATGATCTCCGTCAAAATCCCCATGAGTTGAGGATGTGTGGATGGAGAGGTCCCGATTGATCATGCTTTGTGGCTCTCCTAATGAGGCTACTACATTGTCACTGAAAGTGGGTGTAGCTAGGTGTCTTCATCAGGGTCTTCGAAGCACCTCAATTCAACATTGGATCCACTTGGTCTACCTGAGACATGAATAGGTGGTTGATTTAAAGGTTTGGACCATCCATCAATTGTTTAAAAGGCCAGGCGACACCTCTGAGGTTTTCAATTGGTTAACTGTGGTTTTTTAACCGCAACTTTTTTTTAAAAAAACCGTTGATTCATTTTTAATCGTGCTTGATGGACATCAAATGGTGAATATATTTGTTTGATCCATACCTTGGGGTGGCATGAGAATTGCCCAAGGATGGTGACCATGGATTATAGAGAGATTTGGATGGTTGAGGTGCATGAATTAGGTGACTAAACTAGTTTCCTTTACAGTAGGTTACACAAAGTCTATAGGGTGGTCGAGTATTATCCAAGGTATCCCAAATTTGTTACGTATCGGCCGTAACGGCCGATACGTAACGGTAACGGTGAGACCCGTTACGCGATACGGGGTCGAAACGGCCGTTATGGAATTCTGTGACCGTAACGGCCGTTACGGGCCATAACGGCCGTTACGGACCTGTAACGGCTGTTACGGGCTTTAAAAAAAAATAAAAAAAATTCATACCTTTTTTCCTTTCTTTTCTTCTTCTTCTTCTTCTTCTTCCTCTTCCTCTTCTTCTTCTTTTCGAGCAGCTGCGGCCTCCTCCTCCTCCTCCTCCTTCCTCTCTCTCTCTCTCTCTCTCTCTCTCTCTCTTCTCTCTTCTTTCCCTTTCCCTCTTTTTTCTTTTCTCTTCTTTCCCTCTGTTTCCCTATTCGGTTTTCCTCCCCCCTCTTATTTTTTAACACCAGCTAGTAGCTGCTGTAGGTACGTGTCACGCAAAGACGAGCGCTGACACTCCTCGAGCTCCGAGTTGTACGAACAGTTCAAAGGAGATCAAAGTTACATGGGCTCCACAGTGATGTATTTATTATATCTACACCGTTCATCTATTTTTAAATATCATTTTAGAGTATTAGCCAAAAAGCGAATCGTATCCAAAGATCGTCTGGACCACACCAAAATAGCAACGGAGATGAAGATTTTCACCGTTAAACAATTCGTAGGCCCACCGTAACGTTTATTTTCCATCCGATCTGTCCAAAAGGTCAAAAAGACCTAAATGAAGAGGAAAAACAAATTTCATATTGATCCAAAAGTTCTGTGATCCCAAAAGGGGTTTCAATGGTAGACGTTCAATCCTCCATTGCTTTTTGCAGCGTGGTCCACTTGATCATTAGATCTGTATTATTTTTAGTGTCAAGCCTTAAGACGAGCTCGTCAAATGAATGGACAGTTTAGATATAACACATACCTCATGATTAGACCTAAAGGCCTTACTTACTTCAGATGAATGGCCTGCGCATGGGTTGCACATGGTTACGCAGCACGTGACACATGTTATAAAATGTACATGTGCCACATGGGCCCCACCATGATGTATGTATTTTATCCATGACGTCCATTCTTTTTGCCACATCATTTTGGGTTATGATTCAAAAAATTAGTAAGATCCAAATCTCAGGTGGGCCACAACATAGGAAACAGTGGTTATAGAATGCTCACCTTAAAATTTTCTTAGGGTCTACTATAATGTTTATTTTCCATCTAACCTGTTAATAGGGTCACAATGACGTGGAGAAAACACACATGTCAGCTTGATCTAAAACTTTTGTAGCCCCAATAAATTTTTAATGGTAGTCGTTTAATTATTGTTGTTTCTTATGGTGCGGTCCACCTGAGCTTTGGATCTGCCTCATTTTTGGGCTCATGCCCTAAAATTATTTGGCAAAATGGATGGACGGTGTGGATATAACACATTCATCACGAGTGGGGTCCAAAAAAATTTGATACTCATGTACTACACTTCACAGCTCAAGTCCTACCTAATTCGGCTCTTAAAAAATTGTATACGAGACATGTATTAACTTAAAATTTACCAATTAAATTGTAGACTGTAATTGATAACTCAAAATGTCAAAATCAAATTGTTTGAATAATTTTAATTGTTAATTTGTGGACACTTATATTTTAAAATAGGGCCTTTCGATGTTTTTTTTTCATGATTCACTATCCAATAAATGTCCACCAATTCACAAGTGGGATAATGCCAATAAATTGCATGAATTTGAGGCTGATTTGGGGCATGGATTGGTCCTCCAAGTCAGCCCCAAATTGGCAACGCAATCTACCTAAATTTAATTTCATTTTTTAAAAGAACTACTGGGAGAAATGATATCAAATTGTTAAGTATATAAATTAGATATTTAGACAATTAAATATTTGAATTTTGTAGTTAAATTCAGGTTATCTGGTTTATAAATTCATCAGACAGTCTGATACAACTTCTTACCAAAGAGTGGACCGTTACACCACCATAAACATGTTCCAATTTATAAATGAATGCATATTTGGAATGCTTAGAATATTCCGGATTTAATCCATATTTTTTCATATTTTTTTGGCAAAAAAAATAATTTGCGCCGTTACACTCCCGTATCCGTATCGGTTTTGGAGGACACCGTTACGCCAACTGATACCGATACGGGACACCTTGGTATTATCTCCCCTCAAACATGCGGCAGAGTATTATATCTCCTAAAACCCTAGATTCCTTCATATCTATTTTAGAGAGAGAGAGAGAGAGAGAGAGAGAGAGAGAGAGAGAGAGAGAGAAGAGGCGCACATACATGCCCCTTCCTCATCACATGTCCACATATTTGCGGGGTCTGTTCACGGACGACTCTGGTCTAATTTGTCTCCTACCAAGATTCGGATGGAATCTCTTAACTCCTTGTCTAAGATAGACCGGGAGACACTCCCTACATTGGGAGATCAAAAGTGGCAACGATCAACAATGATCTATTTTAGGTGTCATTGGAAAGTAAATTTTCCTTTTCCTTTTCCTTTTTTTTTTTTTTTTGGTGGAGAAACATGAGCTGATATTGATGGAGATCCTCTTAAATATAAAATTGGATTATGCAAAACCATTAATTGCTCCAAACCATTGATAAACTTGACATAATGAACCCCATGGTGGATGTGGGCTCTCTAGAGATCACTCAGATTTGAAGATCCTATTCCTTAGATTTTTTGCTTTGTTTTTGTGGAATGTGGTCAGTTGCCATATTTTTCTATCTTAGCCTTCTATTTTAAGCACACCAATCGAAGGGCTGGATCGTCTTTTATGGAAGATTTCGGGTGCATTCCCCATACACATTGGTGCATATCATATCAACGTCCTGGATTACTAAACCATGGGACCCACATTTATGGTCATGCAAGTTAGCAAACTCAATGTTTGCTGATGAGCAGGACCCTATAATTCCTCTTCCTCTTTATCTGTTCAGTTTTGCTTTTAGTGGTTATGCTCCATATTCTTGCTTTCATGATTCTTTTCAACTGGAATTTGTTTACCACAATCAAGCGGATTATGATTTTGGGGTTCTAACATAGATTGGTATGAGATTTTGACATCAAAAGAAATTAATGTTATATTCACTTACACTGTGTATAGATCTTCCTCTGGTGGGGAATCTTTGTGGCTTCTACACCCGTACTAGAAGGTGCTGAATGGCTTGTAGTTCTTGGACCAATCTTCTTAACTCTTTTGCTTCTTTTCGTTAGCGGCATCCCATTGCTTGAGGTTTGCCTTGCTCCTTGCCTTCTATTACATTTCAAAATTTACTGCTATCTGAAACCTTTTGTTTTGTGGCTGCAACGCATGCATGGAAAAAGGAATCAGCAGATAAAAAGTTTGGCAGTGTTCGAGAGTATCAGCTGTATAAAAAGACAACAAGGTCAATCTCATTTTAATGCCATTCTTTTTTGTCACAGATGTTTTGACTTGACAATTGGGAACTGGATCTTGTTTATCTGATATTGATGTTGTGTTCCAGCCCCGTCATTCCCTTGCCCCCAGTTGTGTATGGGAAGTTGCCTGCATGGTTGAAAGCAGCCGTCCTTTTCGAATTTCCTCTCTACAGTCGAAATTTTCCTTCTGAGCAAGGATCAAACTGGTAAGAATACAGATTGCTGCAGTAACTCATCACACACACATGCACACATCATATTGTAAATCATGCTGCTTTATGTATAAGCCATGTTTGCACATACCATATTGTAACTTATGCTGCTTTCATGCATAAGTGATGAAGGATTGATGCATGAACTAAGTAACATGTGAGATCAAATAGTCGAATTAAAATATTTAACAAAAAAACACAAACATCGTTATAATCATCACAAATATCATGAAAATCAAAAGAAAACTGTGCATAATCCTAGCCTAAGCCACCAACATCGTAACTCAAGATTATTAAATAAAAAGAAACTAGGATCTAATGGATGTAGGGACATCCAATTAGCATATGATATAGTCTATTTCAAAATAGGAAACCTAATACAACCTAGGGTGAAAAATAGAGTTTGGGTAATTTGGGAAAGTAGGAACATTAGGAATTTTAGGTTTAGGGTTAGGGTTTCGAGGATGGAAGAAAGGGGTTTTGATATAACGATGGTGGGAAACCAAAAGGAGCAGGTGGATTCACACGTATGGCCGTATGGTCACACGTGTGGTGTGGGAGGATGGGTTTAGGTCGGTTAGGGTTTAGATTGTGGATGAGTATGGGAAGTTTGTGTTTGGGAGAAGACGAAGATCTGTGATGTGGAGAATAAAGAACCAGAAGAAAATACCTGGATGGGGAAGAAAGGAGAAGATGATGTGGGGATAGATGAAGACCTCGCACCTCCGTTGATGAAAATTAGCTTCGCACTAATCTTCCTTCCAAATCGCATGGAAGTATCTTCAAATCGCATGAAGATGGGAGAAGAAAGCAAGAGCTTCTCTCTCTCTCTCTCTCTCTCTCTCTCTCTCTCTCTCTCTTTTAATCATAAAATCCAATGGGAGAGAGGTCACTCGCGCCCATCTTTTTATATATCCAAGAAGTTTCAAAAATTACAAAAATCACCGTCTTGTGAATTTTAACGAAAATAGCCTTATTCTAAATAAAATCAACTAAAACACTTATAATGTGTCCAAATATAAAATAATAAAAAACTAAATCTTAAAATATGATAAAGTTTAAAACTGATGTAGACGATCAACGATCAATGGCCCGATCATCGCGTCCCTCCGATCCAACGGTCTGGATCGCTACAGAAAGTAGCCCATGTGCACTTCCCAGTGTGGGGTCTTCCAGATGCTCGCACATGCACATGGGGTCTTCAGCACGATCACGGGTACTCGCCTAGCCATAGGGAAATTGGCGCAGCCCGCCTCTGATACGTACGCAAGGGTGTACGTAACGTGATGTCCTCATCAAGTCTCCTCGGCTGAGAAGAGTTTGCCTTTGGTGGACTAAAACTCTTGTAGCGCTCCAAAATGACTGGATCTAAATGCTGTAGCTCGTCCTCTGTAATCCATGTACTGTCGGAGATCGGCCTATGCTTCCGCTTGACAAGGAATTTCTGAAATCCTCCATGTCGAGTGAAAACTGCTTGTGTATCTAGTATGTCTTCTATCTGTTCGCTTCGAGCAGGCAAGGAAGGTAAATGTGGTAATGGCTGGGATGATTGGTTAGGTAAGGGCCATGAATTTGGGACTAGGTCATGGTTTGTGGATGGATCAAAAGGTGAAGTAGCAGGACCATTGTATTGTACTAGATCTTCCACAATAAAAGTAGGATTAATTCCCATGGTAGGTGGTAGTTATACTACATACGCATTAGGACCCAATTTCTGCATTATTTTGTATGGTCCTGCGCCACGCGCTTGTAACTTTTTAACGGCTCCATGTGGGAACCGTTTAGGCTTCATGCAAACCATGGCATAATCTCCTACTTGGAATTCATGAAACCTGCGATGAGAATTAGCAAATGTTTTGTATTTTTCATTACTTACATTAATTCGCTTCCTGACTTCACTATGCAACTCATGTATATGGTCTATGTGACACAAACATAGGTATGAGATCTATAGGTTTCCTAGGTTTGTAGCCATGCACAACCTCAAATGGACTCATGCCTATGGACCTATTGATGGAACTATTGTATGCTAACTCGGCTATAGGAAAAGCGACATCCCAAGTTCAGATGTGATCACCCACAAGACACCTAAGCAGATTAGCAAGACTCCTATTGACAACTTCAGGTTGATCGTCTGTTTGAGGGTGATAGGAAGATAAAAATTGAAGCCTTGTTTCCATCATGTGCCATAGTGTCTTCCAAAAATAGCTCATAAAGCGTACATCACGATCAGACACTATGGTCTTAGGTAGACCATGTAAACGCACTACCTCCCCAAAGAAAAGCTTAGCCACATTGGAGGCATCTGACGTTTTCGAGGACGGAATGAAATGGGCCATTTTGAAAAAACGGTCCACAACCACGAATATGGAATCATGTTTCTTGATAGTTTTCGGTAAGTCCAACACGAAATCCATACTAATATCTTGCCACGGAGCATGGGGTATTGGCAAAGACGTATACAGTCATGTATTTTGCTTCCTATGCTTTGCCAGTTGACAAGTCCTGCACTGCCTAACAATCTTAGCTATATCTCGCTTGAGACTTGGCCAATAAAATCTATCCTCCACAAGGGCAATGGTCTTGTCCCTCCCCAAATGACCAGCTACCCTCCTGCATGAAGTTCCCAAACTAGGAAATCACGGAGGGAGATACGAGGAACGCAAAGTCTATCACCTTTAAATAGGAATCATCGATGATGACAAACCCGCGACCGTCGGTCGGCTGGCCGTCTCGCAGTGACGCATACAACTCACTAAATTCTAGGCATGTAAGATACTCTACTCTCAATCGATCAAACCTAGTCACGTCCAATCTCATACTTTGGAGTAGCACCACACGACGACTAAGGGCATTAACAGGTTTGTTCCTGACCCCAGCCTTATGTTTAAGAACGAAAGAGTATTTCTGAAGAAATTCGACCCATTTAGCATGCCTAGGGTTTGGTTTCTTCTGGGAATTGAGGTAACGTAAAGCCTCATGGTCAGAGAACAAGACAAATTCTTGCAGTAATAAATAAAGCCGGCAATGACGCAAGGATAGGACGACTGCATAGAACTCTTAATCATAGGTGGAATATTGTTGCTTTGTCTCATTCAATCTTCTCGTTAAAATAAGCAATGGGTTACCCTTCCTGATGAGCACACCACCTATACCTAACCCAGATGCGTCACGTGCAACCTCAAAGACTTTTCTAAAGTTTGGAAGGCGCATGACAGGGGCTTCGCTTATCTTGCCCTTAATTTCCATAAAAGCTTTAGAGGCAACTTTAGTCCATACAAACATGAAAAGGCCGAGCTAAGAGTCCTTTGTGAGGGGGGGTTAAATGCAGAATTGAAAAAGAACTTAAACAAGATAACACTGATCAATCCCAAATAGCAGAAATAAATAGCAACCTCAAATGCACAAGTATTGAGAGGTTGATATAGATGCTGTTCTATGGACAACCTTACACAAAAAACCAATGGCTTATGGTAAGACAACCTGATTACTAGAACGGTCTATGTATCAAAATCCCAAACCGATACAGAGGAATAAAGAATAAAACAGAAATAAATATCTATTGCTATTACAACATTCACCACATGTGCAGAAAATAAATTACAATCATTCACCACAAATGCTCAAAAATAAACATTCACCACAACTCCAACAATTATAGTGGTTCGCTTGTGTGTATACCAACTGTTAGAAAACAATCACACAACTACTCCACTCCCAATATCCTCACCCACGGGATATCGGCTTTCACTATGAAATAGGTTTTCTAAGGTTCACCTAAAACTTTTCAATTGTGTTTTCAAACGGCTACCACAATTAAAAACCCCACTCACTGAGATTTTCTGGCTATCTCAGTCAAAACCAAAAATGAAAGATTTTTTGGCAATCTTACAAACCAAATACAGAAAATTGAAATATACCTATTTGAAGATTCTCCTTCTGATGAAGCCTGGTAGAACCAATTCAATGTAGATGTTCAATGTCCATTCTCACATATGAAAGGGTTCTTAGGTGTAAATGATTTTTAGATTAAATCAACCTGGGCTAGCTTGATTTGATTTTGATCTCACAAAGGGTAAAATTAATATTCCCTTTTCAAAAGAAATAAAATTGAATAGAGATCACAAAATCAAATGCAAAAAAGCTACTAAAAGAATCTTAAATACTAACCAATTAGCTTCTAGAATGTGGGGACAAGTTTCTCAGAGTTGACTTGAATAACTTTGAATGAATTGAAAAACTCTGCAAATCATCCTCAATTTATAGGTAAAAATACTGTTCATTTGACTGGCCTAGTGTTCAGCTCAACTGGTCGAAGGACAAACAACATTTCAAAATTTCTGGCGTGATAAGATAAGATCGCTACTCGACTGGTCGAGTGGGACCCAGAAATGTTGCTGGATTTTGAGTCGAGCCTGCTTGACTGGTCGAGCACTGTTCACTCGACTGGTCGAGCAGTCTCCAGGACTGGTCGAGGGGTCCAACAGAAAATCCCGAAAATTCACAACAAACCTTGGACTGGTCGAGCCAGTGTCTAGACTAGTCGAACCATGACTAGGACTGGTCGAAAAATGACCTATAAATTTATCAAATGACTAATGATATTGTATGACCTATCCTAAGGTCAGTCTAAGGTCAAACAAACCTTACTTGTGAGATTGATTCATGACATATCATTCTCTTGAAGTAGTTGAAGCTTGAAGACTTGATCTAGTATTTGAACTTCTTGTTCTTGAACCTCTTGATCTTGTACTTGAACTTCTTGTTCTTGAAAGTGAACTTCTTGATGTTGTACTTGAACTTCTTGATCTTGTACTTGAGTGACTTGATCTTGTACTTATTCACTTGATCTTGTACTTGAATGTAGACAAGGATGACATGAAGTTGATCTTACAATACCCACTAAACAAGATACAAATTCCAAGAGATTTTGGCACTACAAAATTTGACAAACCTAGGAGCTAGATAAGATAGCATTTACAAAACACTCCTTTTTTGGTGCAATCTGTGATGGGAGCTATAATGGAGCTAAATCCTCTAATGAACTGCCTATAAAAGTTGCCAAGCCACGAAAGTTTCGCACCTTATGAATATTGCGCAGTTCAAGCCATTTGATTACGGCACGGACTTTCTTAGGGTTTGCTCTCATGCCCTCAGATGATATGATGAACCCTAAGAAGATAACGCTCTTTGATATAAATGTACACTTCTTAGGGTTAATGTATAACTTTTCAGTTCTGAGGACCCGTAAACTTGCCTTAGATGGTGGAGGTGTTGTTCCTTTGATGTGCTATAGATAAGAATGTCATCAAAATACACCACAAGGAACTTACCCATAAAGGGTCTCAACACATGGGTCATCACTCTCATAAATGTGTTTGGGGCGTTAGTTAAGCCAAAGGACATGACTAACCACTTGTATAGCCCATCCTTCATCTTGAAGGCTGTCTTCCACTAATCTCTTGGGTGTATACGTATTTGGTAATACCCGCTCTTGAGGTCAATCTTTGAAAAGATCGTGGCACCCGCCATCATGTCTAACATATCATCAAGACACGGTATAGGAAACCGATACTTGACCATGATTTTATTGATGACTTAACTGTCCACACATATGCACCACGTGCCATCTTTCTTGGGCGTGAGAAGCGCTGGCACGACACATGGACTCATGCTCTCTTGAATGAAACCCTTTATGAGGAGCTCATCTACTTGCCTCTTCAACTCCGCATGCTCTGTAGGATTCATTCGATAATGAGGAAGGTTTGATAAAGTCGACCTAGGGACAAAATCAATGGCATGCTGGATGTCCCAAATGGGGGGAAGCTCATCTGATAAGTCCTCTGGAAATACATCGTGAAACTCATCCGTAATTGGCTTCACCTCAGGGGGTCCCTCTACATTAACCTTGGGTGTAATTTCTCTCGCCACTAAGGCGTACACCATCAAATCCACCGTAGTCTCTCTCAAACTCCTTAACGTTGATTACATGGAGAGACTTAGGTTGGGATTTTCTTGTATCCCTTAGGTTACCCGGCTTTCCCTCAGTTTTCTTCTTTGCATTGCCTTTTGGTGTGAGAGGAACTAGAGATAAATTTTTGCCTTGATGCATAAATGAACATACATTTGAGCAGCCTTATATCGTCACATTGTGGTCAAATAGCCAAGGCCGTCCCAAAATGATGTGTCCAACGTCCATAGGTAAGACGTCTCACCATAATGAATCTGAATAGGATCCAAAATTAATGGGCACGAGACATCACTGGGTAACAAGTATGGAAGATGTATCCACCCATGACACTCTATAGGGCTGAGGGTGGACTCACCCATTGGCTATCAGATATAGGGTATATAATACTCACATCTAATAGCTTTAACACCTCAACTTTAACCATTTCTTTCATGTTTGGATTTAACCGATGTTGTGGTTGTCTAGAAGTTTTCGCATTGTCCTCGAGGTGAATGCGATGAGTATAAATCAATGGATCAATTCCCTTGAGGTCTGCGATTGTCCATTCCAGGGCTCCTTTACGTTCCTTGAGAGTAGAAATAAGTATACTCTCTTATTCCTCATCCAGGTGGGAAGAAATCACCACCGGATATATTTCATCTTGATCAAAGTAAACGTATTTAAGATCAACAGGTAATGGTTTTAGGTCAAGCTTCGGTGTCTTGAGACTAGACAATAGAGGTGTAATGTTGGTTTTGGGCAATTTTTTGAATTCCGGCCTCCACCGGTTAGTTTCAAGTACCGGCACAACATCAAGCAAGACATCCATCTCCCTAATCATGTCATCATCTAACTAAGGGGAGTGGGTCAAGCACGTCTCTAGTGTGTCTTAGTATAGAGTCAAAAGTGCTCTATCTTCCACGAATGAATCGATCATGTTTACATCATGGGCATCATCAAAATCCTTGGGTTGTTTGCACATGTTAAAGACATTAAGCTTTAATGTCATGTTCCCGAAAGTTAATTTCATAATCCCATTCATGCAATTGATACATTTGATGTAGTTAGGAATGGTCGGCATGGGATGACGGGAATTTGAGTGTTCACGTCAATGACAAGCTGAGTGTTCAAAACAATAAAATCTACTGGAAAGTAGAATTTATTGACTTGGACTAGCACGTCCTCAATCATTCCTCTCGATATACGAACCGAACGATCAAGAAGTTGAAGTGTGGTCCTGATGGGTTTTAATTCACCAAGGTTGAGCTGTTCGTAAACCGAATAAGGAATCAAATTTACACTTGCTCCCAAGTCAATGGTGTGTGCTCAATCCGGTGGTCACCAATCACACAAGAGATGGTTGGGTTACCGGGATCTTTGTATTTTTGTGGCACATCTTGCTTGAGGATGTCACTCACTTTCTCAGTCAGAAAAAATTTCTTTTGAATGTTTTGCCGCCTCTTAGCCGTGCAGAGATCTTTCAGAAACTTAGCATATGAGGGTATTTGTTTAATGGTATCCAAAAGAGGAATATTGATTTTCATTTGTTTAAGCACTTCCAAGATACCCTGAGTGTTAAACATGGGTTTTGGTGAAATCAACTGTTGAGGGAACGGAGCAACTGACTTGTATTGTGTTTCCGTTTCTTTCTCATGTGAAGCATCACTAAGTCCATCATTCCTCTTAGATTCTTTCGAGTCCTTAGGCTTCTCAGCCCTTGTCGGGATGTTTTTATCAATTGTCTTTCCACTTCTAAGAGTGTGATTGATTTAACTTGTTCTATATGCTGATTCAAAGAGCTCGAGTCACTCATCTCACATTGTGGTTTCGGGTTAGGTAGAGGTTGAGTTGGAAAAACCCCATTCTCCCTTACTATGTGTGACTCCAATCTTTGAATGAACTTGTTAAGGTCCTGGAATGCTTGGAATGTATTTTGATTGAATAGCTCTTGATTTTGCATATGTTTTTGAAACAGATCCTCTTGGGGTATTCTCTGAATGAGAATTGGAGGAAGAACCCCTTGAGGATTAGCTGTTTGGCCGTTCCTCTAATTGAGGTTTGGGTGGTTCCGTCAACTAGAATTATACATGTTTGAGATGGGGCCGCTGAATGGCCTTTGATAATTGTTCATGACATTAGATTGCTTATGTAACAACTCTTGGAACACAGGAATTGTAGGACATTCCTGTGTCAAGTGTATGTTACTAGCACAAATACCATAAACAACCTCAATGGTCTCGTCAGGTTTGACCGTCTCTACTTTATTGAGTTCCATGGCCTCAATCTTTCTTGTGAGATTAGCCACTCTAGCACTCATATCATCCTCGTCGTTTAAGGCATAAATCCCTCCATTCTCTCTAGACTGAGTTGGCCTAGAAGTTGTGGCTTTTAAGGAGGTATCCCATGATTGCACGTTTTCAGCAAGTATATCAAAATAATCCCATGCGTCATCGGCTTCCTTATTCATGAACTCCCAATTGCAATTATCTCTACGAATTGACGCATGGGCGAAGTCGGTCCATCATAGAAAAAGCTTATGACTCGCCAAATTTCATAGCCATGATATGGGCAAGAGTTCAGAAGATCCTTGAATCGTCCCCAACATTGGAAGGTCTCTTCCTCTTTTTTAGCATAATTCATGATTGCCCTCAGGTTATTGGTCTCGTGAACTGGGAAGAACTTTTTAAGGAACTCCTGGGTCATCTCAGCCTATGTCCCTATCGATCTTGGTCTTAAAGCGTGAAGCCAAGACTTGGCCTTCTCCTTCAAAAAGAAAGGAAATAATTTCAGTTTTAAGGTGTCATCAAACATGTTTTGGAAGTGTAGAGTTGCTATTATCTCATCAAACTCTTTAAGATGTAGATATGGACTTTCAGAATCGGGTCCATGAAACTTCGGGAGCAGTTGGATCACTCCTGGCTTAAAGTCCCGTTTCCTGCATTGTGTAGAAACACCATGCAGGAAGGTGTACTCGCCTTCACTAGTTGTAATTAATCACGCAATGTTCTAGGTAGAGGAACGTTATGTACTTCGTTCTCATCTTGTCGTTCCTCAACGGGATAGTGCGGTTGATTTGCAGCCATGTTATCTGCTAACTCGGATGATCTCAAGGCGTGTCTAATCCGGTGATGGATAGGCAAACCTTCGACCAATCCTCCTTCACTTAAGAGACGTAGAGTGTTGTCACGGACCCACTTGGGCATGTAACACTCTAATTCCCTAAGTCTAAACTAAAACCTAACTCACAAAAAGGAAACTATAGAAAAATAAGAATTCTGAAAAGAGAAGAGTTGGTAGGATATTACCGGATCGAAGATTCTATGTTAAGTGCTACAAAACAGAAACAAACAACGTTAGTATCTAATAATTTAGAGAAAACTAATCTAGAAAACACATAAAAAGTTAGACTGAATCCTAACCTAATTTTAGTACTAATATAATTCAGAAAACGCAACCGAAGTCTCCGGCAACGACACCAAAAACTTGTTCGCTTGTCACCCCAAGTGTAGGGTTGCGATGTAGTAATAATCTCGATGAGGCCTAGGTCTTACCACAGGGACTTGCTATTTGTGCAAATTCTGGAATATGTTAGAACTAGAATCAGAAACTAATCTAAACATTGAATTTGTTGTAGAGAGTAATTTTGAAGTGAAACTATCAAGAATAAAGTACTAGAGCGCTAAGGATCCACTTATAGTCATCTTAATGCTATTCTACTTGATTCAATCAATTTAACTCAACTGGAATCGAAGTCCTAATCTATCTAGTCGGATGATAGAGTGGTTGAAACATCATTCATATTCCAAAACATATTCTAAACATTCATTAGATTGGTACCCTCATAAAGCATCAATGTAATGATCGCATGGAATTCAAAACATCTACTACGCCCGGAGTCAATGATAGATCAATGGATTTTACAGATCACACAATTGCAAAACATGTAAGATAATATTAATAGCTTTCCTAAGCATCCAAAGTGCCTGGAGTTGACAGTAGATCTAAGTAAACAGAAAATACTTCTTCATTCAAACCAAAATCCATGAACTATTCAACATATAGATTAAATAACTTGAATCAAAGTAAATTAAATATCAAAACAAACTACAAGCTTCACCTCTTAGCTCTAGCTAAGAAATTAGCCAACCATAGACATGATTGAACTAGAACTTTTAAAGAAAAACTTGAAGCACCACGACTCCTTGCTCTACTCCTTCCAATTTTACGCAGCTATTGTAGCTTCGATATCACTTTTGATGGCAGCTTCGATGGTAGCTTCGATGGCATCGAAGTCCCATCGAAGAGTTCATGTCAAATTGGGAAACTATACAACAACTGTCTTTTGAATTTGTGTAATCTCTTGATGTCATCACACGTCCTTCGATGACACCAAACCTGACTTCGATGGCATCGAACCTCTCGATGGCATCAAAGAATGCTCCAAAGTGTCCAGTGACCAAAACTAGAAATTCATGATTTTTACGATGAGATCGAACACTTATTTGATGACATCGAACACTCCTTCGGTGGGATCGAAGGGTGCTAAATATGTAAAGCAAGAAAATCGATTTTTCTCTGATTTTTGCAATGGGATCGAATTCTCTTCGATGTCATCGAACACTTACTTTGATGGTATCGAACTGTCGAGTTTAACGCTTCCGATTTTCAACAATTTGCAGCTTTGATTTTCTTCATTCTTCACTTGGTTTCATTGGATCTTGGAGTCTTGAATTCTTCAATCTTGACTTCCATAGATCCAATCCTCACTTTGGTACGTCCTCCAGCATTAAATTTATGTTTTTAAGCATCATTTTCTCCTTAGCTTTCAAAATCACATCGCAAGAGAAAACATGTGTGATTAGATCAATTAAGCACATTTATGTTTACAAAACCAATGCATAACAAGGGGGAAATATGCAATATTTCACACTCAACAGTTTGTTGCCCATTTCCTTAACATATACTATTCTATCCTTCAACATTTTATCTATAATTCTCTCTCTTCCATTCTTACTCTATTCTTATCCTCATCTTTGGTTGTTGGCCCTTTCCAAGCTGTCTCCTGAAGGTGTACTATATCGATCTTCATTTTTATTTCATCTATCCACTCCCTTTGACCCTTTGTTAGCAAAATTCCATTTGAAAGTCAATATTTTTGGAAAAAAGACAGCATATAATTGATTAAATGTTTAAAACTCGTATTTCAGAAGAGAGGCAAAAAAAAAAAAAACCTGCTCTTTTTGGTAAAACAAATTAAATTTTTTTTTTTTTTTAATACAACATATTTTATTCAAAAAACTTTTGGAGGCACTTCAAAATATAGAGAATGGTGGACACCACCAATGGATAAAATTGAGTAGAAGGTGAAAATCTTTAGTAGAGAGGGACTGATTTGTGTGAGGATTACTTGAAAAGGAAGGATTTGAGAGAGCCAAAGAACATTTGACTATCTATATGCATTAATTTTCATACATATAGAAATTCTAATTATTTTAATTAAAATTAGAATTACAAGCTTCACCTCCATAAATAGACATGATTGAACGACAAGCTTCACCTCTTAGCTCTAGCTAAGAAATTAGCCAACCATAGACATGATTGAACTAGAACTCTTTAAAAAAAAAACTTGAAGCACCACGACTCCTTGCTCTACTCTTTCTACCCAAATTCGTACATAGAAACTCCTAAAATACCCCTTTAAATAGGCTTGATTTGCACTGACTTCATAACTGCCTCAATTTTACGCAGCTATCGTAGCTTCGATATCACCTTCGATGGCAGCTTCGATGGCATCGAAGTCCCATCGAAGAGTTCGCGCCAAATTGGGAAACTGTACAACAACCGTCTTTTGAATGTGTAATCTCTTAATGTCATTGCACGTCCTTCGATGGCATCAAACCTGACTTCGATGGCATCGAAGAATGCTCCAAAGTGTCCAGTGACCAAAACCAAAAATTCATGATTTTTATGATGAGATCGAATTGGCTTCGATGGCATCGAACACTCATTCAATGACATCGAACACTCCTTTGATGGGATCAAAGGGTGCTTAAATATGTAAAGCAAGAAAATCGATTCTTCTCTGATTTTTGCGATGGGATCGAATTACCATCGATGTCATCGAATACTTACTTCGATGGCGAATACTTGCTTCGATGGCATCAAACTGTCGAGTTCAACACTTCTGATTCTCAATAATTTGCAGCTTTGATTTTCTTCCTTCTTCACTTGGTATCTTTGGATCTCGGAGTCTTGAATTCTTCAATCTTGACCTCCATAGATCCAATCCTCACTTTGGTACATCCTTGAGCATTAAATCTATGTTTTTAAGCATCATTTTCTCCTTCGCTCTCAAAATCACCTCGCAAGAGAAAACATGTGTAATTAAATCGATTAAGCACATTCATGTTTACAAAACCAATTCATAACAAGGGGAAAATATGCAATATTTCACACTCAACAGTCTGTTACCCCTCTCTTCCATTCTTACTCTATTCTTATCCTTCAACATTTTATCTACAATTCCCTCTCTTCCATTCTTACTCTATTCTTATCCTCATCTTTGGTTGTTGCCCCTTTCCATGTTGTCTCCTGAAGGTGCACTATATTGATCTTCATTTTTATTTCTTCTATCCACTCCCTCTGACCCTCTGTAAGCAAAACTCCATTTGAAAGTCAATATTTTTGGAAAAAAAAAGAGCATACAGTTGATTAAATGTTTAAAACTCGTATTTCAGAAAATAGGCAAAAAAAAAAAAAAAAAAACCCTTGCACTTTTTGGTAAAACAAATTAAATTTTTTTTTTACAACATATTTTATTCAAAAAACTTTTGGAGGCACTTCAAAATATAGAGACTGGTGGACACCACCCATTGATAAAATTGAGTAGAAGGTGAAAATCTTTAGTAGAGAGGGACTGATTTGTGTGAAGATTACTTGAAAAGGAAGGATTTGAGAGTGCCAAAGAACAATTGACTATCTATATGCATTAATTTTCATACATATAGAAATTCTAATTATTTTAATTAAAATTAGAATTACAAGCTTCACCTCCATAAATAGACATTATTTTTATTTATTTATTTATTTTTAACACATGCACGCACACCCCCACACACTCACGCCATAGTGGTATTTCACCATCTATGGATGCTCGAACCCTTGACTGGGTGTTGAAACAACTAAGCATCTACCACTAGAGCAAGAGTAAGGATCCGCACAGTCACGACATGATTGAACTACAAGCTTCACCTCTTAAGCTCTAGCTAAGAAATTAGCAAACCATAGACATGATTGAACTTGAACTCTTAAAAAAAAACTTGAAGCACCATGACTCATTGCTCTACTCCTTCTACCCTAATTCGTACATAGAAACTCCTAAAACACCCCTTTAAATATACTTGATTCGCACCGACTTCAAAACCACCTCAATTGTATGCAGCTATCGTAGCTTCGATATCACCTTCGATGGCTGCTTCGATGGTAGCTTCGATGACATCGAAGAGTTCGCGTCAAATTGGGAAATTGTACATCAACTGTCTTTTGAATCTGTGTAATCTCTTAATGTCATCACACGTCCTTCGATGACATCAAACCTGACTTCGATGGCATTGAAGAATGCTCCAAATTGTCCAGCGACCAAAACCAGAAATTCATGATTTTTATGATGAGATCGAATTGGCTTCAATGGCATTGAACACTCATTCGATGACATCGAACACTCCTTTGATGGGATCGAAGGGCGCTTAAATATGTAAAGCAGGAAAATAGATTTTTCTCTGATTTTTGCGATGGGATCGAATTACGTTCGATGTCATCAAACACTTACTTCGATGGCATCGAACTGTCGAGTTCAACACTTCCGTTTTTCAACAATTTGCAGCTTTGATTTTCTTCCTTCTTCACTTGGTTTCTTTGGATCTTGGAGTCTTGAATTCTTCAATCTTGAACTCCATAGATCCAATCCTCACTTTGGTACATTCTCGAGCATTAAATTTATGTTTTTAAGCATCATTTTCTCCTTAGCTCTCATAATCACCTCGCAAGAGAAAACATGTGTAATTAGATCGATTAGGCACATTCATGTTTACAAAACCAATGCATAACAAGGGGGAAATATGCAATATTTTACACTCAACAATTTGTTGCCCATTTCCTTAACATCCACTATTCTATCCTTCAACATTTTATCTATAATTCCCTCTCTTCCATTCTTACTCTATTCTTACCCTCATCTTTGGTTGTTGCCCCTTTCCATGTTGTCTCCTGAAGGCGCACTATATTGATCTCATTTTTATTTCATCTATCCACTCCCTCTGACCCTCTGTTAGCAAAATTCCATTTGGAAGTCAATATTTTTGGAAAAAAAAAAAGAGCATATAAATGATTAACTGTTTAAAACTCGTATTTTAGAAGAGGGGCAAAAAAAAAAAAAAAAAAAAAAAAAAAAAAAACCCTGCTCTTTTTGGTAAAACAAATAAATTTTTTTTTTTAATACAACATATTTTATTCAAAAAACTTTTGGAGGCACTTCAAAATATAGAGAATGGTGGACACCACCCATTGATAAAATTGAGTAGAAGGTGAAAATCTTTAGTAGAGAGGGACTGATTTGTGTGAGGATTACTTGAAAAGGAAGGATTTGAGAGAGCCAAAGAACATTTGACTATCTATATGCATTAATTTTCATACAGATAGAAATTCTAATTATTTTAATTAAAATTAGAATTACAAGCTTCACCTCCATAAATTGACATGATTGAACGACAAGCTTCACCTCTTAGCTCTAGCTAAGAAATTAGCTAACCATAGACATGATTGAACTAGAACTCTTAAAAGAAAAAAACTTGAAGCACCGCGACTCTTGCTCTACTCCTTCTACCCTAATTCGTACATAGAAACTCCTAAAACACCCATTTAAATAGACTTGCTTCGCACCAACTTCAAAACCGCCTCAATTTTACGCAGCTATCGTAGCTTCGATATCACCTTCGATGACTGCTTCGATTGTAACTTCGATGGCATCGAAGTCCCATCGAAGAGTTCGAGTCAAATTGGGAAACTGTACATCAACCGTCTTTTGAATCTGTATAATCTCTTAATGTCATCGCACGTCCTTCGATGGCATCAAACTTGACGACTTCGATGGCATTGAAGAATGCTCCAAAGTGTCCAGCGACCAAAACCAGAAATTCATGATTTTTATGATGAGATCGAACTGGCTTCGATGACATCGAACACTCATTCGATGGCATCGAACACTCCTTCGATGGGATCGAAGGGTGCTCAAATATGTAAAGCAAGAAAATCGATTTTTCTCTGATTTTTGCGATGGGATTGAATTACCTTCGATGTCATCAAACACTTACTTCGATGGCATCGAATTGTCGAGTTCAACACTTCCGATTTTCAACAATTTGCAGCTTTGATTTTCTTCCTTTTTCACTTGGTTTCTTTGGATCTTGGAGTCTTGAATTCTTCAATCTTGACCTCCATAGATCCAACCTCACTTTGGTACATCCTCGAGCATTAAATTTATGTTTTTAAGCATCATTTTCTCCTTAGCTCTCATAATCACCTCGCAAGAAAACATGTGTAATTAGATTGATTAAGCACATTCATGTTTACAAAACCAATGCATAACAAGGGGAAAATATGCAATATTTCACACTCAACAGTCTGTTGCCCATTTCCTTAACATCTACTATTCTATCCTCCAACATTTTATGTACAATTCCCTCTCTTCCATTCTTACTCTATTCTTATCCTCATCTTTTGTTGTTGCCCCTTTCCAAGTTGTCTCTTGAAGGTGCACTTTATTGATCTTCATTTTTATTTCATCTATCCACTCCCTCTGACCCTTTGTTAGCAAAACTCCATTTGAAAGTCAATATTTTTGTTAAAGAAAAAGCATATAATTGATTAAATGTTTTAAACTCGTATTTCAGAAGATAGGCAAAAGAAAAAAAAAAAAAAAACCTGCTCTTTTTTTTGAAACAAATTATATATATATTTTTAATACAACATATTTTATTCAAAAAACTTTTGGAGGCACTTCAAAATATAGAGACTGGTGGACACCACCCATTGATAAAATTGAGTAGAAAGTGAAAGTCTTTAGTAGAGAGGGACTGATTTGTGTGAGGATTACTTGAAAAGGAAGGATTTGAGAGAGCCAAAGAACAATTGACTATCTATATGCATTAATTTTCATACATATAGAAATTCTAATTATTTTAATTAAAATTTTCTGTTTTAACATTATTTATATAAAAAATATAAGTCGCATATATGCATATATGTAGCTGTTTTTTTCATTCCTTTATTTATTTATTTATTTATTTATTTTTAAGAATCCAAACCGTATCAAACTAAACTTTTCATTCTCCGAAAATTTTGGTGCTTTTATTTTTCCTTAATTTTTAACGATTGAGACTGAATTAAACATGAACATTTCCCATACCCTTTTCTGGCCGTACGCTGTTTTGCTAACTGTGCTATTATCTGACAAAGTTTGCAACTTGCTTTCTTGCTCTTCTGCTTTCCACCACAACCAGGCGTCATTGTATCACATTGGTTCTAGGTAATGCCTACCACATTTTTCACCACAACCTAGTTTAGAAATTGTGTAGCGTCACTTGTGGGAATTGTCCTAGCCCAATCTTGTCACTTTCCACCACTACCAGATTTACAAAGTGTAGCTGCCGGAACACAATAGTTTGATAGGTATTCAAAATAGGATTTGCCTTGTATGATAATCATATTGGAAGAAATTGTAACGCCCCAAGTATTCACTCTTTCATCAAATTCTCTGCAAAACTACTTGTCATTAGAAGTTTTTGCATTCCTTTTTTCCATCTGAATCACTGCTATTGCAAACCCTTAACACTGACCATCAAACTAGTAAGAAATTCTTATTCATGGGGTTCCAAGGCATTTACTAATCATGCAAGGTACAGAAAAGCTGGAGAGAAGGTTGCAAGTGATTGAAGTTGGATGATTCATCTGATTATTATACCAGTTTATGACATATAGTGCTTGGATTTATTTTGAAGGACCACAAAAAAAAAAAAAAAAGACGAAAAAATAAAATAAAATTGCGGTGGTTTTTGTTTATTTGTTTTATTTCTATTTTGTATTTATAAAAGATTCCGTTGTTGTTGTGGGTGGAATAACCTCCCGTGTATCTGTAGTCAACTTGTAACACATTTTTTTTTGTTCGGTCTAAAGACTGAGGTGGTTTATGTATCTGCCACTGAACTCGTTACTACTTGTACTTTGGACTTGTAATGGTATTTATGAACGTTTGTGTATCTGTGTCTCTGAACATGTAATAGTTGTGTTTGGATTCCCCAATACGGTTGTTTTGTATTGTATAGGGTGTTCTGTATGGATACGCCGGGCAGTCCTTGTGTACAATCTGACTTTGTTGGAAAAACGGAAATGTTTGGGATGTCATAAGAGACAGAGTACAACTAGCGGCTGAAGTATAACGGTGTACCATTTCAAATTTCATGATGTACGAGTGCATTTCTGTGAATGTCACATGCTCTTCCATTTAACTCTTTGGATGAAAGTTGGAACCTCAACCCAAGACCACCCACAGGTTCATAGGGGACGGGCATTGCCTCGTAAGTAGAGCTGTACATGAGTCGAGTCGAGTCGAGTATTGCCCTACTCATACTCGACTCTTAACGACCGACCGCTGCTCGTACTCGGGCTCTACTCGGCCGAGTAGCATGACCCCCTGCTCGTACTCTACTCGCCCGAGTACGAGCCGAGTACGAGTAGTAAACGAGTCGAGTCGAGTCCGAGTTTTCGAGCCGAGTCCGAGTACGAGCACACGAGTTGAGTACCGAGTGCGAGTTTTCGAGGCGAGTTCGAGTCCGAGTCTGAATTTGAGCCCAATTCGAGTAGGGTTTTCGAGTAACGAGTTCGAGCTTTGAGCCAAGTTCAAGTTATAAATTGAAATTAATTTGAATTTTAATTCGATTGTCAATTGAAAAGTTAAACGAAACAATAAAATATATAAAATGCACATAATTACATTACATTTTTACATAATTACATTAACGTATTTACATAATTACATTACATTGTTCAAAATGACAATTTATAACTAATAACCTCTATAAGATGAGTGTCTTCCTGTTCCTGTATTGTCATCTGATCCATCGGAACTGCTATCTATTTTTTCATATACAAATTGATTCACTTCCTCTGAGTCAGAAGGTGAAGAGATTTTTCCTTCGTGCTCTTCTACATTTTCAACTAGATTTTTCAAACTTGCTTTATGTGAAGAATTGTATGTAGTACCCAATGCCCTATAAAATTCACCGAGACGAGTCAGAAATTTCAATTTGTTACTCTTTTTCTTCTTCTTATTTGTCGTACTCGACGAGTAACTTGACCTTGCTTCAACATCGTGTTGTCTTTGACTCGAATATCGCTGAAGTCTAGAAGCATTTTCCATACTGCGTTTTATGGCGATTTGGAATTGTTCTTCCTCCAAAGCTTTTAATCTGGCTTCCTCCTCTGCATTTTTTGTGGATGTCATTTGTGTACCAGATCCAGAAGCAGAAGGTTTGGATGGAGTGGAAGGCTTTCTATTCGAATCTAACAGGGCTTGAAAAAGAATTTGGACATCCTTAGGGGCATTGGGGCATGGTTTTGCATCACCACCTCGACATGACAAGTGTAGGTGAAAACGATTAGTCTTGTGCACAAACTTTGCGCCACACAAACCACACTTAATCTTTGTTTTTCCAGACCGTGACAGTGATTTAACTAGGGAAGCATAGTCCTAAATGTTTGTCGATGGCTCAGATGACGACATATCTACATTCAATTTTTAATAAAAAAAATCAGAATATTGATAAATAAATTGAACTTGATATAGCAACAAAAGAAAGCAATATAAATGTATCAAAATTCAAAAATAAAAGTAAATGAACACGCATATGTAAATAAATATCAATGATTCAAAGTCTTCCAAACCACATTCCAAAAGGACCAACACTTTCGTGTTTGCAGTTGCAGTGAAATAATATTACAGATCATTCAACATTCAGCCAAAAAAATTGAAAAATCGAAAATAATTACTGATCTGTAGGTAGAGACTCATCACGAATCTCAATCTCCTCTTCTTCATCATCATCATTCATATATCCTCCCCATATCGGGCGCAACCAATCTTGCGTACAAATCAACGCTTCAACTGTGTTTGGCGAAAGTGAGCTTCGATATTTGCTCACAACCCTACTCCATGTGCTGAATGCGGATTCTGATGCCACTGTTGAAACTGGTATTGATAATATGTCCCGTGCCATCACAGATAATGTAGGGTATTTTGATTCATTAACCCTCATCTTCCACCATTCCAACACATCAAATTCAGCTCGCACTACGATTGACTCCTTGATGTACATTTCTAACTCTGATTCCTTAGTATCAACTCCCATTCGTGCTTGTGTCAAATATGATATATATTCATTTAGCACATCCGGATTACCAGGTACAGAAATATCCGCATCTCTACTTTCTTCAACACCCACTGCAGGTAAAGTATTAACATACGATTTATACAGATCTTCAAGGGCTTCACGAACCTTAGACGTTTCTGCTGCTGCTCTTTCAGTAGGATAAAGCTTCATAAAAATAAAGCTAACCAATCCCATATTACAACGGGGATCAAGAACAACTGCCAATGACATCAACAGATGACATTCGTGCCAGTATTTATCGAACTTCGTCTTCATACCAACTGTCATCTAACGTATGAAATCTGGACCTGCACTGACATTTTTCTGCAGAGCATCCTTAATCTTCCAAAGAGACGGAAGAAACAGATTCGCGGTTGGATACTGATTCCCAGAAAAAATCTTCGTGCAATCGTAGAAAACTTGGAGAAATGTGTGAACTTGTTGTGCTTTGGCCCAATCATCTTTGCTCGGCAACCAAGAATACGTTCTGTCACGCCCCGCATATTCAGGAAATGCAAGCTATAATTCTATTGCCGTATCTAACATTTCATAGGTCGAGTTCCAACGTGTACAGACATCCAACTTCAACGTTTTTTTAGATGACACATTCAAACGTTGGATGATGTCATTCCATACACTCAGCCTCGATGGCGACCCCCTTATATATTTTACACTTTCTCTTATGTTCTCTATAGTGTCGTCAATTGCTTTCAGCCCTTCTTGTACAATCAAATTTATAATATGGGCACAACATCTAACCTGAAATATTTTTCCTTCAAAAAATAAATTTCCTGTAGCCCTGAACTGGTTACGTAAGCATGAAATGACATTGTCATTTGCTGAAGCATTGTCTAAAGTTATTGTTGAAATTTTCTTCTCAATGCCCCAGCCTTCTAGACAACTGTAGATGCAATCTGACATAAGTAAACCAGTATGTGGAGGAGGAAGGTGTTTGAAGTTCAAAATTCTCTTGCATAGTTTCCAATCCTTATCGACATAGTGAGCGGTTAATGAAATGTATCCTTTTCTTTGATTGGACGCCGTCCATAAATCAGAAGTCAAAGCTATTCTGTTCACTGAAGCTAAAACTTCTTTCAGTTTCATCTTCTCCTTTACGTACATCTTCATGCTTTCTCTCTACACTGTGACGCGGGAGACATTCTCGACCCGAGGGTTAAGGAATTGACAGAAAGCCCTAAACCCTTTACTTTCAATCATTCTGAAAGGTTTTTCTTCCGAAATCACTAATCTAGCAAACCACTCATTCAGCTTCTCCTTGTCAAACTTATGAGTGGACACTAAGCCTGGGGAGTCGTCCCCTTCTGACTTCGTAAATGACAGCGTCTGCTGGCCGGGAGGAGGGAGTCTTGCTTTCTTATTCAAATGTCTAATTAGATGTGTCGTAGATCATCCTGGAATCTTGCTGAATAACCTTTTGCAGTTATTACACTTTATCTTCTGTACACTGTTAACTGTCACATCTTCGAAATCATCCCACATTGCTGATCTCTTCTTCTTCCCTTTGCATGCGGTTGACGTGTCTGTGTCTCCCTCTACTATTAGAGGAGATGTGGCCGATGCACCCATTCCAGGGGTATTTGGGCTTTCGTCTTGACTAGCCATCTATAAAATAAAATTCTCGATATGTTATACGGCTATACCTAGGGTCCTAGATGGCTAGACGGCTAGACCGCTAGACGGGAATAATTACTTCACTGTCTAAATCAGTCACCCATTCAAAGTTAGATGGATTGTAATGCTTCATTTTCCAATTTAAATGCTACGCCGAAATTCCGGCAGCATCTCCCCTTATCTCTCCAGAATATATTAATCTTGTATTTGATTCTCATGTCAATCATCAACACAAAGTGTGGACATTTGACGACGAAAATAAATACATGAAATATATCCAGAGAGAAAAAGGAGAGACGAAACCAGAACAGGCATATGCATTTAAATTGGAATAAATGAAGACATTACAATCTATCTAACCCTGAACTGTCCAAAAAGGGACAATTTAAACCATTTCTATGCATCCAAGAACACACTGAATCTATGTCTGGTAACATAGAAATCTTCAAATGGGCAACTGATTATCCTATACTACAAGTCTACAACTAGAACAATACAAATAATTCATATCTATGCAAACAAAGGAGCATGCTGAAATTGACATTTATCATATAGCTAACTAATAACAATTAACAATATGTCAAATGAAAAGCCAAAGACATCTTAATGTGGTGGCATTTAACACTAACAAAGTAAAAAGTAAACTGTCATTTATAAAGTAAATTAAGTCAATTCATTGTATGTATTGTATATCCATCTATTTTGCCCTCTCATTTTAATGTGTGCCAAAAAAAATGAAGCATATCCAAATCTAAGTAAACACGCCCGGCCAAACAGGCCCTAAAATTGGTGGGCGACTGGGCGTTCGCCCGGCTAAACAGGCCCTAAAAGTGGTGGGCGACTGGGCGTTCGCCCGGCCAAACAGGCCCTAAAATTGGAGGGCAAGTAAACAGTACAGTGGTCAGTGGGCCCCAGAAAGTTTTTAATGGTGGGCGACTGGGCGTTCGCCCAGCCAAACAGGCCCTAAAATTGGATCTAATCCCATCCAGTTCGCTCGGCCAAACAGGCCCTAAAATTGGAGGGCAAGTAAACAGTACAGTGGCCCTAGAAAGTTTTTAATGGTGGGCGACTGGGCGTTCGTCCGGCCAAACAGGCCTTAAAATTGGAGGGCAAGTAAACAGTACAGTGGTCAGTGGGCCCCAGAAAGTTTTTAATGGTGGGCGATTGGGCGTTCGCCCAGCCAAACAGGCCCTAAAATTGGATCTAATCCCATCCAGTTCGCCCGGCCAAACAGGCCCTAAAATTGGAGGACAAGTAAACAGTACAGTGGGCCCTAGAAAGTTTTTAATGGTGGGTGACTGGGCGTTCGCCCGGCCAAACAGGCCCTAAAATTGGATCTAATCCCATCCAGTTCGCCCAGCCAAACGGGCCCTAAAATTGGATGACATTGGCAAGTAAACAGTACAGTGGGCCCTAGAAAGTTCAATCGTACCGACCGGGCGTAAGAGGGACGACCGGCAGCTGCGTGCAGGGCAGGGCGATGACGGACGACGTCGACGGGACCAGTGACAGCGACGAGCTGAGGCACCGGAGAGGACGCAGGGATGAGCGGCAGGGTCTAGCACCGCCGGACAGGGGACATGGGCGAGTGAGAGAGAGAGAGAGGGAAGAAGAGGGACGGCCGGACGGGCTCTGGCCTCTGGGCTCTGAGAGAGAGAGAGAGAGAGAGAGAGAGAGAGAGAGAGAGAGAGGGATTTTGAAAGCTCGCTGGGAGGGAAGGGGTCGGGCGCTGCTTGAAAGCGACGAGTAGGGTAGGTTTTTTTTTTTTTTTTCAGGCGTTTTTATACACTTGTACGAGTCGAGTACCGAGTCGAGTACCGATAGACTCGTACTCTACTCGTAATCTAAACGAGCAGTGAAAACCCGCTCGTACTCGGCTCTAACTCAGGCGAGTCGAGTACGAGTCGAGTATTCCGAGTCGAGTCGAGCGAGTACTCGAGCCATAGTCTGCTCGTGTACAGCTCTACTCGTAAGGCACATACAAGAACATGGTCGTGTTGAGTACAGGCATGTTATGTGGGCCCAGATGTATATGTTATATCCAAGCCATCCATTGATTTTGACAGATCATTTTACGTCGTCACCACAAAAATGAAGCAGATCCATTCAGAAGTGGGCCACACCGGATAAATCAGCGGGGACAGTAACACCAATCCCTGGTGATATCTAAAAGGCCCTCCATATTGTCCATTAGCCATCCAACCTATTCATGAGCTCAAACAGAGCAGGATGAATGCAAGAAAACATTTACCAGCTGTTCCGAAACCACTGTGGCCCGCAGAAACTTTTCCACGTGATGTGTATTGGACATTCACACTGTGCATTTGGTGGTTCACCTCTAGCTTATGGGATACTGTGCATTTGGTGGGACACCTCTACCTTATGAGATACTGCATTTGGTGGGAAGTTCCATGAGTTCGACCTCATGGTATGTATGCATGTGTGTGTATATCCAAATCCTCAGCTGCACATTAGTTCGTACAGACCACGTGGGAACTTTTTGAGAACTCATCATAAGTGATGTGAATCCCAAATCTGAACGGTCCATGTTATGCAGCACCCCATGAAACCCATAGGGCCCAACTTATACTTTGATCCAAAACTTGGTGGGCCATGGAAAAAGAAAACATTGTCCTCCCTTGATATGCATCTCTCTTTGCTATGGGATTTCATGGGATTCCGCATCACATGGACTGTTCGGATTAGACGCCCATGACACGATGCGCGCAGGTGCATAGGTGAGCATCTCTCTCTATATATACACACACTGTGTATCCGTCTGAAGGGTTACCACCTCGAACTTGCACAGAGGAAGACCATCCGTTACCCAAAGAACGAAAGAAAGAAAGAAAGAAAAGAGGCTACCATAAGTCCATACAATAACTGTCAATATTACCTTCATTCAAAAGAAGAAACAGAAATGTCAGGTAAAACAAAATAACCACAACCACAAGACGAAGGAATTTCGGTCCTCGTCTTTCAACTGTTCGTACTCTTCCAAATGATTTCGGCAGGTCATAACGGAAACGGATTGGCTACTCCCCATGCCACCAGCCTGGTGGCTGGTGGTCGGTGCTCTGTGGGTCCCACCTTGATGTATGCCTTTCCTCCATGCTGTTCATCCATTTTTACAGATCATTTTAGGGCTTGATCTAAAAAATTAGAGGGATATAGATCTTAGGTGGACCACACCACGGGAAAACAATAGCGATTGGATATCCACCATTAAGAAACCCCTAGTGCCCATTGTACAGTTTATTTGAAATCCAATCTGTTGATTAGGTCATACAGACCTAGATGAAGGGGAAAAACAAAGATCATCTTGATCCAAAACTTTTATGGCCCCCAAAAAGTTTTTAATGGTCCATGTTCATTCAACACTATTTCCTGTAATGTGGTCCACATGAGACTGGGATATACCTCATTTTTTGTCTCATACCATAAAATGATTTAGAACAATAGATGGACGGCATGGATGAAACACATACATCATGGTGGGGCCCACAGAGCACCGACCATCAGCCATTGGCTGGTGGCAGGGGGAGCAGCCAATCCGTTTCCATCATAACCAGCAATGGAGGCAGGCATGGTTCAGATGGGGACACTTCCAAATGATTCGGGCTAGTCATAGCTTGCAACGGAGACAGTCATGGTTTGGATGGGGATAACTTCCAAATGATTTGGGCCGGTTGTCACCTGCAAAGGAGACGGACATGGTTCCGATGGGGGTTGAAAAAGACGGACCTCCTTGCCTCTGAAGATTCATATTCGATGCCTGGAGGTTATTCCACTCTCTGTATGCATCTCAATATATTTTAAAAGATTGGTGCCTGTAATCACTCTATCTATCACGACCTACTCCCAATTATCATAGATTCTGGGAACTCTCCTAACAAACACCACGTAATATTTCCTCATGGATGTCTTGCATCCATGTAATATTTCCCGTGGATGTCCCGCACTACCTGAAGCGGTTGTTAGAAGGAACGACTGAAATGGCCATCCTTACAGCCAAAATGATTTACGAGATAGTCATAACAAGTATTTGCTTGGGGGCAACTCTATGCCTGTGCTGACCAGCTCGGTGGGCAATTACTCGTGCCAATGGTGCCACAAACATATTATGCTAGAACTGAGCAACCTGGAAGACAACTGCACATGTTAACAACAATACCACAAAACTACATGTGAAACCCTCGGAAGGGTTGTTGGAAATGCCAATTCCTTAGGCTCCAATAGTTGGCAATCAAGCAGCGCAAAGGCACCGTATGGTCCAGATGCCATGGCCGTAAATATATTATAGGTATCATCTAAGAGTTGGGTGATCAACCTCATGGTCAAAGGATTGTTAGACCCATCTATCGCAAACTTTATCTCGACTGTTAGACCCATCTATCGCAAACTTTATCTGGACTGGATAGACTGATATTTTGTGCTACATAGAGGGTATAAAGTCTTTGAATTCACATTTTTCTTAGGAGAGGGTGATTCAATGACTATCGAGCACATAGATCGTTTTACCATGTAATGTGCTGAAGTATCGACCAATGATTATAAGAAACTCAAGATATTTGAAAACTCTATAGTAAGAGCAACCCCTTACATGGTATATAAATCTACCTCCCAACTCTATACACACCTGACTCGAGATGGAGGAAAGATTCCATACCTAATTCCATTAGATTAAGCGTGAGGTTTCTATGCCCGATCTTCCTCATTTGAGACAATTGCAAGTTAAAAAATAAGGAACCAATGCTCAATGGCCCTACTCAAGGCTAAATTTGTTAAACTGGCTAAGGATGGTATGGACATCAAATTTCAGAAGAAGTTTGAAGGCATGAACTTTGAAGACCTCTTGGAGCTCTCTGCCTGTGCTACCCGTTATGAATTGATTCTCTACGAGGAGAACTAAAGATGGAATGTATTATAAGTGACCTATTGTCAGAACCCGAATTATGAGTTGGCTATTGCTGAGGTGTAGGCCAACAGGCCATATATATGTCCCGTCTTGACAAGAACAGATGTATGTCTTTGCAGGAATAAACCCTAAAAAAATACTTACAAGTTTAAGAAGCAGTATTTTTTTGATATTACTAAGGTCGAAGAGATTTTTGATTACCATCTGGAATCTAAATTTATAAAGTTGCAAGATTACTAGAAAATCCCATTGGAAGAGGAAAAAGGGAAATTCTGTAAGTGGCATGGAACCAAGATTCACTCGACTAACAATCATATCATTTTTCAGGAAGATAATACAGGAAAATATAGACAAAGGCCGGTTGAAGTTCCCAAAGAAAAAGGAAGCCATGGGATCGACATAGATCTATTCTCAAAGACTATCGAAGCTAGGGTCGTCTTGGCAGACCTTGAGATGCTGGGATAACTCATGACAAACGAATGGCGGCAACACCTCAACATGTCAAGAAGTTATCTATGCCTATTAAGAAACTGGTTGATCCACCTCAAAATCAAGTCCTAAAGACTTTAAGGGGCATGAGTCACAACAAAACAATAAGGTGAACACCCCAACAAAAACTCCACCTTTGTAGCACACACTATGCGACTGTTGCTTCAGGCATATTCATGAAGATAACAAATGGCTCTCCGAATAATTTGCAGAGTGCTTCATCACGACCATCCCAGTCGTTTGGAATGCAGAAAAGAATAACACGATTGAAGGCCATGACATCGTTGTGACAAAAACCACATTGGCCATGTTGCGGGGCAGAGTGGCCTTAACGAGTCTGCCCTGATCATGCTACACCCCGAGAAAGAGAAAAGAAGTTTGCTCCATCTTAGAATACTAATCAGAGGAACTACGATAGTAGGATCTCATATCAACCCGTCAGGCCCTAACAAGACGTATTCCAAGCATACATGAAAATCCAACGGAGAAACATCCTGAACGTTCAAGAATGATAGAACCAATGAAGGCCTGACAAGATCGTTGGACTATCGTTGTCCACTAGAAAATTTTGAAGCCACATCATGCACTATCCACGATGCAAAAGCGTTGTTTATAAAGACAACGAGCTGCCACTAGAGTCTTCGCAATGAGTCTGGATCCTCTGTTACCCGGTCAACAAAGAATTCCTAATAACCTAAAATTTATTGGTCCACGTCAACACTCACTGAAAAAATCAAAAAAAAAAAAGAGAAGCTTCGGACGCCAAGCCACTAGGGTAACAGGAAAATCCTGTTGACCCGATAACAGAGGATCCCGACTCCTTCGCAATAACAGACCACATCAATCAGAAGAAGCTGCGGCCAATAACAGAATGACTAGGGCCTCGAGTGGTGGATTGAAGAACGCTGGAAGATGTGGATGACAAAGGCACCCCCACTCAGCTACTCCCATCAAATCCAAATAGCGCAACCATGGATGTGAACCTTGGAGAATGTTAATGCACTTATTTGCACTCATGTTTGTCAATTATGGGACTACTTGTGTCTCGTAGTTGAATGAGTTCTTGACAAGTGAAGACCGGTGACACAACTGGATCAGAAGCATCAAATCTACATTGAAGATAAAGAACTGCTTTTACGATTTTGACATTGCAAATAGATGATCCCAACCCAAATAAGAATACCTACTTAGGTAATCTATTCTAAGCCAATCCTAAATCCATATTTTATATCCTATAATTTTGACTTCTGCATATCTCAAGTTGTTGAATGATTAAATAGATTAAAAAAAAAATCTGTCCACTTTCGTAGAAAGAAGGTGTCGTCGAATGACACCTTTGGTATCACCGAAGATACCTTCGATGTTACCGAAGGGGCTCAAAACAGTCCAGCAAGCTTACAATGTAAATTCGGTGTCACCGACTGTCACTGACGAACAAAGTTTGGTGCCACCGAAAATGGACTTATTTTGATCAGTAACTTGAGGAATTTAATTCGGTACTATCGATAGACAATTCGGTACCACCGAAGCAAGTTCGGTAATACCGAAGGTCACTTCGGTAGCACCGTAAGCTATCCGTTTTATAGCCGCTTTCTATCCGTTGGAAGCTTCTATCTATAAAAGCGGCTTGTAAAAACTTGCAAAATTAGTGGAAATAGGTACTATAGAGTCTCTAGTGTATCCCAAGCTTATCCTATCCCATTTAGACTCTATCTATACGAGTTTCATATTCTCTTCATTGTGATCCTTCACTTCTATGAGCATTTAAAGCTCTTATTTAATGAAGAACATGAACTCGTGCCTTCTCTAGAGTACAAAGACCAAACCAATAGAAAAATCCTTTGTTCTTTGATACTGTAAAGCGTTCATAGGTTGAATCCCTTAGGAAATTCACTCATTATCCTAGATAGGATATTCAACCAACTCTCATAACCTTGGTTACCTTTATAGGTACATCTTATGCAAGGTTCTTGATCGTGAAGCTGAGCTAATAAGTAAATCTAAACTATGCGATCGGGGGAGCACCAGGAAGCTGATTTAAGCACAAGAGCGCAAAGATCTAGTAACCCGAGACAAGCTACAAAAGAGAACTCAATCCGACAAGTAAGTGTCATTTTTAGAGTTCAAAAGTTTAGTCTCTTTACTCATGTAGGATTGAGGCTAAGAGGTTGCTATCAACAAACTTGATTAGGTTCCTAGTGTAGGACCTTGGCTGGTAGGCTTAAAGGTAGGTTCCTAGTATGAGACCTTGGTCGATGGGCCTAAAGGTAGGTTCCTTAAGTGGGACCTTGGCCGGTGGGCCTAAACTGTAGGTGCTTGTGTAGGACCTTGGTCGTGGGCCTAAACGTGGGTTTTAGGTGTAGGACCTTTGCTCTTGCGGAAAGCATAAATTGTGTCATTAGTGTAGGACTGTAAAAGTTATTGGTAAACTTGTTTAAAACCATTGATAGTGAAATCCGGTGCACTCTGGGATTGAGTGTGGATGCCGAGAGTGGAGTACCCGAACCACTATAAATACTTGTGTTTGGAATTGTTATTTGCGCATCTGTTTAATCATGCTTATATATGCTTGAATGTTTTAACTTCTCATACATGGTTAAATGAATGCTATGGATTGATAGGAAGTATATTCCACACACAAGCTCACAACACTAGGCTAGTTGTTATATTCTACATATCTTTTATAGCCTTTGTGATTGGAACCTCTAACTGGCTTGGAAGCCATTAGAGTTATATTGCCTTATTAGCTTTAAATTGAATGATCATTTAAGTAAGACAATCAAGTTTTTAAATAGGCAAAAATAATTGAAAAGTCCTATTCACCCCCTCTAGGACATTGCCTCATATTCATTCTTCAGTATCAGCGGTGTAAACCACAATTTTAATTGGTATTAGAGCGAGGTTCCTCTGAAAAAGATCTAACAACCTAGAGGAAGATCTTGACTAAAGAAAGAATTATGGGCAAAAGAGAGGGTCCATCCGTCTCACGGCCACCCATCTTTAATGGTACAAACTATGTATACTGGAAGGCAAGAATGATATTTTTTCTCTAGGCCTTAGATGATGATGTATGGGAGATTTTTGAAAATGGATATAGTGCACCTACAAAACAACTTGTTCTTAAGGATGGTACAACAATCACCAAACCAAAACTAAAGGCCAAATGGACCCAGTATGACAAAGAGATGAGGATGTGTGAAGCCAAAGCCATGAATGCAATTTGTTGTGGAGTTTCATGGGAAGTATTTCATCAAATAAATATGTGTGCAAACTCTAAGGCAGAATGAGAGTTATTAGAAACTACCTATGAAGGAACTAATACGGTGAATATGTCAAGGCTTCAGCTTCTAACATCCCGGTTTGAACACATAAAGATGGAAGAAGATGAGACGTGCATGGGGTTTTTCACAATACTAAATGACATATGTAACTCCATGGGTGGACTTGGAGAAAGAATTACGGTACCCAAAATATGTAGGAAAATTCTGAGATCCTTACCGAAACATTTTAACTCCAAGGTCACTACTTTAGAAGAGTGTATGAATATAGAAGAAATGAAACTAGAAGAACTGGTAGGTTCCCTACAAACCTTTGAACTACATTTTAAACCTTTTACAAAAACCAAAAACAATGCACTCAAAATTGCCAAAAACATGAATGTAATTGAGGAAGAAGAAAATGAGGATGAAGATGATAATAAGGAAGTAGCACTGTTGTCCCAACGGTTTAAAAAATTCTTCAACAAAAATTGTGGGAGACCATACAATGACAAAGGAGTTCAACTGGACCACAAATGTCAAATAGGTAAAACTTTAGGAAGTCCAAAGAACTCCAATGTTATAATTGCTAAAAGTATGGACATATATCCACTGAATGTCCATTTAAGAAATCAAAAGGAAAAGCTATGACAGCAACATGGGATGACTCAGACGAATCCAATTATGAAAACAGTGAATCCGAAAGTGAAGATGACCGAAAGTCACTAAAAATACTTATGACATCTTCAACTACAGTCATTCCCAATCTGAATAACAAAATAGAAGAAAAACACATAAATATAAATGATGAGAGCCATGTGTGCTGTTTATTGGCTCACATCACATCATCCTTTAAAAAATATTGAAAAGCGACCTAAGAGGTCGACTTAAACTAAAATTGCTACATCTGAGGATCATGCCTCCCATATGAGTATTAGAGTCAAATCAAAGGAGTAAGCCTGTTAATTGGCCAAACTGATAAATATGAGGAATCCTGGCCTCTAAATATTTTTGAATTCATGAAAAGAATGTATACTAAGAAATTTGTTGTAGAAAATTCTTAATCTCAGGGATATTTCGGTAACATCGAACCTACCTTCGGTGCTATCGAAATCGAGTCACATCAAATTACTTAAAACCCTCATTGCTCACTTCCGTTCAGACTGTGACTTTTTGTGTTTCTTCCCAAGTCTGGTTGGAGGGCTATACAAAGCAAAAAAAAAAAAAAAAAAACCAAGGTACTTTCTAGTGCTTTCTCAATACATCTAAAAATAGGTTCATTTGTCTTAGGTTTGTCTTCTCTTGATAGGTCCTTCCTTCATTTCACTTCATTTTCCCAAATGGAGTCATCATCGCCTAGAGAAAACAGATCCAAGAGGAAGCATGACACTGAAGGTCCAACCGGAACTAGGAAACAACTCTGCGTTCCAAAGCATGGACGATCTTCTAACCAATCATCTAGACCTTCATCTTCTTCAAACCCTGATTCTATCAGTCCTATTGCAGCTAGACTTTTGAAGAGAAGAATTGTTTGTGAAAAAAAAGTAAATGTGAAGTGTCTTGAAAAATTCAAAGTTCAGGAAATTCTTTCACAACAAGGATGACTGCAAGTTCTGTTATTTGGAGGGCCAGTGAACGAAACCTTAGTCCGATCATTCTTGTCTCATTAAACTCTATCTAAGAGTTTTGAAGTTGACTGCGATGGTCGTATAATCAAAATCACCCCATATTGCATTGCAACCCTTATATGAATACCATTATGCTCCAAACAACCCACTGAATTAAACCTACCTACTGAAACAAAAAGAGTTGTTTGGACAAAATTTTTGTGCAATGGGAAGAATGTCCTTTGGCATCATGGGAACGCACTACAGGCCATAAATATGTCAAATGATTATCGTATACTCCATTTGATTTGCATTTCCAACATTGATCCTAGATATGAAAATCACACCGAGCTTAAACCATTCATGGTGGAGACCCTATATCATATGAGTAAAGGGGAACCATTGTGTCTACCTGCTCTGATATATGATGAAATAGTTTTAAGTTTTGAGTCTAACATCACAGCAATACCTTTTGGCCATTTGCTATGCAAGCTGGCCTATCAATGTGGATTCAGGGTGCCTGAAGAAGAATCCATATCAGCCCTAGAAATCAATGAGAATAGTATTAGGAAAATGAATCTCTCTGCTGTGAATGAAACTGATAATCAAATATCAGCAGAAGAAGATCTTCAAGGGAAGGAAGATGAAAAGGTTAAGGAAGGCTTAGATACCTATTCACCAACCTCAGCTCCTATAATTTCTACACCTCAGAAGAATGCTCTCATGCAACTTTTGGAGGATCAATCAAAACTTGGTGAGATGATGAAGTCAATGGAAGAAAAGCTCTACTCACTTCAATAGTCGGTGGAACAGATTGTGGCATATCTATCATGCTCTGAAGAAAATACTGCTGATAGATTTTCTTTGATTAACTATGTATCAGGATTTTTTTTTTTTTTTTTTTGTGTGTTCTTTTGTTTTACAACTAGAAACTTATTTTGGTATATCAATGCATCAATCATTCATATATGATTTTCCAAGGGAATTATAAGTATCTAGTCTTTTGTTTTATTGGTAAATTCATAGTTGGTACTTTTGATAAAAATATCTGAAGTTGCATATGCATAACTAAATTCTTACTGAAAACATTTCATCTGCTTTATGTGGTATATTAAAAAAATTATGTATGAAATTCCATATGCATATTGTTAATCTTTCAATTAATGGTTCTAATATATGATTACAACACAACTATGGTTAAAGACAAGGGCAAAGCTCCTGCAAAGAGAGAACAGTCTACTAGACGAACTAACATTTGTCGTTCTCCTTATTCCAACCATATTGAAATGGATCTGTCAAACAAAACAATCTTTGACAGATTGATCAGATCCCTTCTCATCGAACCATATGGGATTTTTATTACTTAGGATCAATTGGTTGAGATAATCTACTATACTTCGGAGGAGAGGTTCAGTACGACCTCATTCATCAATTCCTAAATTCTTGTCATCAGACTCATGATGATCCTCCATCTATTAGCATTAACTTCATGAACTAAACTAAGGAGGTCACTCCTTTGGTGCTGAGTCAACTGTTGCACCTCAGAGTAACACAAACTCCCTTGACCGATCGTTCTCTAAACCATCTCGGAGTTTGGCGTAAAATAACTCGAGTACTGTGTAATGGTGGCACAATCCCTCGGAACAAAAGAAACTTCCTCTCATCATCGCATTTGGACTCAACCACCAAAGTATTACATAACATTCTTAGTACAAATGCATACCCTTGTGAAGTCTCTGGAGATATGATCTCTCCATTTGTTCTAAATATCCTATATGACATCTTTCAGGGGATTGAAATATGCCTACGAACCCTTATCTTAAAACAATTGATTCTAGTCGTCAAGGGTGTTCATTGTACTAGCCTTCCCTTTCCAAGTGTTATCTGAAACTCTCTAAGTTTCTTGGTCTACCATCTGCTCATGATACGGTATATCTGACCATGTGTTTTACCAAGGAAACTCTAATTCAACTAAATGTGTTTGCAACTACATTTGAGCGGCGAAGATGCTCAAGACACTCTCATGACCACTGGCTGGGACTCTTGTCATACCCTAATGCCTGAACCAAGTCCATTATCAGTCAGCACTGGGCATCTTCTTCGCCAAAATGATCTAGCTTGTCAACTTCTTGAAGGACAGTCAAATATAGAAGCTCACCTTCGGCAGTGCGAAAATCGACTCTCGGGGATTGAACTACGTCTTGACGCTTTTCAACATACTGGGAAGCACATCACTAAACTGCTTCTGACTCGTCGTTCTTATATCCCTTCGTATAAGGGTGGATCGTCCAGATGATATTTATTGTGTTATTGCTGAATCATAGTACATTTTCATTTTGGATATTTATGCCCTTTAGGGCTTGTTGGTTTTTGGATGATGGTTTATTCTACCCAATCTTGGGGTAATAATTTTGATGAATTTATGGAATTATCTTTTCTACTCATGTTAGAGACTCTCTTTATGGTCATCTTTTCTATCTAACATATGATTTGCTTGCTTATGATGATATATTTCTTTGCCTGGAGGATAATCCTTATGCTTATATCATTATACGATGTATCTGTTTTTATTCTCTTACCCTCTGAATTATCATCTTTATGTTATTTAAATATCTCTTTGTAAACTCTTCGCCAATAACTAACATAAAGGAGGAGAAGAAACCTACCCACCAAAACAATATTAGTTTCTTGCAGAAATTGTTTGTTTCCCTTGTCGCAGGTTATTCTTGGCAAACACTGAGGGGAAGCAGCATGATTTTGTATTACATGTCAAGTCTTGAGCTATAAATCTATATGTTGATATATAATTCTTATTGTTTTAGTATGTCATCAGTATGGACCATGACACGGTCGTAGGTTAGGTTGTTTTTGTCACGTAATTGACAATGGGGGAGAATGTTAGTACACTTATTTGCACTCATGTTTGTCAATTACGTAACTAGTTGTGTCTTGTAGTCAAATGAGTTCTTGACAAGTGAAGACCGGCGATGCAACTAGATCAGAAGCATCAAAGCCACATTGAAGACAAAGAACTGCTTCTACGATCTTGACCTTGCAAATAGATGATCCTAACCTAAATAGGAATACCTACTTAGGTCATCTATTCTAAGCCAATCTCAAGTCCATATTTTATATTATATAGTCTTGCTTTTGCATATCCCAAGTTATTGAATGATTAAAAGGACAAAAATGAAAATTTGTCCACTTTCGGTAGAAAGAAGGTGTCACCGAATGACATCTTTAGTATCCTCGAAGATAGATTCGGTGTTACCGAAGGGCTCAAAATAGTCCAGCAAGCTTATTTATAACGTTAATTCAATGTCACCGACTGAATATTTCGGTGACACCGACTGACACCGACGAATAAAGTTCAGTGCCACCGAAAGGGACTTATTTTGATCAGCAACTTGAGGAATTTAATTCGGTACTACCGATAGACAATTCGGTGCCACTAAAACAAGTTCGGTGATACCGAAGGTCACTTCGGTAGCACCATAAGCTAGCCATTTTATAGTCGCTTTTTATTCGTTGGAAGCTTTTATCTATAAAAGCAGCTTGTAGAAACTTGCAAAATTAGTGAAAATAGGCACCATAGAGTCTCTAGTGTATCCTAAGCTTATCCTAGCCCATTTAGACTCTATCTATATGAGTTTCATGCTCTCTTCATTGTGATCTTTCACTTCTATGAGCATTCAAAGCTCTTATTTAATGAAGAACATGAACTCGTGCCTTCTCTAGAGTACAAAGACCAAACCAATAGAAAAATCCTTAGTTCTTTGATACTCTAGAGCGTCCATAGGTTGAATCCCTTAGGAAATTCACTTATTATCTTAGATAGGATATTCAACCTTCTCCCATAACCTTGGTCACCTTTATAGGTACATCTTATGTAAGGTTCTTGATCGTGAAGTTGAACCAATAAGTAAATCTAAGCTATGCGATTAGGGGAGCACCGGGAAGCTGATTTACGCACAAGAGCATGAAGATCTAGCAACCCGAGACAAGCTACAAAAGAGAACTCAATCCGACAAGTGTCATTTTTAGAGTTTAAAAGTTTAGTCTCTTTCCTCATGTAGGATTGAGGCTAAGAGTATGCTATCAACAAACTCAATTAGGTTCCTAGTGTGGGACCTTGGCCGGTGGGCCTAAAGGTAGGTTCCTAGTGTGGGACCTTGGTCGGTGGGCCTAAAGATAGGTGCCTTGTGTGGGACCTTGGCCGATGAGCCTAAACTGCAGGTGCTTGTGTAAGACCTTGGCCGTGGGCTTAAACGTGGGTTCTAAGTGTAGGATCTTTGCTCTTGCGGAGAGCATAAATCGTGTCCTTAGTATAGGACTGTAAAGGTTATTGGTAAACCTGTTTAAAACTATTGATAGTGAAATCTGGTGCACTTTGGGATTGAGTGTGGATGTCGGGAGCGGAGTAGGCACGTAGTCGAATCACTATAAATGCTCGTGTTTGGAATTGTTATTTGTTCATCTGTTTAATCATGCTTATATATTGTAACGCCCTGAAATTCGGGGGTCGAGTAGCAACTCAACTCTCGAGTTCCAAAACATCACTTATGCAACATAGATAATGATGATTAAATGTTGTCTGTGTTAGAACAATAAACATGAGTGAGATTATACCAAAACAGTAATTCATACTCCAGATCAATTGTATAAAGGCAAGCGGAAGACTGAAACTGTATAATATGTACGTAAATGAAACAAAACTATCTCAATCTCCAGAGTATGAATCCATCTGAGTCACCATATACATATATCTGTTTTATGATCAAAATGTCAAAAGTATAACTAAGGAGTAATCCCTGCAAGACCCGTCGATCCTGGCAGTCTAGTCGAAGCCACCAGAATACTGCATAAATGAGAACTCGTCCTGGTCCTCGTCATAGTCTGGCTCAGCCTCCTAAGTCGTCATCTCATCTACACCTGATACAGAGTCTGGTTGGTGTGTATAACACCGTCCCGTAACGTGGGAGTGAGTAGCTAACTCAGTGGAACAATAAAGCATAGGTTAACATGTTATCGACTCAGTCAAGCAGTAATGATAAAGCAGTATAATCAAACACTCTTAACTACTCTTATTAATGCAAGTATGAATGCAGTCATGATGTATGCCCTCACCACACACTCCCTCGTGCGACACCATTTTACGTTCGTGGCATGCTTGCATTCCTCAGTGCTCCACATCTTCCAGGCACATGCAATGCATGATGAGCATGATTACCGAGTTGTTATTAGTCCATTTCAAACAGCAGTATTGGGAAACTAAGGTACCTCCCTTGTATCATTCCCAAAACATGATCCATTCTAGGGTCGTCAAACCTAGATATTCTCATACGATATTATGGTTCGAGAGGCATCGCAAAGGCATCGCAAAGGGCTCGTCACCCGTCAGCACGGATACAGATCTCACTGTATGCGGCTCAATTACTGGCCATCAGCTCGAATACAGGTCTCACTGTACTCAGCTCAATCGCTGGCCGTCAGCTCGAATACATGTCTCACCGTACTCGGCCCAACTCATGCGCTAGTTGCTGCGAAGGGCTCATCACCATTTACAGACTTTAGAATATACTCGAAGACACTACGAAGGACTCGTCGCCCGTCAGCACGAATACAGGTCTCACCGTACTCAGCTCTCGCCGTAGGTGTCGACAGCTCGAATACAATGTCCCATACTACCGTATTCGACTCACGAGTTTAGTTGCTCAATGGTCACTACGGGGAGGCACGTGGCCCCAGCGTAGGCCGACAGCTCGACCACGGTGTCCCATACCACCATGTCCGGCTCATGAGTCTTAGCGGATCGAGGTACCATGGTTAAAGGGATTCCACTGGTAAGTTTGGTACCCTAGGTTCAAGCAGTAGCGACCAAACATGGTGAACATACATTAGACACATCGGGTTACTTGACGAGCCTGACTAGCCCGAGCGCACAATGAACTGAACGACATGAAGTGCATAAACACTTTGTGTGGCCTAACCACTGTCGCCAACTGAAGTACGACTCGGGTTCGTCAAACACATCCTACGTGGCGACATGAATCCTCAACCACGATCTTAAGTCTGGTACCGATTGTCTGGACTATAGACATAGTCTCAAACTCAATCAATCCTTATTTAGAACATGTAGAGTAAAGCATAATAGACAAAGTAAATCAAACATGTTAACAAGCATATCATAAAGCATGTTATAAAGCATGTTGTAAAACACTATACAAACAAGAATACAAACACATATGTTTCATAAGTTAGAGGTTAAAGTAAACAACCACATGGAGGAAATCATATAGGTCTCTAAGGTAGTTGAGAATCCCATCTCAACACCTATCTAAGGCACCATTATCCAAGCACTTACTCTCACAAGCATTTTCACAAACACTTAGAATACACTATTTCAACTTACATAGTGTATGTTAGTAAAACATGTATTAGGGTGAATCCTTTCGCCAAGCAAGTATTTTACGCATATATAACATGTTCATACAACAAATAGTCATGGCAAACACATCTCCAAAATATATACATATACGGTACTTTCTACAATACACTATTTCTACATACATAGTGTATCTTAGCAAACATGTATTAGGGCGAATCTTTTCATCAAATAAGTATTTTATCCATTTAACATATATTCATATAACAAATAATCTTGGCAAACACATTTTCAAAATTTATATGTATATGGTATTTCTACGAATACCTAGAATATGTAAAATTCCATATTCTACATCTTTAATCGAAATGGAAAACAAACAGCACTTCGTACATGTGCAATTGCATGCAGATCATGAATCTATCATTATTTGACATTGAAAGCATTGAAAACCGTAACCTATACACCTAAAGTCCTCACCTTTCACCGTAGAATCGCAACGAATCAGCTAGGTTTGCTAAGCCTCCGTATTCGGCAGTTTGGTAGCCTAAAGAATGAAATAGGTTAGCTATTTCATAACCTACAACCTTCACACCCCAAAACAGGTTAGGGTTATGGTTTCTTACCTCAAAATAAAGTCGGTATCGCCGGGAAAGCGACAAAAACGGAGTGGTGGAGCTTGGGTAGCGGCAGGAAACAGTAGTAGGGAGTTTCTCCCACTTCTCTCACTCTTTCTCTCTCTTTTCTCTCTTCTCTCTCTAGGGTTTCTCTCAAATTTATATGGCTGTGAGAGAGAGGGTTCTAAGGTCCTTATATAGCCTAAAAACTCTCTAAAACAGACTTGTGGTCAAGGTATACTTAGGTTATAACCAAAGTGACACTGTTTCGACTCAATGGAGGACTTCTAGCGGGCCTCCTTGAGCCAAAGGTCAGACTTAAGCTCACCAACCTTGGATCTAGGTGGAGTTAAGTTTTTATTTCAGTGAGATTTCCAGATCATGCGTGGCAGACCGGTTTCAGTTTAACGGTCAGCGAATTTCGATCAGAAATTCCAAGTACATGGATATGTTTATGAAAATTTTCCTGATCCGAGGGTGTATTTGGGTCAGATTCTGACGGTCTAGTTGCTTATAAAATGTCCGCAAGCGACACGTGCCAAATTACTATTCAAGATATTTATTTTGTAAAGAAAACAAGTGTTTTCACACTCTCTGGCTCCGGACTCAAGCGAACAGCCGTGGGACATCGTCTGGATTTGATTTCTAAGATGATTGTCAAGCCGAGCAAGGCGGTCCTAAGTCCTTAACTTCGTATTATTCAGACTCCCGATATGTGGTCCAGACCTGATACGGAGTTTCAATGTGCTCCCAAGAGCAGTCGGGTAACGAGTTTGATCCTAGACTTTAGGGTAACCTAGCGTCAATGATTCTACAAGTTTTGGGTCTTGCAGATTGTATTTAAAGTGATTCAAACAGATTTCATGGCTAATCTAGTTTAACACTTAATTAACTTTGTTAAATTTCTAAAGGATTTAATCCTAAGTGATTTCTAGTCGAGGTGATACTCGGGTCTTTGCACGAAAATTTACGAGTCGTTACATATATGCTTGAATGTTTTAACTTTTCATACATGGTTAAATGAATGCTATGGATTGATAGGAAGTACATTCCACACACAAGCTCACAACACTAGGCTAGTTGTTATATTCTGCATATCCTTTATAGCCTTTATAATTGGAACCTCTAACTGGCTTGGAAGCCATTAGACTTATATTGCCTTACTAGCTTTAAATTGAATGATCATTTAAGTAAGATAATCAAGTTTTTAAATAGGAAAAAATAATTGAAAAGTCCTATTCACCTCCTCTAGGACATTGCCTCGTATTCATTCTTCAGTATCAATGGTGTAAACCACAATTTAAGAGAAGACCATCTCAAGCTTAAAAGTTCCTTCACTGATGATCAGTCATTTAGAAGTTCATCTTGAGCATAGGGTCTTTCATAAGACTTTATAGAAGGAAGTCAGTCATCAAAACTTGTGGAAGAGATTGGGAAGACTATAGTACAATTTGCGACCTTGCCACCCCTCACAATGGATTGGAATTTGGTCATTACCCTCTTGTTGGGTTTCTAAGTAAAGCTTAATAACTAGATCATATGGTAGGGGATGTGGAGGAAGAAAGTTTAAATCTAGCTAAATCTTTGTCTGCTACAATCGCTAGGGGTATGGAGTTAGACCGACTGTTGCAGTAGAACAGGGAGATGAGGCTAAAAAAATAGTCATTACAAAACTTTCTCACTTGATGATGCAACACCTCAAGCCCCTGTACGTCTCAACCCACATGGATGACTTCCTAGTTACTATAGTTTTGGTTGATAATGGTGCAACCATGAACATCATGCCTATGGTTACGTTCCGTAACCTTGGGAACGGGACTCAGGATTTAATCCCCACCGAAGTTACAATCTCCAATTTTTCTTGGAGTATCACCATGACTCAAGGTGTTTTACCCGTTGAGCTCTTAGTAGGGAGCCGTAAAGTTATAACCGCTTTCTT
>JAJHSJ010000014.1:29788941-29932402 GCA_021015155.1 Magnolia officinalis
CAGCAAGCAGCGTCCGCTGCTCGGTTAGCGCAGGGTCAATGGGCCCCAGCTCAAGCCCCACCATGATGTGAGTTAACATCAACACCATGCATTTGATGGGTCTCCTTTAATTAGTGGGTCACCCAAAAAATCAGTCGTACAATGAACTCAGGTGGCCCACACTACAGGGAGTAGCTGGGTATTATCGTTTACCATTGAAACCCTTTTTGTGTCCCAGAAGTTTTGGATAAATATGAAATTTGTTTTTCCTCCTGACTCAGGTCTTTGTGACCTTATGATCAGTTTGGATGGAAAATAAATGTTATGGTGTCCCCACGTGGGTCCCACCTCTGTGAAACGAATTGGCTGGTGTACAACAACTATATAGCTGTTGTATTTACGTCCGCGGGTTCTGTAGGGTCTGATCATCAAGCCTGTGTTATGTCCAGACCGTCCATCCATAGGGTCACCCTGCATGTGCTGCACGTGCAGGGCATGGGTCAGCTTTGATGTATCTGCCTTGCATCCATGTAGTCCACATGGGGCCACCTTGATATTGTGGTCCATCCACACCGTCCGTCCGTGGCCCCCCACAATGATGTATGTATTTCAACCACGTTGTCCATCTGCAGGGTCCACCTTACACGTGTGTTCCAGCACCGTCTAGCAGGGATTGGATGGTGGGCCCTGGTATGATGCATGCGTTTTTATCAACACTGTTCATCGGTGGGCCCTACCATGATGTATGTGTTTTACCTGTATTGTTCATCTGAACGTGGGACCCACCCCATGTATGTGTAAAATACCCAGTCCGTCCATCCCTGGATGGTACTATTTAGGGCCCACTTTTGATGAATGTATTGTACATCCACCCCGTGGATGAGGCCCATATGTGGGGCCCAATGTGATGTACGTGCGGTCCACCTTGATATATATTGTATTCCACACCGTCCATTAGTGTGGACTCCACCGTGATGTATTTATTATCCACACCGTCCAGATGGCTGGACGGTGGAACCCACCATTGATGTATTTATTCTATATCCACGTTGTCCATCAGGTGGACCACGCTGCAAACAGTGTTGAGTTGAATGTCCACCATTGAGTCCATTGGGGTCACTGAAGCTTTGGATCAAAATGATATTTGTTCTTCCTTTTAATTCAGGTCTTTGTGACCTTATTAACAGATTGGAAAATAAATGCTATGGTGGGCCTTGTGGAGTTTCAACGGTGAAAATCATTATCTCCACCGCTATTTGTGGTATGGTCCAGATGATCTTTCGATATGATTCATTCTTTCGAAAATGCTCTAAGCAATCTTTAAAAATAGATGTATGTTGTAGATAGTTCACCTAGAACGGTGGGCTTGACTTGATGTATTTATGGCCCATCCATGAGGCCCGACTTGATGTATTTGTGGCCCATTCGTTAAGGCCCACCTTGATGCAATTGCAGTCCATTTGATGAGGCCTGATGTGATATATATTGGCCCATGTGATGCGGCCCATAGTGATGTGTATTAGGCCCATGTGAGTGACCCATAGTGATGTGTATTAGGCCCATGTGATGCGGCCCGATGTGTTGTATATTTGAGGCCCATATGATGAGGCTCACCTGTCGCGTATTGAGGCTCATGGGTCATGGCCCATTGTGATATACTTGAAGCCCATTTGGTATGACCCAATGTAATGTATTTATGGCCCATGTAATGCGGCCCACTTGATGTATGAGACCCTTATGTGAGGCCATAGGCCCACTATATGTTTGGCTCTACGTGGGCCACTCCTTGGGAGCAATGTTGGTTAAATGTCCACATTGATGGGCAATGAAGGTTAAATGTCCTCATTGTGACCTTCCCTTAGGCCCTTTCATAGGCCGATTGCCGAGGCCGATTCTGATTATCGAGACCAATTATCGAGGTCGACTCCGATTATCGAGGCCAATTCCGATTGCCGAGGCTGATTCCAATTACCGAGGCCGATTGTTGAGGCCGATTTTGATTATTGAGGCCGATTCCGATTGTCGAGACCGATTTTGATTTTCGAGGGCGATTCCAATTGTTGAGGCCGATCCTGATTATCGAGGTCGATTTTGATTGTCGAGGCCGATTTCGATTGCCGAGGTCGATTCTGATTGCTAAGGCCGATTGTTGAGGATGATTTTGATTATTGAGGCCGATTCCGATTGCCGAGGCTGATTCTGATTGTTGAGGCCGATTCTAATTATTGAGGCTGATTTCAATTGTCGTGGACGATTCCGATTGTCGAGGCCAATTTTGATTGTCAAGGCTGATTTCGATTGTTGAGGCCGATCCTGATTATCGAGGCTGATTCCGATTGTCGAGGACGATTGTTAAGGCCGATTCCAATTGTCGAGGCCGATTTCGATTGTCGAGGTCAATTATCAAGGCCGATTTCGATTGTCGAGGCCGATTCTAATTCTCAAGGCTAATTGTCAAGGTCAATTCTGATTGTTGAGGCTGATTGTATAGGTCGAATATCGAGGCTGATTCTGATTATCAAGGCCGATTCCGATTGTCGAGGCCGATTGTTGAGGCCTAATGTGATGTATATGCGGTCCATATTTGAGGCCCATTGTGATGCGTATTCAGCCCATGTTTAAAGCCTAATGTGATGTATATGAGGCCCATTGTGGTGCATTTGAGGGCCAGGCGATAGAGCCCATCGTGATGTATATTAGGCCCTTGTGAGAGGCCCATTGTGATATGTATTAAGCTCTTGAGTAAGGCCCATGGTGTTATATATTAGGCCCCTGTGTGAGGTCATGGGTCCACTATATGTTAAGATCTATGTGGGCCATTCCTTAGGGGCAATGTTGGTTAAATGTCCACATTGTCGAGGCCGATTATTGATGTCGCTTATTGATACCAATTATGAGTATGAGACAGCATAACATCATGATACATGCACATACGCATTATCTGCATGTTTATTATGAGATGTGATTGACCATTGCATATGTCATAGTACAGATGGTTTATGGGACTCCTTGACTGGTGGAGTTATCCTACACGAGCGCACGGTATGCATAGGATTGATGCATGATTGGAATACATGACTCATGCATCTTGCATTGTATGATTGTGATTACTGTACGCCCTAGCGACATCAGGGCTGCGACCTCCACAGGCAAGTCGTGGATGGCCAGATGGGATACCGAAAATATTTGGTTCGAGCATCTAGGTACTTTGGATGTTCGTGGGTGAAAGTCCCTAAACCTCCGATGCCAGGAGACGCCCCTAACGTCTATACCGAGTGGATACATGAGCGCCCGAGTGCAAATTTTTATAGGCGGCGTCTACCACTGTGTCGTGGTCGGTTGGGAGGGTATGTGGCCTTATCCGCCCGAGTGTGGGGGTTGTAAGCTAGGCTGAGTTTGACCAGCTCTCAAATGGGTCCGCTATCGACGAGCCGGGTAGGCATTGGTATACTACTGACAAGCTGAGGTCTTTTCCACTTGTTCGGCTACACGGCCGGCTGAGGCGGTAGCCAGCTTGGAGTGTACTAGACCCTGGTGATGATCACAAAGATGTACGGTACTGATATGTGGACTTATTAAGCAAGAATTGCATACTCATTCATTCATTCATTCACTATCCACTCGGGCTGGTGGTGCATAACTATTCGTTAAGTGTACCTTCATAATGACCAGGATTTCAGTTGGGACGAGCAACTAACCTGAGATCAGGAGTTTACAACATTAAGTCTGACTATCCAAATTTAGGTATAGGACTGATTTGAATAGAAGTCCCTTGTGATGGACCCCATAGCCTGGATAATACGTACTATCATCCCGACTTCGCACTCCAGCTTGGTAATTTCATTCGTATCACATATTGCATTAGATCCGCGGGCGTATGACATTTTGGATTGATATGTTTCTATACTTATATGGCCTAGACAGACTTAGCAGGATTTAAATATTGCATTGTACCCTTGGCATCTGATCTTTGGCTCTCCTTGGCTCCTCATTTGCATAGCTGATATGTAATGTGTACTTTGATATTGTATGACTTATGGACTTGTTAGTAGTTTTTCTTACTCTGATATTATATGACTCATGGACTTGTCAGTATTTCTACTTACTCTGATATTACATCCTGAGCACGTATATATTGTTCACACACTTATACCACCCTCTAAGCTTTCTATAAGGTTATGCACGATAGATGTGTACAGGTGACATTATTATGTAGCCGAGCTGAGGTAAGAGCATGCGGGTGAGCTTCTGAAGTTTTCTTTGATATTTCTATATGTATTTCCCTTTCAGCTTTGTATCTAACTGTTTATATTAGTGGATATATGATGATGATGTTGCCTTTATGATTTGGGTAAACTTGTGGTTATACTTATAACGAGACAAATGTATGTTAGAAAATCCTCCTTGTAGGATCCCAGGATCGAAAATTTAGCGTATAGGCGCTGAGAGCTGAGGATGGGGTACTACGGAGGTTGTCAGCATCGGATTCGGCGATCGGGAATTTTGAGAGCCTGGTTTCTGAGTTTGGGGTGTGACAAAAGTACTTAGAAAGATTTGAAGGATAAGGTGGTGGAAGGTGAGATTTTTGAAGGAGATGGGTTGAAAGGGGGATTTGAGACTTTGGGATTGAGTTTTGAGAGCTTGGGAAGAGAATGGAGTGATGACTTGAGAGTGAAAATGGTATAACGGACTAGAAATGGAGTATAAGTAAAGTAGAAATGGCCTTAGCTAAAGCCCCTGGGGCTTCTATGTGATTCATTAGAGCAAAGAGGGGTCCCTTCTATAGCTAAACTCTAGGCTAAGACTTCGGTGTTTAAATTAACTAGATGACTTGGTCCTGAGGTCCTTTAACGTCGCTAAGTTCGATCGCTCCCTCCTAAGTCGATAAAGCGTTATGATAAACTCGTTGCCTAAGGGCGTCCAACTCCAAGTTGGCAAAAAATCCGAGATGTTACAATTTTTGATTTTCGATCCTTTTTTCTATAAGTTATGTTAAATCAGCGTTAAATTGTTAGAAATACATGATTTTTCATGTTTTGCATGAAAAAACATGAATTGGGAGCTTCAATTTTGAGATTTGGAGGAGATGGGCCGAGTTATGGAAAGTTGAAAAAATCAAATTTTCTCACTTGCTCGCAGATCAGTTGTAATCCTTGTGTCCAAACATAAAATCAAACATGTATGTAACCTAATTTAGTGATTCTTCTTTTGATTTTGAATGTATTGCTTGTGTTTCCATACATCTTCTTATATTTATAAATTATATGAATGAATTTTGAATATACTTGTATCAATTCAGTTAGACAATGCATAGATTAGGACCCCATATAAAGAAAACCTATTATATGCACTTATTTTTTGTAATGTTTTGATTTATAAGTGTGTGTTGATGCGCTTTTTAATAATCACTGAAGCTTCATTGAAAAACTCAACCAATTTCCCCTTGTTTCCAATGACAACAATACATTACGCAATACAACCGATATATCTCATGCGATAACCGATACATATCTGTATCCCAAAGGTGCGATACGTAACACGATACCGATATTTCGAACACTGGTTAGGTTAAGGATATAAATACCAAATGAATTCAAAAGAAAAGTTGTCTCATACCAACCATACCAAACCAAATTTACCTTTTTCTATTATCAATTATTTGTAGTGTAATCCTTTCAATTATTTATTATTTATATTCCATAGTATAATCATTTACTTATCATTTACCTTTCTTAGTATAATTTGTAGTCGTAATCGAGTAGTCACCAACTTTAAACATAATTTCAAGTCTATGCTCGTAAACTAGATTCGGTTTGAATATTAAACAAAAAATTTCATCTATAGAAATATTTTATAATCGTTCTCCATGGCTAATGGTAAAAATTTTATTTGTATTTTATATGTATTAAGGAAAGTCCTTTCACGTGAAAGGAAGAAGTGTGTCCATTTTTCAGAAGACAAACCTCATTTTCTGATCGCCAGATCATCTAAAATAACAATGTGCAAGTGGATTTTACTCGAACCGGTCATATTCGGTCAATTTAAGTACCCCACTACACTGACGCTTGGGTGGCAGTTGCTCCGTTTGAATTGAGTAGCGCATTCAATTCTGGCACGCCCGCGTTAGTTGAACCGCAACCATCCTGGCATTATCAGGATAATTTGAAATTCTCGCTTTAATATCGCAACAATAACGTTTTTTGTTGATATTATCGTTTTATTTGAAAATATCGGCGATATTTTCAACGGGAGATCCGTTACCAAAGCCGACGTTCGAGATCTTCAAAACACGCGTCCAAGCCGCGTACATCGAGATCCTTTAGTCACTCGACCTTTTTAATAAATACAAGGCCCCCCTCTCTTTCTCGGCTATAAGAAATCCCCCGAACAAAAATTAAAAATACAAAACAACCCACCATGACAACCACAAGCCCCAACCCTTCCTCCTTCCAGAACATGGAAGAGATCGACAAAGTCTTTAATCGCTTCGATGCTAATGGAGACGGTAAGATCTCAGCTGTCGAGCTCGGCGACGTCCTCCGCGCCCTCGGATCATCTCCATCGGACGACGAGCTTCGCCGCATAATGGACGAGATCGACAGTGACGGTGATGGCTTCATCGATCTCAAGGAGTTCACGGCGTTCCATTGCGCTGGGGCCTGCGATGGGGGAGAGATGAAGGACGCATTCGACACGTATGACCAGGATAAGGACGGCCTGATCTCGGCTGAGGAACTGCATGGGGTGCTGGAGAAATTGGGGGAGAGTTGCTCGGTCGAGGACTGCAAGCGGATGATAAAGTCCGTTGATTCGGATGGCGATGGGAACGTCAATTTTGATGAGTTTAAGACGATGATGACGAATGGGAAGGCTTCTACTCAATGAATCGACTCCAATCGAATCGTGTGTAATATTAGATCTCTCCCTCTCCTATCTGAAATGGCTTATTGGAAATTTCATAGTTTCTTGATTTTCTTTTTCTTTTTTTTTTTTCTTTTGTTTTTTGCTAATATGGCCCCGATCGGTGTGCGGTAGAGCGTCCCTTTCGATGAGCGGGCCAGTTTCATTATTATCTTCTGCAACCAAGGACACGCGATTTATACTCGGTTATATTATTTACCAGTGGGGATTGTGTACTGCCCTAGTTAGAGACGACGGTCAAGGGAATATGTGGGGGCCACCGTGATGTATATGTTTTATCCATGACGGCCATCCATTTTTGACAAATCATTTTAGATGATGAGCCCGAGACAGATCGAATGCTCTAAGTAGACCACACCACAGGAAGCATTGAGGATTGAATTCCTAGTACTGAAAACATCTTGGGGCCACGGAAGTTTCGTATGAAACTGTGGTCTATTTGAGCTTGTGAACAGGTTCGATGACAAATTAAACAATACGGTCGGCCTTGGGAAAGTTTCAACGATGGGGTCATTATTACGACTGATTCCTGTGATTTGGTCCACTCGAACCTTTCGATCTGTCTCCTTTTTGGCTCATGCCAGAAAATGATCTTTTAAAATGGATCGATGGTCGTGATAAAACACATCACGGTGGGCCCCACAACCGCTGACAGTACCGTCGTCACACGTCATGGGAAGCGGATTGGCTGGAGTAGTAGCTGGTGTGGGTAGGTGTCGCTCAAAGATGAGCGCTGACAATCCTCGAGTTCTGAGTTGTACGAACAGTTCAACGGAGGTCAAAGGTACATGGCCCATAATGATGCATTTATCGTATCTACAACGTTCTCTCCATTTAGAGAGATCATTTTAGATCTTTATCTAAAAATTTGAGTAAATCTAGGGCTCAAGTGGAGAACATCACATATAGCATTGGGGGCCGCCACTCATGGGATGTATGGAAAGAGGGACTGCCACTCTTGGGATATATGGAAAGATCTCTAGACAATTTGTCCAAACTTTGAGGCAAATACGGTCAAATTCCTTAACTGAAATACTGGCCCACTTATACGGCAAGTATCCAAGTTTAACTGGTACAATTGGTTGTTGAGCATACGTCTCATTTGATTAAACAAAAAATGATAAAAATGGATGCAGATCTCATGGGGAGTTACTGGAATTAGATGATTTCACTATGATTTTTGTGATAAATCCACCCCTTCATCCTTTTAGGGCCTGTTTGGCCAGGCAAATCCCACAGTATTACGAGGGATGAGATCAGCAATATCCTGGGATAGGTATAACAAGCCAAACAGATCCGTGAACTTGTCCTGGGATATGAGCAATCCCATGGATCTTACTTGTCCTGGGATATGAGCAATCCCATGGATCTTAAGACAATCCAATGATATCACCATCATTACCTTAAAATTGATCATATCCCTTGGTTGGATGGATTGGAAGGTAAGATCCCGGGATATGCAGGGCGTGCCAAACACATCCAGTGAACTTGTCCCGGGATATAAGCAATCCCATGGATCTTAAGACAATCCATTGACACCACCATCATTACCTTAAAATTGATCCCATCCCTCCTAATACCATGGGATCTGCCTGGCCAAACAGCCCCTTAGCGAGCTCATTCCAGGGCATTAGCTTAAAAATGAGCCGGATGCAATCCTAGAGTGGGCCAAAAATTTGAGGACTGAACTTCGACGGTTGAAATATACATGAGGTGCATAAGCTTCGAATCAGTATAATATTTATGATTTCTGCTATCTTAGTAGAAATGACGTCATGAACGGTATCAATGGCAGGTAAACATCACTGTTGTCCCACGGGGGTTTGAACGGTATAAATTTCTTTATTAATCTTTTCCTTTAACTCGGCTCACTTGAGTCTTGGATCCTATTCACTTTTGGTCCCATATCTGAAAATGATCTCACATCATTAATTGACGGCTAAATTTCTCACAAACATCACGGTGGCCCTACCTAGGTTTACCGCGCAGGAACTTTTCACAAGGTTTTCGCAATAAATCCGCCTCGTTCGAATATAATCGCTACTGTTGGCTTCCTCGCGCGGACGCGTATTAGCTACCGACGGCTTTGGTAGCGACATTCGAAGTGACGTTACCTCACCATGATGTCCGGTTTGTATCCACACGATTCATCGAGTTGGGGAGATCAAATTACGACATGAGAGTCCAAAAATGAAGCAGACGGAAAGCTCAAGTGAAAATAATGGGTCAGTGACGCCCACCGTTGAATATTTCATATGGTCTACATGATTTTTATTTGAGATCTAACTTGTTTATAAGTTAAAAAATAAAATAAAATAATAAAGAACGGACAACATAAATATCATTTTGATCAAAAACTCGTGTGACCCTAAGAAAATTTTAATGGTAGGCGTTCAATTTCCACTGTTTTCTGTGGTGGAGTCCACGAGTCCACTTGAATTTTAGATCCGCTTCAAGACTCATGTTTCAAGATGATCTGGCCAAATGGATGGACGGTGTTGATACAACACATACATCAACCATCCGTCTGTTTTGATTTAGTCATATCTTACCCGATTCAAGCACTGGAACCTAAAGCCGACTCTTTTGACTGCGGATGCAAGTGATGGGATACCGACCGCCAGATCAACCATAACGGCCAAAAGCAGAGTTACTTAGTACTCGTCTGCGCACGATGCTTGATAATCAAGCCGTCAGGAGTTGTACACGAGGCATATATTGACTCATATTAGACGTACCGAATTATGCCACACAACGTGGAAAAGTCACGTTCCTGGAATCAGATTCGTCAGATTTGACCAACAATTCTAATCTGTAATTTCAAAATAAAAAATTCATAAGCTTTTACTTGTTTTGTTAACAGTTGTTTTGTTTATATTTCCTTTATAAACAGTTCAAAATAATTTTTTTCAAACCATCCGCTAAATGTATCATTATTCCTCCGAAAGTTGAAAAGTTTGATGAATTAATCGATTTATTCCACTTATACAGACACCGTCTACGTGAATGGAATTCTTCGCCACGCCAGTTATAGGCAGTGAGCGTAAAACGGACGTCAATTGGGTACTTGCCCCGACGCAGGTTTTATACGCCAACGCAGACTGGGTACCAGCCATGCCAGGTAGGGGTGTACACGGGTCGGGCCGAGTCGAACTGGCCTTAGCCTGTCCAGGCCCGTTCAACAGCCACACAAAGCCCGAACCTGACTGGGCCTGGTCACCGGACCAACATCTCCAGCCCGAACCGGGCCCGACGCGAGTTCGGGCCAGTTTCGAACCTTCGAGTTCGGACCAGTTTTGAACCTTACAGCAAGTTTATGGGAAGGGCTTTGGCAGGTAATCCGCGTCCCATTACAAGGCCCTCAATCAACAGTTTAGATAATTGAACTATAGACTCCACAAAAAATCTAACTAGTTAGGACATTTACATACATTTGACAAAGCATAAAATAAAACATTTTATATAAATTAAATATAGTCATACACGTGCCGGGTTGGGACGGGCCGGGGCAAGTCGGATTTCGAACCGAGTCGGGCCGAACTGGGAGGTATCCGAACTCGGCCTGAACTCACTTTCGGACCTAGAAAATTGGCCCGTCCTAACCCGAACTCAGTTTCGGGTCAGGCCAAGTCGGGCTTTTTCGGGTCGGGTCGAGCGAGCTAACCGGGCTAGCCCGGTTTGTGTACACCCCTAATGCCAGGACTAAGGGCGTGTTTGGGCGGTGGGATTAGGTTGGCGTAAGTGGGAGTGGGTTTCGAAATCCCACTCTTCCAGGCGCCAACTGTTTGGCGACGGGATCAAGGTGGAATTCATGAGATTTCTTAGATATCTCGCCGGCATTGAAGATGATCGACTTCAGATGCATGGGATTGCAAAGGATTGGAGGGATGGAAGCAAATCCCACCCAATCCCGCCTCGAAAATCTTGCGCCGAACCTATCATCTACGTCTTGGGCTGATGGCCAACGTTATTCTTCCCTGGTGACACTGGTAGGGGGTAATAGCTATAAAAATGGAGGTGGGGAAGAGGGACTTCCGAACCATATCATCTTCTCTATCAGGTATCCCTTTTCCTTCTTCTCTCTATTTTTATTTTCATTACCCCTTTTCGTCCATTGAACCTCCTCTGCAAACCCTTCCTACTAACAGGTGGGAAGTGGACGATCGGTAGGTGGTGTGGCCAGCTACACGAACTCAATCAAGGGAATCCGCAAATCTCGGTGTGTTGCATGTAGATGATTTTGCATTCTGAAAATGGTTGTGAAAGGGGGCGATATACTTATTTGAATGAAATTTTTCGTTCTGAAAATGGCTGTATTTGGGGTAAAAGTTGAATTGATTAGAATTTTTATATTTCTATTTAGGATATACATAAGAGCAGATTTGATTAAGTGATTCTCACATCTATACAACCCAAATAGGTAGTTGGTTTTTTTTTTTTTTTTTTTTTTTTTTCCTGAAACTTAACAAGAACTTGAATTGAAAATACGGTTCTCTCATTGTCAGGCCCCAAACTCGGAAACCGGGCTCACAAAATTTTCAATCGCCGAATCCGGCGCCGACAGCCTCCGTAGAACCCCATTCTCGGCTCCCAGCGCCCATACGCCAGGTTCCGATCTTGGGATGCTACAAGGAGGATTTCTAATGATCAATTTGATTCGTAATGAGCATAACCACAAGCATAACCCACGAACAATAACCACAAGAACACCATCACAAAATTCACTATGATCAAAAACTTTTGAGTACAAGGCATAAGAAAGGGAAATACAATATACTGAAAATGACAAAAACTTCAAAAACTCGGCTGCACGCTCCAACTGCGGCGAGTCTACGGCTGCGTCCTGGCGTCACCTGCACGCATCAATCGTGCATAAGCTTATGGAAAGCTTAGAGGGTGGTGTAAGTGTGTGCGCAATATGAACGTGCTCAGAATGCAGGGTCAAAGAAATGCGGAGTCGTGCTGATAAGTACATAAATGCAACCAGCCGTACCATGGCTATGCAGTGCAAAACATGAATGCGATCGGCCACATCAAGACCATGCGATGCATAATGCAGCTCAAGCATGCCAATCCTCATGTCAATACAGTTATCAGTCTGGATAATTACCGGGTCTAGTACACTCAAGCCAGCTTGCCGCCCATATCCGAACGCACAACTGAGAGAGTGGAAGAGACCTCACTATCCGCCTGGCAATATCTGTCACGCCCCAAGCTCGGAAATCGGGCTCACAAAATTCCCGATTGCCGAATCCGGCGCCGACAGCCTCCGTAATACCCCATTCTCGGATCCCAGCGCCCATACGCCAGATTCCGATCCTGGGATCTTACAAGGAGGATTTTTCAGTCTGAATTTTTTTTTGTAATGGAGCATAACCACAAGCATAACCAAGTCACAAAACAACATCAACACATATCCACTATATTAAAAACTTTTAAGTACAATGCGGGAAGGGAAATACAGTATAGTCAAAAGGCTCCAAAATGATCTGATGCGCGCTCCTGCCTCAACGCTGCTGCTGTCCAACGCTACCTGCACGCAACGGTCGTGCATAAGCTTACAAAAGCTTAGAGGGTGGTGTAAGTGTGTGTGCATGGCAAACACCAAGTGTACAGTATCAGAGTAATGCGGAAGTATGCGACAAGTCCATGAATGCTATCAACTGAACCAGAGCCATGTAATGCAAGGCATGAATGCGATCGGCCATACCAAGGCCATGCGATGTGAGGCCTATGTAGCCAATGTCATATGCGAGATGCAAATCAAGCATGTCAGTACTCCATAAGTATACATATCAGTACAGTTCCTCTCAGGATATCACCGGGGTCCAATACACCTCACACTGACTGCCTCCTCCCTAGCTGCACAGTCAAGCGAGTGGAAGAGACCACACTATCCGCCTGACCAGTAGTCTGCCAATACCTACCCGGCTCGTCGATAGCGGACACATTCGCGAGCTGGTCAAACTCAGCCTAGCGTATAGCCCCCTCACTCAGGCGGATAAGGCCACACCCCCTTCCAACCGACCACGACACAGTGGGAGACGCGGCCTACTGGTATTCGGCACTCGAGCGCTCGTGTATCCACCCGGTCTAGACGTTGGAGCATCTCCTGGTACCAAAAAGGTTCTGGGACTCTCACCCAAGGACATCCTAAGTGCCCACAGTGCTAGAACAAAGTATTTCCGGTATCCGATACGGTCATCCACGATGTGCCTGTGGAGCCACGGCCCTGATGTCGCTAGGGCGTGCAGTGATCAAGTCACACATATGCGAGATGCATGAATCACACCGTCAAATCATGCAGCAATCCATGCGCGTACAATGCGATAATGTGGGGCACTCCGCCTCATAAGGAGTCCCCTAAGTGGTCTGCCCAATGGCGTATGCTATGCTCAGTCACTACTCATATCAAGCATACATATAATGCGTATGGGTATGAATCCTGGAGTTATACTAAGCATGTTATAAAGTGGTGAACTATCAACAAATGTGGGCCTACTAATGGGCCCTAGGGAGAGTTATAATGCGGACATTAAACCAACATTATTCCACAATGTGGACGTCAAACCAACATTGCTCCCAAGGCATAGCCCGCTATAAGACATCATTACACAAACCATGGGGAAATCATACATTGCAATGGACCCTAAGGACCTCCTGTTGGGCCTCGACCTATGGGCCTTGGATACATCAAGTGGGTCGCATCATATGGGCCTTATATAAATCAAGTGGGCCACATTAATGGGCCTTAGGTACATTGCAATGGGCCATATCCCATGGGCCTTTGAAACATCACAATGGGCCTCGTAACATGTGCCACAAATACATTGAATGAGCCTAAACACATGAGCCATGTATTCCTCAAGGTGGGCTTCAACAATGGCCACAAATATACAAGATGGGCCTCACAACATGGGCCTTATATATACCAAGTGGGCCGTATACATATTAAATGGGCCACATCAATGGGCCGCACCAATATAAGTGGTGGTAATGAATCCCACCATTAAAACTCCTAGGGCCCACCATAACATTTATTTCCCAAACAATCTGTACATAGGGTCATCAAGAACTTGGTGGCCCAAGGGTCTAATGGCGGACGTTCAATTCACACAGTACGGTGGGGACCACATGATAAATAGCTCTATCTCCTTTTTCTTTTCTTTTCTTCTTTTTTTTTTTTTTTGTTTTGGGCCCCAAGCCTTAAGACAAGCTTGCCAAGTGATGAACGGTTTAGATGCAACAAAAGCATCATGGTGGATCCCGTATAGACGGACGTCATGGATGAACGGGTGGGTTCAACGAAGGGCCCACCAACATATATATATATATATATAATATATATATATATATATATATATATATATATATATATATATATATATATATAATATAGATATTATATATATATATATACACACACACGCCCACAGCACACACGCACACGCATACAGCACACACACACGCACACAGCACACACGCACGCACACTACACGCACACACGCACGCACACATGCGCGCACACACCCGCGCACACACCTCACCGTCCACTGCCAGTGGACGGTGACACATATGCATCACTGTGGGTCCCACGTGGGGCCCGCCATAATGTTTATCTTCCATCCAGACCGTTCATAAGGTCGTACGGACCTGGAGGAAGAGGAAAAACAAATTTCAGCTTGATCTGAAACTTCTGCTGTCCCAAAAAGGTTTTCAATGGTAAATGTTCATTCCCACTGTTTCCCATGGTGTGGGCCACCTGAGCGTTGGATCGAGATGATTTTTGGAGGGGACCCACCTCAGGGGGTGGTCCACCTCATGGACGGTTTAGATATAACATATACATCATGGTGGGGCCCATGGCAGGGGCCATGGGTCCCTGTCTCTTTGGCCGTTCGTCCGTGAAACGCAGCAGCTGCTGCTGCTGCTGTGTCAGTGGCAGCAGCGGCTGCCTTATTTTTTTTTTTATTTTTTTTTTTGAAAATCCAAAATCTTGAGGTTTTTCTGATGTGGGGTCCGCAATAAGGAAATCCGACCATGCCATCGGATTCCATGGTCCATAGCCAACCCATCAAGCCCAATATCGGGCATTTTTCGGTGTACAGAAATGTCAAGGAAGTTTTAAACGGTGGAAATCATCGTTTGCGATGCTATGGCCCGCCTGAGGGTCAGATTAACCTCATATCTTGGCTCAACGCCTAAAATGTGCTGGCAAATAGGGTGGACGGCGTGGATTGGACGCATACATCAAGGTGGGGCCTACACCAACGGCTCACCCAAATAGCCTTGGAACAAAGCTTATCTTTGTGTTTTCCTTTCCAGCAACGTCCAGACGCTGGATGTTTTTGGGCTTAATAATACATTTAAGGTGGGCCTTGTTTAGGTGGGCCACCACATAATGGATGGTGTGAGTTCAACACATATAAGATGGGCCCCACCTTAGATGGTTTGGATCCGATACATGCCCTATTGTGGGGTCCATTCAAGTGGGCCACACACTCATAACTTCACAAAAAGAGAAAGAGAGAGAGGAAGAGAGAAAGTGGGACACACGTGTGATGGAGGGACCCCGACACTATGGGCCCTCCCTTGCATTCCATCATACATAAAAAAGAAATCAAAGTGGGCCATTGGCCACATCATAGGATCCCAAGTGAGATCCATACCATTGATCGGTAGGCCTCACTTGGCCCATCTAAGGAAGCATGAAAACTACCCTATCAAAGCACCCACCGTTCGATCTTCTCGGTCCGTTGGAATGCCTATCTCCTTGTGCTCCTCTTTGACGGTGGAGATGAGAAATCAAGGGCTAGGATGGAGGGTTTTGGGAAGGGAAAGGTGGGCCACACATTCATTTCTTTGCACTTGGGAGAGCTTGGACGTGAGCTCTCTCTTTGGTTGTTTGGAAATGTGTTGGGAAATGAGAGAGAGAGAGAGATAAGGAGAGAGAGTGATGGGAGGTGAGTGATGGATGTGAGTGATGGGTGATGTGAGGTGAGTGATGGATGTGGGTAGGTGGTGTAAGAGAGAGGATGGGAGAAAGTTGACTTGATGGTTGCTTTACTTGTGGAGAAAGGTGATGTGTACTTGACATTGATTGATTGATGTGATTGATTTGATTGATTGGATTGATTTGACATGTTGTAGAGATTCTCTCGGGATCGTAAAAGTGCGGCGTTTCTTCGAACTGAACGCCGGCTCACATCTTCTGGTCAGGGTATCGGATCGATGCGTGAGTCGCGGCGTTGGAACCGCGGCGACGGTGCGGTCGCAATGATACTGGTCTCGGATTAAACCGACTCGAATCTAAAGGATGCGACTTACGGTCGATCGCAACGTCGGTTATACGTCGCAGGTTGCCGGAGTTTGACGGTAAGGATCGCGGCAGTTGACGGAACAGTACGGACCAGAACACGGGTCTTACAGCTCTCCCCACCTAATAAAAATTTCGTCCTCGAAATTTACACTACCATCGCAACTCACATAACTCATAAGGGAAAGAAAACATATCATCATATATAATCACAAAACAGCACAACGTACAATCAAACATCGAAAAGATGGGGATAGCGCTCGCGAATCTCGGCCTCGCGCTCCCAAGACGCCTCATCTACACTATGATGTCCCCATTGCACCTTTACTAAGGGAATGACCTTGGTCCGCAGGACCTGCTCCTTCCGATCGAGGATACGAACTGGCTGCTCAATGTAAGAAGCGTCCTCGCGAACCTCCAACGGCTGCCAATCGATAACGGGAACGATGTCTGACCCACACTTCCTCAACATAGAGACGTGAAAAACGTTGTGGACGCCAGACAACTGAGATGGCAAGGCAAGCCGATAGGCCACGGCGCCAATGCGCCTGGTGATCTCGAAAGGTCCTATAAACCTCGGGGCAAGCTTGCCCTTCGCTCCAAAACGAATCACACCCTTCATGGGTGAGACCTTGAGATACACATGGTCCCCAACGACAAACTCCAAGGGACGACGCCGACGGTCAGCAAAACTCTTCTGCCGGCTCTGAGCTGTGCGCATCCTCTGCCTGATGATATCGATAGCCTCTGATGTCTGCAACACAAGCTCAGGACCTAGGAGACGGCGCTCTCCAACCTCGGTCCAACAACTCGGAGATCTGCACGGTCTGCCATATAATGCCTCAAAAGGAGCCATGCCAATAGTCGCCTGATAGCTGTTGTTGTACGCGAACTCAGCCAATCGCAGGTGCTCGTCCCAACTACCCGAGAAGTCAATCGCGCAGGCCCGAAGCATATCCTCAAGGATCTGGTTGACCCTTTCGGTCTGCCCATCGGTCTGCGGATGATACGCGGTGCTGAGCTGCAAATCAGTGCCCATCGCTCTTTGGAAGCTCCTCCAAAACTGAGACGTGAACCTCGAGTCTCGGTCTGACACGATCGAAACAGGAACACCGTGCAGCCTCACGATCTCGTCAACAAACATCTTGGCAAGCCGGTCCGTATGCCAACCCTCACGAATCGCAAGAAAATGTGCCGACTTCGTCAGACGGTCCACAACAACCCAGATGGCGTCATGACCGCGCTGAGTCCTCGGCAAACCCATGACAAAATCAGTAGATATGTGCTCCCACTTCCACATCGGGATGCTCAACGGCTGTAATAGACCAGGGGGTCTCTGGTGATCGGCCTTGACACGCTGGCACGTGTCACACTCGGCCACAAAGCTAGCTATCTGGCGCTTCATCCCCGACCAATAATACTGACGCCTCATATCGCGATACATCTTCGTCGAGCCAGGGTGGATAGAGAAACGCGATCGATGTGCCTCGGTCATAAGATCTCGGCGCAACTCAAGAATATCCGGGACACATAATCGGCCTCTAAAGCGAAGTCCACCATCAGAACCAATCTGCCAATCTGTCTGACTCTCAGATGCTGCCTCTACTCGGTAATCCTGTAACGAATCATCTGTCTGCTGAGCCTCGATCACCCTTGCGACAAGAGAGGGTTGAATCGACAGGCTCGATAGCTGAACGATAGAAGACTGCAGACCAAACTCGAAGTCATACTCCGCTACATCCTCGAGCATCCTCCACTCCTGAATCATCATGTGTGCCACCAGGCCTCGTGGCTGACGGCTGAGGGCATCCGCCACCACGTTCGCCTTACCCGGGTGGTACTGGAGGTCGAAATCATAGTCCTTCAGGAGCTCCATCCAACGCCTCTGCCTCATATTCAGCTCAGACTGAGAGAACAGATACTTCAAGCTCTTGTGGTCGGAAAAGAGCTCAAACCTCACCCCATAAAGATAGTGCCTCCACACCTTCAGTGCGAAGAGCACTGCCGCCAACTCCAAATCATGCGTGGGGTAGTTCAGCTCATGGACCTTGAGCTGACGAGACGCATAAGCCACCGGCTTCCCGTGCTGCATCAGGACAGCACCCAAACCAACTCGTGAGGCATCGGTAAATACGACAAATTCATCACTCCCAGAGGGAAGAGTGAGGACAGGAGCGGACGTGAGGCGGTCCTTCAGCTCCATAAATGCATGCTCACAAGTGTCACTCCATACAAACTCGGCACCTTTCCGAGTCAACCTGGTCAACGGGGCTGCAATACGAGAGAATCCCTCGATGAAACGTCGGTAGTAGCCCGCCAAACCAAGAAAACTGCGGATCTCGGATGCGTTCGTGGGCTGGCCCCACTGACGCACGGCATCAATCTTCGAGGGGTCTACGGCGACGCCCTGCCTCGTCACTACATGACCGAGGAACTTCACCTCCTCCTGCCAGAACTCGCACTTCTCTAGCTTCGCGTAAAGCTGGTGTGCACGGAGGGTCTGCAATGTAATCTCTAGGTGCCGCTCGTGCTCCTCACGAGTCCTCGAATAGATTAGAATGTCGTCGATGAACACCACAACAAACTGGTCGAGATATGGACGGAAGACCTCGTTCATCAACTGCATGAACACTGCTGGCGCATTGGTCAGTCCGAAGGACATGACCTGGAACTCAAAATGACCGTAGCGAGTCCTGAAGGCTGTCTTCGGAATATCCTCATCTCGAACCCGAACCTGATGATAACCGGACCGCAAGTCTATCTTCGAAAAGAACTGCGCCTCCTGCAGCTGATCAAACAAGTCATCGATCCTCGGAAGCGGGTACCTATTCTTGATCGTGACCTTGTTGAGCTCGCGGTAATCTACGCAAAGCCTCAACGAACCATCCTTCTTCTTCACGAAGAGTACCGGCGCTCCCCACGGCGAACTGCTCGGTCGGATAAAGCCTAACTCACGTAGCTCGTCCAACTGCTTCTGCAGTTCCCGTAACTCTAACGGTGCCATACGATACGGGGCCTTTGAGATAGGCGCAGTACCGGGCACGAGATCAATCTGAAACTCAGTGTGCCGACGAGGTGGTAACCCCGGAATCTCCTGGAACACATCGGAAAAACCACAAACGACCGGCAGCTGGTCGATACTCAAAGCAGCTGGCTCCTCAACGACACACGATAACAAGCAAGAAAGCTGCTCTCCTCTAGGCTCGGCAACAAACTGGAACTCTGGCACACCGGGTATAGAGAACGTGACTGTTCTCGCGAAGCAGTCTAATATGGCGTGGTACTCGGCGAGCCAATCCATGCCCAGGATGACATCAAAATCGGACATCGGCAATACGAACAGGTCAGCAGGCAAAAAGATATCCCCAACCAGAATGGGGCAAGATGCGCAAAATCGGCCCAACACTGCAGTCTTCCCTAAGGGCGTCGATACTGACAAACCCTCACGGGCAGACTCCATCGGTAAACCGGTCGATCGGCAAAAATCATCGGCCACAAAGGAATGCGATGCACCAGAATCAAACAATACACGTGCAATGCATGTAGAAACAAGGAGAGTACCCTCGACAACCCCTCCTAATGACTGTGGGTCCTGCTGTGCAGCATAGAATCTGCCCTGGGCCTGCTGGGGAGGTGCAGGTCCCCTCTGAGGTCTCTGCTGCTGCTGTGGCCGCTGTGGGGGCCTAACCTGCTGTCTCTGATGCTGTGGGGGAGGTACAGGAGGCTGATGCTGCTGTCGCTGCTGCTGCTGTGGTGGCTGTCGTGGAGGCTGATGCGGTGTCCTCGGCTGCTGTCGCTGCGGATGGGGACACTCGTGCACACGATGTCCCGTCCTACCACACCCAAAGCAAGTACCGGTGAATGGTCCTGAAGGTGGTGCTGGGGGTACTGCTGGTGCTCGGAATGCTGGGCGAGTCGTACGTCGCTGCTGTGAACGATGCTGCTGCGGCTGCGAACTACCAGAGGGCGCCTTCCTCTTCTGATCTCCCCTCTGATCACGGGCTCTCTGCACACTAGCCCAATCTGTCTCGTATATCATGGCTCTCTCCACTATCTCCTCAAATGTCGGAAGCATGTGTCCGATCACACGACTCCGGAGGGCAGGACGTAAACCGTTCTCAAAACGGCGGGCCTTCCGCCCCTCATCATCAACAAGGTACGTCGCGAATCTAGATAGTGCGACGAAACGAGCCTCATACTGGGACACGGTCATGTCCCCCTGGACCAGAGTCTCAAACTCTAATGCGCGCTGCTGGCGCACATGCTCAGGAAAGAACTTCCGGTCAAACCGGTCAACAAAGTCCTCCCAGGTCCACTCGAAATCGGCCGCTACCGATCGGGCTACAGATGCCCACCAATACTGAGCCTCACCCTGTAGAAGAAAGACGGCTAATGGGACACGCTGCTGGGTAGTACATCTCATGGTGTCGAAAATCTTCTCCACCTCGGAGCACCATATCTCTGCTGCAGTAGGGTCTGGCTCGCCCCTGAAACGCGGAGGATCGTGTCGTCGAAAGTCCTTGAGAAGGGCGCTCGCACGCTCCTGCTCGGCCTCGGCTGGTGTAACAGTGGGACGCCTGCTCTGCCCCTGAAGAATAGCAGTCATCGCCTGTAGCATCTGCTGCAGCTGAGTAGCACTCACAGGTACGGTCGGATCCGCACCGGTCTCAGGTAAAGGAGTGGCATCTACAGGCTGAAAATCAGGAATATCCGGTGATGAAGCGGGAGTCACAGGTGGTAGATCAGGAGTAGCAGGTGGTGGAGCGGGATTCGCTCGGGTCGGTATTCTAGCCATTACGTCCTACAGGAAGTAACAAGGGTCTATCAGCCTTGAGAATTCTCGAAGGCATGAACGTCAAGGGGCTATGTCGAAAAATTGCTAAGTTATCAGGACTCGAAACCTATTTATTCTAAGTTCATAGCAGATATGTGTTGTGATCTCAGGTATTCCCAAGTTATGCTCTGATACCAACTTCTGTCACGCCCCAAGCTCGGAAACCGGGCTCACAAAATTCCCGATCGCCGAATCCGGCGCCGACAGCCTCCGTAATACCCCATTCTCGGATCCCAGCGCCCATACGCCAGATTCCGATCCTGGGATCTTACAAGGAGGATTTTTCAGTCTGAATTTTTTTTTGTAATGGAGCATAACCACAAGCATAACCAAGTCACAAAACAACATCAACACATATCCACTATATCAAAAACTTTTAAGTACAATGCGGAAGGGAAATACAGTATAGTCAAAAGGCTCCAAAATGATCTGATGCGCGCTCCTGCCTCAACGCTGCTGCTGTCCAACGCTACCTGCACGCAACGGTCGTGCATAAGCTTACAAAAGCTTAGAGGGTGGTGTAAGTGTGTGTGCATGGCAAACACCAAGTGTACAGTATCAGAGTAATGCGGAAGTATGCGACAAGTCCATGAATGCTATCAACTGAACCAGAGCCATGTAATGCAAGGCATGAATGCGATCGGCCATACCAAGGCCATGCGATGTGAGGCCTATGTAGCCAATGTCATATGCGAGATGCAAATCAAGCATGTCAGTACTCCATAAGTATACATATCAGTACAGTTCCTCTCAGGATATCACCGGGGTCCAATACACCTCACACTGACTGCCTCCTCCCTAGCTGCACAGTCAAGCGAGTGGAAGAGACCACACTATCCGCCTGACCAGTAGTCTGCCAATACCTACCCGGCTCGTCGATAGCGGACACATTCGCGAGCTGGTCAAACTCAGCCTAGCGTATAGCCCCCTCACTCAGGCGGATAAGGCCACACCCCCTTCCAACCGACCACGACACAGTGGGAGACGCGGCCTACTGGTATTCGGCACTCGAGCGCTCGTGTATCCACCCGGTCTAGACGTTGGAGCATCTCCTGGTACCAAAAAGGTTCTGGGACTCTCACCCAAGGACATCCTAAGTGCCCACAGTGCTAGAACAAAGTATTTCCGGTATCCGATACGGTCATCCACGATGTGCCTGTGGAGCCACGGCCCTGATGTCGCTAGGGCGTGCAGTGATCAAGTCACACATATGCGAGATGCATGAATCACACCGTCAAATCATGCAGCAATCCATGCGCGTACAATGCGATAATGTGGGGCACTCCGCCTCATAAGGAGTCCCCTAAGTGGTCTGCCCAATGGCGTATGCTATGCTCAGTCACTACTCATATCAAGCATACATATGATGCGTATGGGTATGAATCCTGGAGTTATACTAAGCATGTTATAAAGTGGTGAACTATCAACAAATGTGGGCCTACTAATGGGCCCTAGGGAGAGTTATAATGCGGACATTAAACCAACATTATTCCACAATGTGGACGTCAAACCAACATTGCTCCCAAGGCATAGCCCGCTATAAGACATCATTACACAAACCATGGGGAAATCATACATTGCAATGGACCCTAAGGACCTCCTGTTGGGCCTCGACCTATGGGCCTTGGATACATCAAGTGGGTCGCATCATATGGGCCTTATATAAATCAAGTGGGCCACATTAATGGGCCTTAGGTACATTGCAATGGGCCATATCCCATGGGCCTTTGAAACATCACAATGGGCCTCGTAACATGTGCCACAAATACATTGAATGAGCCTAAACACATGAGCCATGTATACATCAAGGTGGGCTTCAACAATGGCCACAAATATACAAGATGGGCCTCACAACATGGGCCTTATATATACCAAGTGGGCCGTATACATATTAAATGGGCCACATCAATGGGCCGCACCAATATAAGTGGTGGTAATGAATCCCACCATTAAAACTCCTAGGGCCCACCATAACATTTATTTCCCAAACAATCTGTACATAGGGTCATCAAGAACTTGGTGGCCCAAGGGTCTAATGGCGGACGTTCAATTCACACAGTACGGTGGGGACCACATGATAAATAGATCTATCTCCTTTTTCTTTTCTTTTCTTTTTTTTTTTTTTTGTTTTGGGCCCCAAGCCTTAAGACAAGCTTGCCAAGTGATGAACGGTTTAGATGCAACAAAAGCATCATGGTGGATCCCGTATAGACGGACGTCATGGATGAACGGGTGGGTTCAACGAAGGGCCCACCAACATATATATATATATATATATATATATATATATATATAAATATATAATATAATATAGATATTATATATATATATATACACACACACGCCCACAGCACACACGCACACGCATACAGCACACACACACGCACACAGCACACACGCACGCACACTACACGCACACACGCACGCACACATGCGCGCACACACCCGCGCACACACCTCACCGTCCACTGCCAGTGGACGGTGACACATATGCATCACTGTGGGTCCCACGTGGGGCCCGCCATAATGTTTATCTTCCATCCAGACCGTTCATAAGGTCGTACGGACCTGGAGGAAGAGGAAAAACAAATTTCAGCTTGATCTGAAACTTCTGCTGTCCCAAAAAGGTTTTCAATGGTAAATGTTCATTCCCACTGTTTCCCATGGTGTGGGCCACCTGAGCGTTGGATCGAGATGATTTTTGGAGGGGACCCACCTCAGGGGGTGGTCCACCTCATGGACGGTTTAGATATAACATATACATCATGGTGGGGCCCATGGCAGGGGCCGTGGGTCCCTGTCTCTTTGGCCGTCCGTCCGTGAAACGCAGCAGCTGCTGCTGCTGCTGTGTCAGTGGCAGCAGCGGCTGCCTTATTTTTTTTTTTTGAAAATCCAAAATCTTGAGGTTTTTCTGATGTGGGGTCCGCAATAAGGAAATCCGACCATGCCATCGGATTCCATGGTCCATAGCCAACCCATCAAGCCCAATATCGGGCATTTTTCGGTGTACAGAAATGTCAAGGAAGTTTTAAACGGTGGAAATCATCGTTTGCGATGCTATGGCCCGCCTGAGGGTCAGATTAACCTCATATCTTGGCTCAACGCCTAAAATGTGCTGGCAAATAGGGTGGACGGCGTGGATTGGACGCATACATCAAGGTGGGGCCTACACCAACGGCTCACCCAAATAGCCTTGGAACAAAGCTTATCTTTGTGTTTTCCTTTCCAGCAACGTCCAGACGCTGGATGTTTTGGGCTTAATAATACATTTAAGGTGGGCCTTGTTTAGGTGGGCCACCACATAATGGATGGTGTGAGTTCAACACATATAAGATGGGCCCCACCTTAGATGGTTTGGATCCGATACATGCCCTATTGTGGGGTCCATTCAAGTGGGCCACACACTCATAACTTCACAAAAAGAGAAAGAGAGAGAGGAAGAGAGACACACGTGTGATGGAGGGACCCCGACACTATGGGCCCTCCCTTGCATTCCATCATACATAAAAAAGAAATCAAAGTGGGCCATTGGCCACATCATAGGATCCCAAGTGAGATCCATACCATTGATCGGTAGGCCTCACTTGGCCCATCTAAGGAAGCATGAAAACTACCCTATCAAAGCACCCACCGTTCGATCTTCTCGGTCCGTTGGAATGCCTATCTCCTTGTGCTCCTCTTTGACGGTGGAGATGAGAAATCAAGGGCTAGGATGGAGGGTTTTGGGAAGGGAAAGGTGGGCCACACATTCATTTCTTTGCACTTGGGAGAGCTTGGACGTGAGCTCTCTCTTTGGTTGTTTGGAAATGTGTTGGGAAATGAGAGAGAGAGAGAGATAAGGAGAGAGAGTGATGGGAGGTGAGTGATGGATGTGAGTGATGGGTGATGTGAGGTGAGTGATGGATGTGGGTAGGTGGTGTAAGAGAGAGGATGGGAGAAAGTTGACTTGATGGTTGCTTTACTTGTGGAGAAAGGTGATGTGTACTTGACATTGATTGATTGATGTGATTGATTTGATTGATTGGATTGATTTGACATGTTGTAGAGATTCTCTCGGGATCGTAAAAGTGCGGCGTTTCTTCGAACTGAACGCCGGCTCACATCTTCTGGTCAGGGTATCGGATCGATGCGTGAGTCGCGGCGTTGGAACCGCGGCGACGGTGCGGTCGCAATGATACTGGTCTCGGATTAAACCGACTCGAATCTAAAGGATGCGACTTACGGTCGATCGCAACGTCGGTTATACATCGCAGGTTGCCGGAGTTTGACGGTAAGGATCGCGGCAGTTGACGGAACAGTACGGACCAGAACACGGGTCTTACAATATCGGGCCCGGCTCGTCGATAGCGGACAGATTCCTCAAGCTGGTCAAACTCAACCTAGAAATTGCCCCCTCACTCAGGCGGGTAAGGTCACACCCTTTTCCAACCGACCACGACACGGTGGGAGACGCGGCCTCCTGGTATTCGGCCCTCATGCACTCGTACATCCACTCGGTCTCGACATTGGAGTCATCCTCTGGTACCATCGGGTTTAGGGATTTTCAACCAGGGACATCTATGGCACCCGTATGCTAGAACCAAACATTTTCGGTATCCAATCCAGCTACCCACGATGTGTCTGTGGAGGCTATGGCCCTGGTGTCACTAGGGCATATAGTAACTACAATCACACAATGCAAGTGCATGAGTCACACTACCAGTCATGCAACAGTCCTGCGTAAACCATGCGCTCATGCAGGGCAACTCTGCCTATCAGGGAGCCCGTAACAGTCTGCCCGAAGGCATATGCTATGATCAGTCACCCCTCATCTCAAGCATGCATATGATGCGTATGATCATGAATCATGGGGGAACACTATACTTATGGTATGATAATGGGCGTTGCTCAAAGTGAAGATGGGCCTAAACGGACTGCAGAGTACAAGTATGGACCTATCAGTGGGCCTTAAGGAGTGTGACAATGCGGACTTTTAACTAACATTATCCTTACAATGTGGACGTCAAACCAACATTGTTCCCGAGGCATAGCCCGCCATAAAGTATTATTACACAAACCATAGGAAATCATACATTGCAATGGACCAATATACATCTCATTAGGCCTTGACCCATAGTCCATACATCAAATGGGCCGTCTCATATGGGCCTTATATAAATCAAATGGGCCGCATTAGTGGGCCTTATGTACATTGCAATGGGCCATAACCCATGGGCCCTTAAATACCTCAAATGGGCCAAATCACATGGGCCTTATGTATATACCAAGGTGGGCCTCAACAATGGCCACAAATACATTAATATGGGCCCCATCACATGGGCCTCGCATATGCACTAAGGTGGGCCTACTCACATGGATCAAATGGGCCAAACCACCATTAAAATTCCCAAGGCCCGCCATAATGTATATATTACATAATATAATATATTAATGATATATATAATATATACAATATAATAGAAATAATATATACATATACATGTACATATTCATATACATATACATATACATATACCCATATCTATACATACACACACACACACACACACACACACACACACACACATATATATATATATATGGAAAAAAAGCACAATGAGCTCGAGCTGACGTTTAGCTCCCATGAGGTCGAGCTAAGTGGGCCCCACTGTGATGCGTTTTCAAACATCTACCCCATCAGCCAGATGCACCATTCCGTCTTGAGCCTAGGTCTCAGAAAATCAAGTCAATCCGTGACTTGTGCAGGCCACACCACATGCAGAAGTGGAGAGGGTCGTGCACCATTTAAAACATTCATAACCATTTTGAGGGCCCACTGAGATGTGGTTTGTAAATCCAGCCCATCCATTATGGGTGTCCCACTTGATTGAGGGTTCATACCAAGTTTCAGGCGCATGCCAAATTTTAGGTGGGGCCCACCGTCCACAGCAGTGGCCGGTGTGAAACACAAACATCACAGTGGGCTCCACCGTCCGCTGGATGGTGGAGTAAAACACATACATTACAGTGGGTACCACCGTCCGCCTGGACGGTGGTACAACAACACATGCATCACTATGGGCTCCACGTGGGGCCCACCATAACATTTATTTTTCATCCAAACCGTTGAAAGGGTCACACAGACCTGGGTGAATAGGAAAAACAAATATCAGATTGGTTCAAAACTTCCGTGGGCCCAAAAAGATTTTAATGGTAGAGTTCAATCATCACTGTTTCTTATGGTGTGGGCCACCTGAGGTCTGGATCAAACTGATTTTCGGAGGGGACCCACCTCAGGGGGTGGTCCACCTCATGGACGGTGTGGATTTCAAATAAACATCAAGGTGGGGCCCACGGCTGGAGCCATGGGTCCCTGCCCGTTTCACGCCCGCCAGCGCACGCAGGCGCGCCATTTATATATATATATATATATATATATATATATATATATATATATATATTGAAATATCATGTTTTTTCGAGGTTTTTCTGGGGTAGGGCCCGCATCAACGAAATCCGACCCCACCATTATTCCCCATGACTCAATACAAACCCATCAAGCCCAATATTCGATGGGTTTTGGTGAACAGAAACATCGGGGCATATTTCAACGGTGTAAATATTGTTTTGTTTGCTACGGCCCGCCAGATAGTCGGATTGATCTTATTTTTCATATGAACGCCTAAAATGAGCTTGAGAATAGAATGGATGGCATGGATCAAACTTATACATCGAGGTGGGGCCTACACGAGTAGCCCCTATACCAAGCTTGTAAATCAAGCAAATATTTGTGTTTTTTTTTTTTCCAAAACACGTCCAGGGAGTCCAACGTCCCTGGACGGTTTGCATAACACATACATTGAGGTGGGCCCTTGCTAAGATGGGCCATCACATGGTGGATGGTGTGGGCACAATGCATATATATAAAGTGGGCCCTACCTATGGATGGCTTGGATAGAATACATGATTCATGGTGGGGTCCATCCGGGTGGGCTATAAGGCCATATCATCTCATACACACACAAAAAAGAAAGAGGGAGAGAGAGAGAGAAAGATAAATGTGTGGTGGAGGGACCCCGCCACTATGGGCCCTCCGTTGCATGATCTACAACATACATTAAGTGGGTCCCATTTCATATGGGCCCACCGATCAAAATCAACGGTGGAGATCCTTTCTCCACCGAAATGGATGGTCTAATTGACCATGTTATGCAAAGAAAATAAATATCATGATGGGGTCCATGGAGAATGGCCCCATCATGGATTGATCTTGAAATCAAAGTGGACCATTGGCCACATTTAGGGTCCAAAATGAGATCCATACCATTGATCGGTAGGCCTCACTTGGCCCATCATCAAAACAAGAAATCTACACCTATAGAAGCACCCACCGTCCGATCTTCTTGGTCCATTGGAAAGCCGACCTCCTTGTGCTTCACTTTGATGGTGGGAGATAAAGATTCAAGGGCTAGGATGGAAGATTTTGGGATGGAAAGTGGGCCACACTACTCACTTCTCTTTTTCTCTCCTTAGAAAAAAAATGTGGATGTGTGAGGCTTATGGGTTGCTTGGAATTTGAATTTTGTGAAAGAGAGAGAGAGATGTGGTGGTTGAGAGAAGTGATGGGTGATGGATGTGAAGTGTACTTAACATGTGTAAGAGAGAGGGTGAGAAAAAGTTGACTTTGGAGAGAGAAAGCATGGGTTGCTTGTACTTGACATTGAAGTGATTGATTGATTGATGTGATTGATTTATTGATGGGATTGATTTAACATTGTGTAGAGATTCTCTTGGGATCGAGAAAGCGCGGCGTTTCTTCGAAATAAACGCCGGCTCACATCTTCTGGTCAGGGTGTCGGATTGGTGCGTGAGTCGCGGCGTTGGAACCGCGGCGACGGTGCGGTCGCAATGATACAGGTCTCGGATTAAACCGACTCGAATCTAAAGGATACGACTTACGATCGATCGCAACATCGATTATCAGTCGCGGATTGCCGGACTTCGACGAAAATGATCGCAGGATTCATCAGAACAGTACGAATTAGGATACGAGTCTTACACTCATGGTAGCAAAGGGATATGTTCATTTTGTGGCCTATATCGATCAACTTAGCTTTGGGTAAATCATGATTAGCTTTAGAGTGACTTTAGGCTAGGTTAACATACAAGCAGTGTCGCACGTGCCAACCTATCATACATGCAAGACACTGTAGGTATGCAAAAGATGGGCCCAACCATGATGATTGGTACCTTTTGTGGAGACAGCTTGAAAGATGAAATATTTAAACTATCGACTTTTATATTTGGTTTGAATTTTGGGAACATGTAATAATTATAATCCTTGAACTATTTATGGTTTGGCTTTATGGTGTGCGTGGACGTTTGACATTTAGCTCAATCTGAAATATCGTTTTAAAGATGCAAAAGCGGTGTATATTATTTGTTCACGCACATGTCATTGTTTTTTAATGCAACATGTACGTATTATATCTTTTGCAGGTGTCCCAATTATCATAAGGAAAAGGAATCTTCTTAAAATCTCAAAGAAGAGTCGGGTGCTCTAATGAATGTAATATAGCCAGTTATATGATTTATTCTGATCAATATATAGATACAAATATATACAATCATAATCAGGTTGTTATAATTATCCTGATATTTGCTTGCCTCGTGCTGTTAATGTACAGATGGCTAAGAAGGTATATGTCGTATTCATTGGTCGCAGGCCCAGAATATATTATGATTGGGAAGAGTATCGTGCACAGGTGGATGGCTATTCCAAGGCACATTTTCGCAGTTACAGTTCCGTTGCGGAAGTATCTATAGATTGGTCAGCTTTCTGTCGGAGAAGTGGCTCCCCAAACGTACTAGGAGATGAAATTCCAGACGGCCGGGAGAGTCCAGTGTTGAAAGGTAGTGAGCATTGTAATGAGAATCACACCAGTCATCAACTACGTCGGTCCTCAAGACCGACCTGTAGTTCACCAACCACAGGTGTCACTAACGCACACAAAGATTGTGATGAAGAAAATGGAAATGATGATGCGGCGATCATTGTAAAGTTCATATTCGAAATTTTTATTTTGGTTCTCTTTATTCAGCTCATGTCACTGCGCTAAATATGCTATGAACTGTAACATAATTACTTATTGACTTTTTCATAACTAGTAATTACATATGCATGGAGATATAGCTAGCTTTTGAAAGTTGGAAAATGGTAATGTATAAAGCAGGTTTATTAATAGTGTATCGGTTGAATTCCTTTTAATAGGCTTCACCAAACTCATTGTCTCAAAAAGTGATATGCCACACATGCTTGGCACGTGGGATACTAATCAAAAGTGCACTTGCTACAAGAACAGAGACGTTGAGCACGTGTGTGAGATCTAATCAGCTCGTTGAGAATTCCATCTCCATCTATAGATGAAAATCCACCAGTTGAGATGAAATTTGTTAATGGTCAAATATTCATAAAGTGGATTTTGAGGTATTCATTGAACGGGATCTCAGATGCCAGGATTTCTAAAACACAGTCCATTGGTCATTGGATAGACGGTTGTGATCTAACATCTCGCTCCCATTTGTATTCCAAAAACATGGATCTACCATATTCTGGCTTGTCCAGGAAGTGGATCGACTGTGACCCTGTGTAAGAGATATTCCTGTTCCCGGGCCGGCGTGAGGCCCTTAGAGATGGGTGTGACAAATCCACTCCGTCCATTTGTTTTAAAAGACTGATATTTATGTCTACCGTTTATTTGACTGAAATAACCCTATGAACGGTTCAGATTTCCTATAAACATCATTGTCTGCTTCAGGAAGCTTTCAACGGTGAATGTTTCTATTCCTAGTATTTCATTTTATGTGGCCCACCTGAGTTTTAAAGTCTTGACCGATTGTCAGATTTGAAAAAAGATGAACAGAGTGTCTTTGTCACGCCCATCTCTGTGGGCCCCACACAACCCCAGCAATTATATCTATATATAAATATATACACACCACATTCGCTTTAAGTTTATATTCTACGTACGGTATGAGAGTTGTAGAAAACCTCCCATCCAAACGTCTTATAGGATGGGAGTTAAAACGCAGCTATTTAAACCTCTCATCCAAACATCATGCGGAATAGGAGTTGTAAAAACTTTTCAATCCCATGCCATCCAACCACGATGGCACGGGAGCCGATGGAATTAGAAAACCCATGGTATTAAGACAATTATCTGACAACAACCATTATTACCTTTTTTAAAACCCATCCCACCTAATCCCTCCTAATCCCCCATCCAAACAAGCCCTAAGCCTCCTCTGTTCATAATAGTGTGGTAGGATTTGATGTAATGACAGGCTAATGTAGGAAATGGGCCCACAAAAAACATGTTAAAAAGTTGTTACTGGAGTGGAGCATGTTAGAAAACGTGTTGGATATATCGAAAATAAAATAAAAAATAAAGTAAATATCAATTTTGTTTCACTAGGCTGAATCACGTAAAATGATACGTTGTCCTTAAAGCATGATTCGCCCCCTTATCAATTGGTGATGGGTTACAGGCGAATTGCTTCCAGGATAAGACAAGCCTGTCTGGATCCAGCGTGTAACAATCACGATAGGTCCACTTAGGAACAATTGGACACAACAAATCTCTTATGGCAGAATCAGACAATGGAAATGTTCACAATATTCTATGAAGGAGATATGGAGAGTGAAAACTGTGCCAACTAACACCACTACAGCCACATTGCCCTCGCACACGCCTACGCCCGTACCCGTGCCCGATCGCACACGTGTGTGCGTGTGTTCTAGTGCGTGCAACCCAAGCATCATAATATCCAAGTAAGAATACTATTCACATATCCACATATAAAGCCCAAAATCTTTTCTACCATTTCCGATGTGGGACTAAAAGCACACATTTTAATTTAGAATTTCTGAAAAATGTTTTGGTGGTAAATTCCCAAAAATTTGAAATTTTGAATTATTTTCAAAAACCACAAATTTCAACAGGCCATGTCTCACACCGGCATGCTTGAATAACCAAATCCTGTTATGTCAAGGGCAAAGGGAGATCAGTTCAGGCAGAGCAATATCCAATAGTATTGTTGTACTCTATTTTTTACCTTTTTAAGAAGAGAACAAATAAGAAAGGACGTTTGTTATTGCACAAGAAGTATTCAACATGTATAAGATTTACGGGGATATTTGGAGTGTATTTTGTAGAAATGACACCTGATGTTGGTTGGGTAATACATGCCATCCGAAGATGGAACATAGCCGAGCATTTGAAAATGAAACGTGGTCAAACGTGAAGCGGTTATCATGATAAGTGTCAGGAATGGAAAGAAGAGTCTGGAAGGTTGGAGTGGTGTTGAAGCCGTTGTTGTAACTATTGGACATGGGAATATGCATCCAGACAGTTTTTTCTAGGAAGTTTATAAGTAGTGAAGGGGCTCAACGAAGCAAAGTGACTCATACCATGTAACGCCTCGAATTCCAGGAGTCATGTACATCCACCATCTCTGAATTCTAAGGTGTCACTAATGCATGCAAAAATGCAATTTAATGGCTAAATTAATTGGCATAAACTCACTTATTGAAATTTAAATAAAAAAGTGCATAATTGTTGAAATTTAAATAATAAAATACAATTACAATAGTATCCACACCATGATTTATTTATAACTAACAACTTCAATTACTTCATTGATCCAATTTTGGAAAGGCTAGCAGGTCACTCTTATTACTGTTTCCTTAATGGATATTTGGGCTACAATCAGATAGAGATAGCCCTTAAATATCAAGAAAAGACAACATTCACATGTCCCTTTGGCACATTTGCTTATCGAAGAATGCCATTTGGATTGTGTAATGCTCCTGCCAGTTTTCAGCGATGCATGTTAAGTATTATTTTTTTGACATGGTGGAGCAATATTTAGAGGTCTTCATGGATGACTTCTCTGTTTTTGGTCCATCCTTCAGCGAGTATTTGGAAAATCTTAAAAATGTGAGAAATGTAATTTCATAGTTCCTAAGGGAATTATTCTTGGACATATAATTTCTTCCAAGGGAATTGAGGTAGATAAGACTAAAAATGATCTTATCTCTAACCTACCTCCACCCAAGAGCGTACATGATGTGCGATCCTTCTTAGAACACGCTGGATTTTATAGACAATTCATAAAAGATTTTAGCCATCTCTATAAGACCCGTATCCCAACCCGTACCATTCTTTAGGCTTCCGAGATCCTCCTGGTCGAACTCCGGCGACCCGCGATCTGTAATCGGCATCTATGCGTAACCCTGAGTCGTATCTTGTATTCCAGAGTCGGCTCGACCCGAGACTTGTATCATTGCGACGGCGCCGTCACCGCGGTTCCAACGCTGCGTATTACGCGTCGAGGCGATACCTAGGCCAGGAGATGTGGGCCCACATTCTGTTCGAGGAAAACACCGCGCGTGCGAATTCCGAGAAAATCTCTACAACTTGTCACATCCATCAATCCACCAATCAATCACCTCAACCAAGTACACCATCACCTCACACCCATCCCCAAGTAACCCTAAAAGTCAAAAAAGTTCTTACACCACTACCTTAAAGTCAAAAAGTCTTACACCCATCACTCACCACATCCACCACTCATACATCTCTCTCTCTCTCTCTCTCTCTCTCTCTCTCTCTCTCTCTCTCTCTTACAACTCCCTCTCCCTCTCTCTCTCTCTCTCTCTCTCTCTTACAACTCCCTCTCTCTCTCACCTCTCTCTCATTTTCAAACTCCACCTCTCCAAGCAACCCACGTCCATGGCTCCCATGAGAGAGCTAGTGTGGCCCACCTTCCTAACTCCCATCTCCACCATCCATGATCCAATCTCGACCGTTAAAGTTGTCCATTGGAGCTCTACGATGCTTTGGCAGAAGGAGTAGAAGATCAAAGGTGGGTGTATTATATTATTTGATTTGGGAGATTTTGATGATTTGAGAGCCCACGTATAGTGAGACCCATCATGATGTATGCATTGTATTGAGGGGCCCATAGTGGCGGGGCCCCTCCTCCATCCGTTTCTCTTTCTCTCTCTCTTATGGATGTTGGTATGTGTGGGTGTGGCCCACCATGAAGAAAGTATTTCATCCATGCCATCCACCGAGTAGGCCCACATGGCAGTCCATTTGGACGGGCCTGATTGAAGGAAAACACAAGTATCAGTTTGATACGAAGCCGATGTGGGCCACACGTGTGGACCCGCCCTGATTATGTGGTGATCGACCCCGTCTCCACCATTGAACGGTGAGATGCTTTTGATGGATGGTTGGAATCCACACCGTCCAAACGTCCAGAGTATGGATGGTGGATCTGGATTACATATACATGTATATCTATATATAATATATAATATTATATAATATATTATATTATATATTGATTATATAATGTATATTATTATATAATATACTATATTATATTAAATATTATATCTGGGTGGGCCACACCACGTGGAGCTTAAAGGACATTTGTTAATAGTAATATTATAATATATTATATTATATTATATATCTATATAAAATATATAATATAATATAATATAAAATATTAAAGTCATATTTGGGGCCACTCCCACGTGGGACCCACTTTGATGCATGTAATCATCCACACCGTCCAGCGTTTCTGGACGGTGGCGACCCACTTGATGTATGTGTATTATCCACTGCCCATCTGTGGGACCCACCTGACGTATGTGATTCATCTACACCGTATATTGACTGTGGGACCCACCGCAGTAGTATGTGACTCATCTGCACCATCCATCTGGACGGTGCCTTGTTCAGCGGTTTCATCCTGGTGGATGACTTCCAACCACACTGTCCCTCCACTTAGCTGGGACGGGCAGGAGCTATGAAAAGCCACTTGGATGCCTGGTTTAATCCAAGCCGTCCACCTAGGGACGCGTACACCTCCAGCAGCGTCAGCGCGTCTGCGGGTCCACCTTGATGAATGTTTACATCCCCACCGTCACGTGGACGGTGGGGCCAGCCGTGATGAACGTGTTTTATACGCTCCATCCATCTGTGGAGCCCCACACGTGAGGTACGCGCTTCATCCATACCGTCCACACATGGACGTGGGTTCCACACATAATTCGTGTATTTTATATCCATACCGTCCATGTGTTGGACGAGCAGCTTAGCTGCTATAGTGACGTATGCAGTACTGTGGGGCCTGCCTTGATGGTGTATGGGTCATCGACACCGTCTATTGTTCTCGACGGTAGGGACCTACCTTGACGTGTGGCCCACCTTGATGAAGGAAGTGAATTGGCTGGTCCACCGCTCACCAGCTAAATAGTTGCTGTATTGCGTTAGTGGCTAACAGCTGGGTGGGTTTGATCCACACCGACCATCTTTATGGACTCCACTTTGATGAATGTGTTGTGTATACACCGTGCAGCCGCGGCCCCACATGATACATATGTGTTTTATCCCTGCCATCGAGATGGTTGGACGGTGAGCCATACCGTGATATATATTATTTCCAACCGTCTATCAAGTTGTATAACATTTCGGATTTTTGTCAACCTGGAATTAGACGTCCTTAGGTAATGGGTCAATCCTAACACCTTATTAACTTGTCAAAACTGAATCCCACAGTCTAAAATCGCTCCTTAACCCATTTCCTTTACAAATCTCACCTTTCACCACTTTGTTCTTTAAATTTTCTAAGTACTTTCACGTTAGACGTTATCTTAAAGTTTAGGTAATGAAGAACAATACTTAAACTAAACATTGCTACAAATGACTGATTACCACCTTAGACAGAAATCATACAGGACTAAATCCTTTAGAAATTAGGCGAGAATTGGCCAGTGTTAAACTAGAGTACCTATGAAATTAGCACCAATCACTTTAAATACGATCTGCAAGACCCAAAACTTGTAGAATCATTGACGCTAGGTTACCCTAAAATCTAGGATCAATCTCATTACCCGGCTGCTCTCGGGAGCATCTTGAAACTCCGTATCAGATCTGGACCGCACGTCGGAAGTCCGATTAACACGAAGTTAAGGAATTAGGACCGCCTTGCTGGGCTTGACAACCATCTCGGAAATCAAATCCAGATAGTGTCCCAGCGCTATTCGCTTGAGCTCGAAGTGAAGAGTGTGAGAAATGTGAAATTAATTCAAAATAAAATATCTCAAATAGTAATCTGGCACCTCTCGCTTGCGGATCAGTTTTAAGCAACCAGACCGTCAGAATCAGACCAAATTACACCCTCGGATCAGGAGAAATTTCATACACATTTACATGTACTCGGAATCTCCGATCGAGATCCGCTGACCGTTGAACTGAAACTGGTCCGCCACGCGTGATCTGGAAATCCCACTGAAACGAAAATTTAACTAAACGTAGATCTAGCGTTAGTGAGCTTAAGTTCGACCTTTGGATCAAGGAGGCCCGCCAGAAGTCCTCCGTTGAGCTGAAACTGACCCATTTTGGTTATAACCTAAGTATACTTTGACCTGGAGTCTATTTCGGTGAGTTTTTAGACTATATAAGGACCTTAAACCCTCTCTCATTGCAGCCATACGAATTTGAGAGAAACCCTAGAGAGAGAAGAGAGAAAGAGAGAGAAAGTGTGGGAGCAGTGGGAGATTCTCCTGCCACTCTTCCCTGCCGCTCCACGAGTTCCCACCACTCCATTCTAATCATTTTTCCAACGATTTCAGCTCCGTTTATAGGTAAGAAACCCTAACCCTAATCTGATTTGGAGTGTTGATGGTTGTAGGTTATGAAATAGCTAACCTATTCCATTCTATAGGTCGCCAAACTGCCGTATACGGAAGCTTAACAAACCTATCGACTCCGTTACGATTCTACGACTAAAGGTGCGGACTTTAAGTGTGTAGGTTATGGTTTTCAACGCTTTCAATGTCAGATAATGTTAGATTTATGATCTGCATGCAATTGTACATGTACAAAGTGCTGTCTGTTTTCGTTTCGATTAAAGATGAAAAATAAGAATTCTACATACTCTAGGTATTTGTAGAAAGTATGGTTTACGTATAAATTTTGGAAATATGTTTGACATGATTAATTGTTGTATGAATATATTATATGTGGATAAATTACTTGTTTGGCGAAAGAACTCGCCCTATACATGTTTTGCTTATATACACTATGTATGTTGAAATTGTGTATTCTAGAAAGTACCGTATACGTATAAATTTTGGAGATGTATTTGCCATGATTATTTGCTGTATGAATATATTATACATGAATAAAATACTTGCTTGGCGAAGGGATAGCCCTAATACATGTTTTTGCTAATATACACTATGTATGTTAAAACAGTGTATTCTAAGTGTTTGTGAAAATGACCGAATGAGTATAAAATTCTCATTCGTGCTCGCCATGACTAATTGTCATGGATTTATGATTTGTGTATTGGCGATACCCCTTTGACGAAAGGATTTGCCCTAAATCACGCCACGGCCAAAACACACTATATATGCTAAGATGTGTGGCCCAAGTGTTTGTGGAAATGACTGAATGAATATGGAACTTGGATTCCTGCTTGTCATGACTATCCATCGTGGGTGTACGCATGTTATGATTGGGGAAACTCCCTAGTGAAAGGATTTGGCCTAATGCCTATGTGTTCAACATATGTCGCGTATGTTGATGTATGTATTTTAAAGTGTTTGTTGAAATGTCTGAATGAGTAGTAGTTAGTAGATTGTAATGTATAAGGGTGTTGAGATATGATTCTCAACTCTTTTAACTATGTGTATGATTTCCTTGGATAGTTGTGTGATTATGAATTGAATATGTACAAACTCATGCTTGTGTTGTGCTTCATAATATGCTCAACTACTTTTATGATTTTATCTATGTAATGCATATGTTTAAATTCATATTTACGTTGTATGATCCGTCATGGGTGATGGGGGAGTGGAGCAACGATTTCGTGCAACAGCCCTGGCAGCCCTAAACGGATAATACCAGACTTGATTGTATGATTTGAATCTTGATCCATTACTGTTTTATCTATCTGCAATTGATTGTGTTTGGGGCTATATTTATAGTCCAGACAATCGGTAACGAAAATGAATGTGTGGCTGAGATTCATTTACCACGTGAGATGTGTTCGACGAACCCAAGTCGTACTTCGGTTGGCGATAGTGGTTGGCCACACGAAGTGCTTATGCGCTTCATATCGTTCAACTTGTTCTGCACTCGAGCTAGCCGAGCTCATCAAGCAACCCGATCTGTCTTATGTATGTTCACCATGATTGGACGCCTCTGCTTGAACGTAGGGTAGAAAACTTACCAGTGAAATCTCGTTAACCATGGTACCTCGATCCGCTAAGACTCATGAGCCGGGCATGGTGGTATGGGACACCGTGGTCGAGCTATCGGCCTACGCTGGGGTGATGGGTGATGGGGGAGTGGTGCAACGATTCTGTGTAACAGCCCTGACAGCCCTGCCTCCCCGTAGTGACCAGTAAGCAACCAGACTCGTGAGCCGATTATGGTGGTATGGGATATTATATTTGTGTTGTCGGCCTACGCTGGCACAGCCTGGCTGTGGTCCCCAGTCGGGTTGCATCCGGGTTCCATTCTCAATAAGCGGATTGGTCGGGCTTCGAAAATAGATTGCCAGTTGGTAGGGTGTCAGTGGAGTGACCTCGAGCATACTCTAAATCTACGGTGAGGCGATGAGCCTTCCCATAGTAATAGAGTATAAACTAGGCCTGTATCTATTTACTGATGAACCGTTAAAAGGGTGATGGGGGAGTGGTGCAAGGATTCCGTGTAACAGCCCTGGCAGCCCTTGCAGTGACCTAGAAACACACTATCGTATGAGATTGTCTAGGACTGACGACCCTAGAATGGATCATGTTTGGGAATGATACAAGGGAGGTACCTTAGTTTCGCAATCCTGCTATTTGAAATGGACTAATAACAACTCGGTAATCATGCTCATCATGCATTGCATGTGCCTGGAAGATGTGGAGCACTGAGGGATGAAAGCATGCCGCGAATGAAGATGGTGTCGCATGAGGGAGTATGTCGGTGAGGGCATCCATCATGACTGCATGCATACTTGCATTAATAAGAGTAGTTAGGAGTGTTTGATTGTACTGCCCTATCATTACTGCTTGACTGAGTTGATAACATGTTAACCTATGCTTTATTGTTCCATTGAGTTAGCTACTCACTCCCACGTTACGGGACGGTGTTCCGAACACCCACCAGACTTGTTGAGTTTCAGATGATGGCGATGCTGCGAAGTGGAGCCGGACCTGTATGCTGATGGCTTCATGTAAGCCGTGTCTTGATCGACAGGGTTATAGGGATGTTGACTAGAGGACCTTACACATTTGGTATATTTTAGAGTTGTACTTGTAATTATTTAACCTGGTAACATTATCACACTCTGGAGACTCACCACAGTTTATATAGTTTATATATCTATCAAAGTCTTCCGCTTGCTATCTCACTTGTCTCTGGAGTATGATATGTTGTTTGGCTTAATCTCACTCATGTTCACTACATTAATGCAGACAACATTAAATCATCATTCATTTTGTTGCATAAGTGATGCGTTGGAACTCTGGAGTTGAGTTTGTGCTCGACCCCCGATTTTCAGGGCGTTACAAGATGGTATCAGAGCATGATTTGGATTGAACCGGACCTGGGTTATGATCACACGATGCACACTGACACACTCTGACTTAGGAGGGAGCGACGAAACGTAGAAACTGACTTAGGATTTTTCAAATTCGCCGAACGACGAAACCGACTGAAATCGACAGCGGAGATTGGGCCGTACACACCCATGATCACGCGAAACAATCCCGAATCACTTCTAGGCCGTCATTCGACGGGTTTGAGTCATTCCTTAGAGATGAATGTCCTTAGGTTGTGGGTCAACCACAACACCAAAGCCTAAAAGCCCTTTCTATCCAATTCCTTTAAACTCTCGCCGTGCACCACTTCATCCTTCAATTTTTTTTCTAAGTCCTTTCACAGTAGGTATAAGTTCTAATGTATAAATGATGAAGAATAATACTTAAACAAAAAGTTACTATAAATAGTAAATATATGTATAAATTAGACTTTTGACCATTCAAATTTTAGAATCTAACCAAATAAATAGGTTAGTTGGATAGATTAGCTCCTCCTACCCCAAAATCATATGCTACATGTCATATAAAATCATTCTGGTTTACATTTTGGCCCCAATACGGCTCAAAATGGGGTCGGGGGCCAAACGGGGCACTTCCAGAGGGAACCAGGGTGGACCCCATACTTTTTTGGAGCCTAGGGGACTGGTGGAACACGCCCATGGGGCCCCCCTTTGCGAACCACAAAATTTTTCGGCGAGGCCTCACCGGTTTTTTTGCTGGGTCGGGCCGGCCGTCCGGGCCGATCGTGTTTGGGGGCTTGGGGAACCCCCTGGTGTATGGGCCGTTCACTAAAACTCCCCCTATGGCATACCTCCTTCACAAATCACCTCCCAAGCTCTCTTTTCTCTTCCAAGTTGTTGATTTCTCGTTCAAATCTCCCTTTTATCCACCCATTTCGTCATTCCCTAGCCAAACACGCACACCATCACAGTTTTCTCCCATAGCCAACGTCCAACCTCTCCGTTCTCTCTCATTTGGGCTCTTACATGCCTCATTTGTGACTCCAAATCGTGTAGTCTTCTAACCTATCCCATTTCTCCCTTTTACCTTCTTCATTCCCTGTCACTTGGACCTCTACAACCCCTATTGAGGCTCTAATCCGTGGAGAACCAGAAGCTCCAGCCTTGTCTCTCTCATTTCTTCATTTTCCTTGGCCTTCTTCGAGTTCGTGGCGGCCATTTTCTCGGATGTCTAGTCATCCATACTGTTGTCTTGTAGTTTACATGAGTTACCGTCTTAGGGTGTTTATGATTTTATGTTGATGGGTGTAGTTGTTGGTAGAATGTTTTTAATGTTTGAGGATGTTTAGGGCCCGTTCGGCCAACCGCATTAGGTAAGATTAGGTGAATGGAATTATAAAAGTAATAATACATGTGTGTGTAAGGTATGGCCCCTAGATTGGTTGTATCCCATGTTTTTCGACACTATGTTTAGAATGTACGCAATTAAAAGTAAATCCCAGAATTTTCCTTTCCAAGTACACTTAGAAATTCATTATCCTGGGATTTGGAAATCCCATCTTACATTTTTCCACACAAGACTCATTTTCCAAAGCCTATAAAATTAATTTTAATCCCCACCCACCCTCCTACCAACTATGCCACTCTCAATCCCGAGGTAGGATTAGTAATACAGTCCATTTACTACAACTTAAGACCACTGACCAAATAGACCCATAGAGTTTTGGACCTAGAGCGGTGCTCCTAGATTTCGACAGACCTGACCATATAGGAAATTCAACAAATTAATAATGTGAACCTTAGGACCCTCTTAGTTGGAATGAGCATATGTTAAATGCTCGAGCGTCAAGTACAGACAACTCAGTTCCAATCAGACAACGTTTGACCCTAAGTGATAAACAATTTCTTGTATTAGAACATAGACTTTGGATTATAACTATTGGTTGGTTATACTAAGGAATGTAGATAAATTTAGTTAGTTGACTTGATTAGGTTGGAGCGAGACCCCGTTCCGTTGTTGGATCCCCTTAATACTCTAGGCTTCCTTAGTAACTCTTAGGGAGCTTGATTGACGTAGAAACTATTCACAATTAGAGAAAACTTATATATCCCTTGGACTTAATGTTAGGTCCAATCAATACATCCCTTAGAATTGCCTTCCCAAAGACTTATTGCAATCAGGAACACGGAGTAGAGAAACAATATATATAAGCGAGGTATTCGCGGTTTGAATTGAAGTCTCAATCTTGGTAGTTACCAATTAACCCTATGCTCTGATCAAGCAGAAGGTCGGGATCAACTAGGATTAAGAAATGATATAACAAACTTTCTGTCCTAGCTAGGCAGAAGGTCCATGTATCCGACTCAGACCCACTACGCAACTTTCCTTCCGTGTTGGCCCGACCACTTACAACCAAAAGTTTATAACTTCGTCTTTGAGAAGTGTAAGAATATATAGCCAATAGAGATTTTTCCTTTTAGGCCCAAGGAATTTCCCAAATGGGCAACTGATAGTTAGGAATTAGGTCCTTAGTTTGCCCGTTAACCTATTCTGTCCAAATACCTTTTGTACTAATAATGTATAAATTATCTTACTGTAATAAACTAGACAGGAATAAAGAGGGTAAGTTGAGATCGTAACAAAACTCCTTGGTAGAATTAGGCATCTTGCCTCAAACTCACACCTGCCCCTGAAATCAACCACAATACTCATCATCTTTAACTCTTTTCTATGACCATAGGTATTAATGACATAATACACATCATCGATAAAAGGCAGACCAATGTATTTCTCATTCATGTCAAGGATAGGTCCTAAATTACACCTTGTTCCAACATACGGATCAGGGCATAGATCTTGAGCCTTGAGGGTGAAAATAAATTTTTAAGGGGGGTAGAACATTATGAGCCCAATCTAGTTAGGTCACCTATTACACCTCTTTGATCTGGGTAGCGCAGCAGAAGCGTGGTGGACCCTTATCCCACTGGCCCATGATCGAAACTGTGTTCGTTGAATGCGAATATTATAGAAGCCCTAGTAAGTTCTACTATGAGAAACCATTTTAGGATGATCTAGTAAGACTTGATTCACTATTTCCTTGGACATAGATAATAACAAGGACTCTCATAGACTAAGACCTAAAGGGCAACCTTAGACATAGACAAGTTAATCCTTTCAATGATGGACATTCCCTACGTTACTAGAGTGATCGGACTACGGAGTTACTGAAATATAAACTGTGAAACATTCGCGGCTTGACCCAATTCTCAATCCTGGGCGACTACCAATGGACTCTCTGCTGACGAACAGACGACCAAGATCCACCAGGATTCGGAAGGGAAACGATGAGCTTTCTACCCTGGCCCGGTAGATGATCGATGTATCGGGATTAAGCCCACCATAAACGTCTCTCCGTGTTGGTCAAACAATGAAAACAGCTATCGTACTCTAAATAATTGGGGATTGTCGTCGAGATTCCAAATAGGTAAAGAAATAAATTGTAGCAAACCATCAGGGTATGAGAAATGGATAAAGAAATAGGTTTTAAGGGTGGTAGACTAAAATGAACCAGGCTAGTATATACCCTACCACGCGTAGAAACTCGAAATCAGTAAGTCTTAGGCAAAGGAAATAATAGAATTTTTACTTATTACCCTTAGGCAATTTCGGGGACGAAATTTTATTTTAAGGGGGGTAGATTGTAACATCCCGAATTTTTGCCAACTTGGAATTAGACGTCCTTAGGCAATGGGTCAATCCTAACACCTTATTAACTTGTCAAAACTGAATCCCACAGTCTAAAATCGCTCCTTAACCCATTTCCTTCACAAATCCCACCTTTCACCACCTTGTTCTTTAAATTTTCTAGGTACTTTCACATTAGACGTTATCTTAAAGTTTAGGTAATGAAGAACAATACTTAAACTAAACATTGCTACAAAGGACTGAGTACCACCTTAGACAGAAATCATACAGGACTAAATCCTTTAGAAATTAGGCGAGAATTGGCCAGTGTTAAACTAGAGTACCTGTGAAATTAGCACCAATCACTTTAAATACGATCTGCAAGACCCAAAACTTGTAGAATCATTGACGCTAGGTTACCCTAAAATCTAGGATCAATCTCATTACCTGGCTGCTCTCGGGAGCATCTTGAAACTCCGTATCAGATCTGGACCGCACATCGGAAGTCCGATTAACACGAAGTTAAGGAATTAGGACCGCCTTGCTGGGCTTGACAACCATCTCGAAAATTTAATCCAGATAGTGTCCCAACGCTATTCGCTTGAGCTCGGAGTGAAGAGTGTGAGAAATGTGAAATTAATTCAAAATAAAATATCTCAAATAATAATCTGGCACCTCTCGCTTGCGGATCAGTTTTAAGCAACCGGACCGTCAGAATTAGACCAAATTACACCCTCAGATCAGGAGAAATTTCATACACATTTACATGTACTCGGAATCTCCGATCGAGATCCGCTGACCGTTGAACTGAAACTGGTCCGCCACGCGTGATCTGGAAATCCCACTAAAACGAAAACTTAACTAAACGTAGATCTAGCGTTAGTGAGCTTAAGTCCGACCTTTGGCTCAAGGAGGCCAGCCAGAAGTCCTCCGTTGAGCTGAAACTGACCCGTTTTGGTTATAACCTAAGTATACTTTGACCTAGAGTCTATTTCGGTGAGTTTTTAGACTATATAAGGACCTTAAACCCTCTCTCATTGCAGCCATACGAATTTGAGAGAAACCCTAGAGAGAGAAGAGAGAAAAGAGAGAGAAAGTGTGGGAGCAGTGGGAGATTCTCCCTGCCACTCTTCCCTGCCGCTCCACGAGCTCCACCACTCCATTCTAATCATTTTTCCGGCGATTTCAGCTCCGTTTCTAGGTAAGAAACCCTAACCCTAATCTGATTTGGAGTGTTGATGGTTGTAGGTTATGAAATAGCTAACCTATTCCATTCTATAGGTCGCCAAACTGCCGTATACGGAAGCTTAACAAATTTATCGACTCCGTTACGATTCTACGACTAAAGGTGTGGACTTTAAGTGTGTAGGTTATGGCTTTCAACGCTTTCAATGTCAGATAATGTTAGATTCATGATCTGCATGCAATTGCACATGTATAAAGTGCTGTCTAATTTTCATTTCGATTAAAGATGAAAAATAAGAAATTCTACATACTCTAGGTATTTGTAGAAAGTATGGTTTACGTATAAATTTTGAAATGTGTTTGACATGATTAATTGTTGTATGAATATATTATATGTGGATAAATTACTTGTTTGGCGAAAGGACTCGCCCTATACATGTTTTGCTTATATACACTATGTATGTTGAAATTGTGTATTCTAGAAAGTACCGTATATGTATAAATTTTGGAGATGTATTTGCCATGATTATTTGCTGTATGAATATATTATACATGGATAAAATACTTGCTTGGCGAAGGGATAGCCCTAATACATGTTTTTGCTAATATACACTATGTATGTTAAAATAGTGTATTCTAAGTGTTTGTGAAAATGACCGAATGAGTATAGAATTCTCATTCGTGCTCGCCATGACTAATTGTCATGGATTTATGATTTGTGTATTGGTGATACCCCTTTGACGAAAGGATTTGCCCTAAATCACGCCACGACCAAAACACACTATATATGCTAAGATGTGTGGCCCAAGTGTTTGTGGAAATGACTGAATGAATATGGAACTTGGATTCCTACTTGCCATGACTATCTGTCGTGGGTGTACGCGTGTTATGATTGGGGCAACTCCCTAGTGAAAGGATTTGGCCTAATGCCTATGTGTTCAACATATGTCGTGTATGTTGATGTATGTATTTTAAAGTGTTTGTTGAAATGTCTGAATGAGTAGTAGTTAGTAGATTGTAATGTATAAGGGTGTTGAGATATGATTCTCAACTCTTTTAACTATGTGTATGATTTCCTTGGATAGTTGTGTGATTATGAATTGAATATGTACAAACTCATGCTTGTGTTGTGCTTCATAACATGCTCAACTGCTTTTATGATTTTATCCATGCAATGCATATGTTTAAATTCATATTTACGTTGTATGATCCGTCATGGGTGATGGGGGAGTGGAGCAACGATTTCATGCAACAGCCATGGCAGCCCTAAACGGATAATACCAGACTTGATTGTATGATTTGAATCTTAATCATTACTGTTTTATCTATCTGCAATTGATTGTGTTTGGGGCTATGTTTATAGTCCAGACAATCGGTAACGAAAATGAATGTGTGGTTGAGATTCATTTGTCACGTGAGATATGTTCGACGAACTCGAGTCGTACTTCGGTTGGCGATAGTGGTTGGCCACACGAAGTGCTTATGCGCTTCATATTGTTCAACTTGTTCTGCACTCGAGCTAGCCGAGCTCCTCAAGCAAGCCGATCTGTCTTATGTATGTTTACCATGATTGGACGCCTCTGCTTGAACGTAGGGTAGCAAACTTACCAGTGAAATCCCGTTAACCATGGTACCTCGATCCGCTAAGACTCATGAGCCGGGCATGGTGGTATGGACACCGTGGTCGAGCTTTCGGCCTACGCTGGGGCGATGGGTGTTGGGGGAGTGGTGCAACGATTCCGTGTAACAGCCCTGGCAACCCTGCCTCCCCGTAGTGACCAGTGAGCAACCAGACTCGTGAGCCGATTATGGTGGTATGGGGCACTATATTCGTGCTGTCGGACTACGTTGGCACAGCTTGGTTGTGGTCCCTAGTCGGGTTGCATCCGGGTTCCATTCTCAATAAGCAGACTGGTTGGGCTTCGAAAATAGACTGCCAGTTGGTAGGGTGTCAGTGGAGTGACCTCGAGCATACTCTAAATCTACGGTGAGGCGATGAGCCTTCCCGTAGTAACAGAGTATAAACTAGGCCTGTATCAATTTAGTGATGAACCGTTAAAAGGGTGATGGGGGAGTGGTGCAACGATTCCGTGTAACGGCCCTGACAGCCCTTGCAGTGACCTAGAAACACACTATCGTATGAGATTGTCTAGGACTGACGACCCTAGAATGGATCATGTTTGGGAATGATACAAGGGAGGTACCTTAGTTTCCCAATCCTGCTGTTTGAAATAGACTAATAATAACTCGGTAATCATGCTCATCATGCATTGCATGTGCCTGGAAGATGTGGAGCACTGAGGGATAAAAGCATACCGCGAACAAAGATGGTGTCGCATGAGGGAGTATGTCGGTGAGGGCATCCATCATGACTGCATGCATACTTGCATTAATAAGAGTAGTTAGGAGTGTTTGATTGTACTGCCCTATCATTATTGCTTGACTGAATTGATAACATGTTAACCTATGCTTTATTGTTCCACTGAGTTAGCTACTCACTCCCACATTACGGGACGGTGTTCCGAACACCCACCAGACTTGTTGAGTTTCAGATGATGGCGATGCTGCGAAGCGGAGCCGGACCTATATGCTGATGGCTTCATGTAAGCCGTGTCTTGATCGACGGGGTTATAGGGATGTTGACTAGAGGACCTTACACATTTGGTATATTTTAGAGTTGTACTTATAATTATTTAACCTGGTAACATTATCACACTCTGGAAACTCACCACAGTTTATATAGTTTATATATCTATCATAGTCTTCCGCTTGCTATCTCACTTGTCTTTGGAGTATGATATGTTGTTTGGCTTAATCTCAATCATGTTCACTACGTTAATGCAGACAACATTAAATTATCATTCATTTTGTTGCATAAGTGATGCGTTGGAACTCGAGAGTTGAGTTTGTGCTCGACCCCCGATTTTCAGGGCGTTACAAGTTGACCACCCCGCAAAAACAGTGAGGGGATTGAACGACTACCCCTGAAACCCCTTTTGGGTGCACAGAAGCTTTGGAACAATATGATATTTGTCTTTTCACTTAAGTCAGGTGTCTGTGAGCATATGCACAAATTGGATGGAAAATAAACACTATGGTGGGCCCTGTGGGGTTTTAACGGTAGAAATCATTATCACCACTGTTAATTGTGGTATGGTCCATATGATCTTTGGATATGATTCAGTGTTTGGATAATGCTCTAAAATGATCTTTATAGATGGATGAATGGTGTATTTGTTGTGGCCCATTTGATATGGCCCGATGTGATGTATTTGGGGCCCATTTGGAAGGGCCTGATGTGATGTATTTGAGGCCCAGGTGCAGAGCCCACCTGTTGTATATTCAAGGCCTGTTGAAATATGTGATTTTGTCGTGATGTATGTGGGCCACTCCTTGGGAGCAATGTTGGTTAAATGTCCATATTGATGAATAATGATGGTTGAATGTCCACATTGTGACCTTCCATTAGGCCTTGTTAGGCCCATTCTTACCGATTCTGACTGTCGTGATCGATTTGCCGATTCCGATTATTGATCGATTCCGATTGTCATGACCGATTGCTGATTTCGATTGACGTGACCAATTTCCCGATTCTGATTATCAATCGATTCCGATTGTCGTGACCGATTGTCGATTTCAATTAACGTGGCCGATTTACTGATTTTGATTATCGATCGATTCCGATTGTCATAACCGATTGTCGATTCCGATTGACGTGACTGATTTGTCGATTTTGATTATTGATCAATTCTGATTGTCATGACTGATTGCCGATTCGATTGACGTGATCGATTTACCGATTTTGATTATCGATCGATTCCGATTGCCATGACTGATTGTCGATTTCGATTGACATGACCGATTTGCCGATTTTGATTATCGATCGATTCCGATTGTCATGACCGATTGCCGATTCCGATTAACGTGACTGATTTGTCGATTCCGATTATCGATCGATTCCGATTGTCATGACCGATTGCTAATTCCGATTGACGTGACCGATTTGCCGATTCTGATTATCGATCGATTCCGATTGTTGTGATCGATTGTCGATTTTGATTGACGTGATCGATTTGCCGATTTTGATTATCGATTGATTTCGATTGTCGTGACCCATTACCGATTTCGATTAACGTGACTGATTTGTCAATTCCGATTATCGATCAATTCCAATTGTCATGACCGATTGCCGATTCCAACTGACATGACCGATTTGCCGATTCTGATTATTGATCGATTCCGATTGTTGTGACCAATTGTCGATTTTGATTGACGTGACCGATTTGCCGATTTTGATTATCGATCAATTCCGATTGTTGTGACCAATTACTGATTCCGATTGATGTGACCGATTTGTCGATTCTGATTATCGATCAATTCCTATTGTCATGACCAATTGCTGATTCTGATTGATGTGACCTATTCGCCGATTCTGATTATCACGACTGATTGTCGATTCCGATTGACGTGACCGATTTGCTGATTCTGATTGTCACGATTGATTGCCGATTCCGATTGTCGTGACCGATTGCCAATTCCGAGTGTTGATTCCGATTGTTGAGGTCGATTTCGATTGTCGAGGCCGATTTCGATTTGTCGAGGCCGATTGGCGAGACCTATGTGATGTATATGCAGCCCGTATTTGAGGCCCATTGTGATGTGTATTCAGCCTATGTTTAAGTTCCAATGTGATGTATATGAGGCCTATGTGATGAGGCCCATTGTGATGCAATTGAGGGCGAAGCGATGGAGCCCATTGTGATGTACGTTAGGCCCTTGTGAAAGGCCCATCGTAATGTGTATTAAGATCTTGAGTGAGGCCCATGGTGTTGTTTATCAGGCCCTTTATGAGGCCACAGGTCCACTATATGTTAGGCTCTATATGGGCCACACCTTGGGAGTAATGTTGGTTAAATGTCCACATTGTCGAGGCTGATTGTCGAGGCCGATTGTTGGTGTCAGTTATTGATACCGATTATGAGTACGTGACAACATAGCATAATGATACAGGCCCATACGCATTATCTGCATGTTTGATATGAGATATGGTTGACCGTTGCATATGCCATGGGGCAGGTTATTCATGGGACTCCCTGATGGGCGGAGTTGCCCCACATGAGCGCACGGTATGCGCAGGATTGATGCATGACTGGATTGTATGACTCATGCATCTTGTATTTTGTGTTGTGATTACTATACGCCCTGGCGACATTAGAGCCGTAGCCTCCACAGGCATATCGTGGATGGCCAGATAGGACACCGAAAATCTATTCTACATGGGGTGCTATAGATATCCTTAGGTGAAAGTCCCAGAACCCTCTTGGTTCCAGAGGTTACTCCAACATCTAGACCAAGTAGATGCATGAGCGCATGAGGGCTGTATACTGTTAGGTCGCGTCTCCCACTGTGTCGTGATCTATTGGAAGGGGGTACGGCCTTACCTACCTAAGAGGAGGGGGCAATGCTAGGCTGAGTCTGACCAGCTCGAGGAATGAGTCAGCTATCGACGAGCCGGGCCCGATATTGGCAGGCGGATAGTGAGGTCTCTTCCACTCACCTTATTGCATGCGATGGGGCGGCAATCTGGTTTGGAGTGTAATAGACCCCGATGATTTTCCAGAGAGGAACCGTATTGATATGTGGACTTATTAAGTAGGAGTTGCGTACTTATACATTCATTTCATTCACTATCCACTCGGGCTGGTGGTGCGTAACTAATTATTGTGTACCTTCGCATGGCCAGGATTTCAGTTGGGGCCAACTAACCTGAGATCAGGAGTCTACCACATTGGGTCTGACGATCTAAATTTAGGTATGAGACTGGTTTAGATAAAAGTCCTTTGTGACAAACTTCGTAGCTTACGATACTACGTACTACCATCCCGACTTCAAAGTTCAGCTTGGTCATTTCATTCGCATCACATATTGCATTGCATCCTCAACACATAGTATTTGGCTTACTGTCTTCGCATTGCGTAGCTGATCTACATTGTTTCATCAATATATGATATTGGTTTATTATATTTTTGCATCACATAGCTTGGATAAGGCTGATGATATTTATGGGCCTATCAGCATGTCTTCGCATTACTCTGATATTGTATTATTTATGGGCTTGTTAGTATTTCCGCTTATTCTGATTACTCTGATATTGCTTACTTAGCACTTATCTTGTGCACACACTTTCATCACCCACTAAGCTTTGTATAAGCTTATGCACGATAGATACGTGCAGATGGCGTTAGGTTGCAGCAACGTTGAGCTTTGAGCATGCAACGGACCTCTAGAGCTTTAATTTTGTCATATGTACTTCCCTTTCAGTACTGTATTCAAATATTTATATTAGTGGATATGTGATGATGATGTTGCCTTTGTGATTTGGGTAAACTTGTGGTTATGCTTATTACGAGTTAAATATAAGTTAGAAAATCCTCCTTGTAGGATCCCAGGATCAGAATCTGGCGTATGAACATTGGGAGCCGAGAATGGGGCACTACGGAGGTTGTCGACACCAGATTCGGCGATCGGGAATTTTGTGAACCCGGTTTCCGATTTTGGGGCGTGATAATCTCTCTCGTCCTTTATGTAATCTCCTTCAAAAGAGTATACCATTCAAGTGGAGTGAACAATGTCAGAGAACTTTCACTCAGCTCAAGGTTATGTTGACTATCGCACCTAACATGCAGCTACTCGATTGGAGCATCCCTTTTGAGATTATGTGTGATACGTCTGACTATGCTATTGGGGCGGTGTTTGAAATTGCAGTTTGCACCACATTAGTAGAAGTATGGAACTGTTCTTATAGTCCTAGGGGGGGGGGGGGGGATTTGAATAGGACTTTTTAAGTGATTGTACCAAATAAAAACTTTTATTGCCTAACTTAAATGATTTACAAATAAACTTAGCAAGGTAATATAACTCTAATGGCTTCCAAGCCAATTACAGGGTCCAATTACATATGTAACTTAAGATATTTCAATAAAGCAACTAACCTATATCATAGTGAGCTTATGTGTGGGAACTGCTTCCTATCAATCAAATTGCATTCATTCAATCATGTATAGAATTTAAACATTCAAGCATATATAAGCATGATTAAACAGATGTGCAAATGACAATCCCAAACATAAGCATGTATAGTGGTTTGTCTACGTGCCTATTCCACTCCCGACATCCACATTGAATCCCAAAGTGTACAGGATTTTACTATTGATGGTTTTAAATCAGGTTCACCAATAACCTTTACAGTCCTACACTAAGGACACCAATTTATGCTCTCCACTAGAGCAAAGGTCTTACTATCACGCCCCAAATCTAGGAACGGATAGCTTCCATAATGCCCCGAATCTGACACTCGACTTCCATACACCAAGTTCCGAGTTCGGCGCACCACAAGGAAGATTTATATATATATATATATATATATATATATATATATATATATATATATATATATATATATATATATATATATATATATATATATATATATATATCGGAGCATAAAGATCCATGATCATGATACCAAGAAACAATCTTCATTATAGATTTAGTCATAATACAAGTACAATGTTTTTCCAAAATGTACAAAAATGAAGGCATCGCCAAAATATAGCTTAGACAAAATGTATCCAAAAGCTAAGTCCTCCAAGCTACTCCTGCCCTGAAAATAAATAAGGGAAATAAGAAGCTTAGGCAAAAAGCCTAGTGAGTACGCTCGTGTGTGCATAGTGTACAAGCATACAATAACGATCAAAATATTAGGGTACACGAACTGAAACATAGTGATATGTAAAGCTACATAAAGCCAAGTGGATAGGATGCAATGCAAGTGATGATATGCAAAAGCATGCTGGATATATATAGGCATGCAGGTCCTCCTCTAAAAATCTACATCACATTATAGTTATCATCATTGGGAATCACCGGGGCCTGGTATATAGAGCAAGTACGAAAATTGTTGAATAGAGACCTCATATACCCACCTTGTCACTGGGGGGCCTATATCCGTACCAATACCCACCCAGCATGCCGGTAGCGGACCTATTTCAGGGGTTGGTCAAACCTAACCACATTCGCTCCAACTCTTCAACTAGGCATGGCCGAACCTCTTCTCAATCGACCGCGTCGACGGAAGTTTATGGTCTTCAGCACCAGGTGACCCATTGCATCCTCCCAGTCTTGATGATGAGACTCGAGGGTACCACTCAAGGTTTATAGAGTTTCACCTAGGGGTCTATGTAACGCCCCGAAAAATGGGGGTCAAGCAAAGCTCAACTCCCGAGTTACAATCATCACTTATGCAACATAGATAATGATGTTTAAATGTTATCCATATTAGTACATTTAACATGAGTGGGATTACACTAAAACAACATATCATACTCCAGAATTAAGATAATTAAGCAAGTGGAAGACTGGGATAGATAGATAAAATATATGTGTTTCACAACCTCCAGAGTATGAACGTGTTATCGGGTTGAATATATATAGATATGTTTGTTTCAAAATGTACAAAATATCAAAATGTAAATGTTCAACTAATCCAATATCCTTGTAATCCCATCGAAGCAGCGCGAGGTCTTCATAGACCCACCTGAGAGCTGCACGTAGGAGAACTCCTCCTCGTCAATGAAATCTGGCTCCGTCGCGAAAGCCTCGTCGTAACCTGCATCTAAATCAGAGTTTGGTTGGTGTTTTAAAACACCGTCTCAAATTGAGAGTGAGTGATCAACTCAGTGGTACTTTAAGGCAAAGGTTAACATGTTATCAATTCAGTCAAGCAGTATAACAATCATATCCTAAGTACTCTTATTAATGCAGGGGTGGTATGCTATAATGATGCATGTCCTCGCCTATACTCCCTCAGTGACTTCATCTATTGGTCGTGCACGGCAAACTCCCAAAAAGTGCTCTTCCTCGCCAAAGCACATGCAATGCGGTACATGGTCATGTTAGCCAAGTAATTTATTAGGCTTATTCATACAGCAGATTCGGGAAGCTAAGGTACCTCCCCTTTTATCATTTACCAAAGTAAGGATCCATCTAGGGTCGTCAATCCTAGTTAATCACATACGATAGGCAAATTGTAGGGCATCAACCCTGATGAAAAGAGTGGATAGGTAAGTTCACGAGTTTACACTCGAGGCATTATGGAGAGGCTCGTCACCTCACCATAGGCCTAATTTATACTCGAGATCAGTACAGGAGGTTCGTCACCTGAATGTAGGCCGACAGCTCGAATACGGTGTCCCATACACCACCATGTTCGGCTCACGAGTTTGAGTTACTCACCAGTCACTATGGGGAGGCTCGTCACCCTGTGTAGGCCGACAACTCGACTACAGTGTCCCATACACCACCATGCCCGATTCATGAGTCTTAGTAGATCATAGTACCATAGTTGAAACGGTTTTTACATTAGTAAGTGGTACCTTAGATTCAAGCAGTAGTGTCCGTACATGGTAAACATATAACAGGCCAATCGGATTATTTGACAAGTGCGATTGGTATGAGCACACATTGAATTGATCGACATAGAGCACATAAGCACTCCGCGTGGCCTAACCACTGTCGACAATCACCGTTCGTCTCGGATTCATCGAACGTATCTAATGTGGCGAAACTAGTCGGCCATTAAATTTAGAACCGTTACTGATAGCTTGGACTATGTAGTAGTCCCAAACATACTCAAACACAGCATGTGGATACATGTGATATTCATAATAGCATTTAACAGACAATTTAAATATAAATCCCATTTGATCATTTTATCGAACATATTGAACATATTGTTATACATATGCATTTCAACCATAATTCACATGGTAACAATTTACATTTCATGAAGGAAACTATAAATATGGGTAGGGTGGTTGACAATCCTATCTCAACACCCTTATTAAAAACGATTCATCAATCAATTTCTCATTCTGACATTTTATTAAACACTTAGACTACATAATATTATATACATAAACTAGATTAGTTATAACATATATTATGGTAAATCTTTTCATAAAGGAGTTGTCATATATACAACAAACATGTATTCAAGATTAATAGTAATGGAAAGCATAAATCATAATTTCACCCTCATTCAAACATTTCAAAAAACACATGAAATGCATTTTATATTCACATAGTTCACACACATGTTTAGTTTATCGAACACATCAAGTTCATATGGCGCAATCAAGTCAGACATAAATCATTACCGACATTAAAAGCCTTGAAAACCATAACTTAAACATTTATATTCCGCACCTTTCGTCGTTACGCTCATTACGAACTCGGTTCGTACACTACGTTCCCGTCTACAGAACAACAACTACCTAAACCACGAAATAGGTTAGCTATTTCATTGATTCCTCTATTTGGAATCTTAAAGCAAGATTAGGGTTAGGATTTTTTATCCAAATTATCGTTGGAAAGATTCTCGTAGCTAGGTGTAGAGGCGATCTAGTGCGTGTAGTTGCAAGAGAGAAACACCGCCACGATCTCCCAAACTCTCCCTCTTTTCATCACACTTTTCTCCTCTTTTCTCTCTTCTCTCACCTAGGGTTTGAGCAAATTCGTATGAGAGAGGGGTGAGGTGATTTAAGGTCTTTATATAGGCTCAGAAGTGATGTTAATGGCCCCAGGGCCATGGTTTACTTAGGGTATAGCCAAAAGGCGACCGTTTCTGGCAAACTGAGCTCATTTGGAGGTCCGTTACCGGTCAATGTTACACCGTAAGTTCCCTGACCATGGATCTAGGCCAGGGTACGATTTCGGCGCATTTGGATAGGCCGATCTACCGTGACGGACCTGTATCGATTCAACGGCCGTCGTCACTCGATCAGGGCCACAAGTATACGGATATGTGTAGGGAAATTTTCTTGATCCACGGGTATAATTTGGTCAGAAACTGACAGCCTGAAACCTTCAATTTCGCCTATAAGCGAATGGCCCAATTCACTTAAGTTCTGACTCATTTTCTAAAGATATTCGCGTTTCTCACACACTTCGCTCCAGGCTCAAGTTTTGCGTTTCTGGATATTATTTGGGCTCGATTCCCACAATGGCTGTCAAGCCCAGTAAGGCGGTCATAACCCTATAGTTTCATAGTCACCAGACTTTCGACGTGCGGTCTAGGTCCGATACGGAGTTTCAATGTGCCCCAAGGAGCAACTGGGTTTGGGATTTCTTCGAGGGTTTTAGGTAATTTTAAGTTAGCGATTCTAATGGTTTTGGGTCTTGCAATTCGTACAAATAGTGGTTCAAGCTAATTCATCGATTAATTTAGTTTAGTACTTGATTACTTTTCATCTAGTTTCTACAGAATTCGGTCCTTAGTGATTTCTGCCTGAGGTGGTACTCGGGTCTTTGTACGAATTTTTCCGAGACGTTACAATCTACCCCCCTTAAAGAAAAATTTTGTCCCCGAAATTAGTACCTTTTCGTACTCATCGAGGATCTATGGGTAGTTCCTACAGACTTCTGCTTTTATTTCCCAAGGAGCCTCTTCGTCAGTGTGGTGAGTCCACAGCACCTTCACAAGCGGGATAACTTTACTGTGTAGCACCTTTTCCTTCCTGTCTAAAATACGTGTTAGTCGTAGTATATAAGTATCATCTTTACTCAACTGTACCTGCTCCCATTTGATAATATGAGAAGGATCAGGAACGTACTTCTTTAGCATCGATACGTGAAATACGTTATGCATGCCTGTGAGTGGTGTGGGCAAAGCAATGCGGTATGCTACCACACCCACTCGGTCTAGAATCTGAAATGGGCCAATGAATCTTGGCGTAAGCTTCCCTTTCTTACCAAACCGGAGGACTCCCTTCATTGGGAAAACCTTCAGGAATACATGGTCTTCAACCTCAAATTCTAGCTGTCATCGTCTGGTATCAGCGTAGCTCTTCTTTCTGCTCTGTGCTGCAAGAAGTCGACGCTTGATAATGTCGATCTTCTCTGAGGTCGCCTGTAATAAATCTGGTCTAATCAAACTCTTCTCGCCAACTTTTGCCCAACAATGCGGTGCTCAACATGGACGCCCATACAGTGCCTCGTAAGGAGCCATGCCAATGCTCTCTTGAAAACTGTTATTATAAGCGAACTCTGCATAGGGAAGACGGTCATCCCAACTGTCTTTAAAATCAAGCACACATGCCCGCAACATATCTTCTAACACTTGATTTACCCGTTTCGTCAGCCCATCAGTCTGTGGGTGGAACGCGATACTGAACTTTATTTTCACTCCCATTGCTTCTTGGATTCGATTCCAAACGATAGACGTAAATTGCGTGTCTTGATCCGACACAATCTCCATAGGCACTCCATGCAGCCGTACAATGTCCTTGATATACAACTTGGCTAAATCATCTGTTGAGTTTGAGACTCTAATTGTGAGGAAATGAGACGATTTCGTCAATCAGTCCACAATCACCCAAATGGAGTCGTCTCCCTTCCTCATCTTCGGCAACCCGAAAATGAAATCTATAGATATGAAGTCACACTTCCATTCAGCTATGGGCATGGGCTGAAGTAAACCAGGAGGTCGGTGATGCTCAGCCTTGACCTGCTAGCACGTGAGACAATGGGATACAAAATCAGCTATGTGGGCCTTCATGTTGTCCCACTAGTATGAACGCTTCATATCTAGATACATCTTTGTACTACCAGGATGTATCGCCATCTTCGAATTATGAGCAGCTTCGAGAACTTCCTTTCTTAAGTCATGAACATTTGAGACGCATAGGCGGCCACGATAACGTAAACCCCCATCCGAACCAACTCTCCATTCAGAGTCTTCATCGTCACTAGCTCGTTTCCTCATCTTCATCAACCATTCATCTTCTCTCTGAGCTACAATGATTCAGTCATCAATAAATGGCTGCACGTAGATGTGTGTGACGCTCTCGAACGACTTCTCTACTATAAACTTCTGTTCGAAGTCTCGCATAAATTCTATCATGTTCCATTCTTCAATCATTAGCAGAGCCGCAAATTCTATAGTCTTCTTGCGGTTCAACGCATCTGCCACAAGGTTGGCCTTGCCGGGATAGTAAGAGACCTCAAACTTGAAGTCTTTTAAGGTTTCCATCCATCGTCGTTGCCACATATTCAGGTCTCTCTGCGTGAATATGTACTTGATGCTCTTATGGTCACAAAAGAGCTCGAACTCCTCTCCGTAGAGGTAATGTCTCTAGAGCTTTAATGTGAAGATAACGACTGCTAATTCCAGGTTATGCGTGGGGTAGTTTTCTTCTTGTTTCCTCAATTGTCGTAATGTATAGGCAATCGCTCTGTCCTTCTGCATAAGAACAACACCCAAAACAACACGAGACGCGTCAGTGTATATCAGATATTTGACCCCTTGCTCCGGCAATACTAGCACGGGTGCGGACGTCAACTTGTCCTTCAATTCCTGAAAGGCTGCTTCTGCCTTCTAATTCCAGGCAAACTTAAGATCCTTTCGAGTAAGCTGAGACAATGGTCTGGCTATCTTGGAATAGTCTTTAATGAATCGGCGATAATAGCTAGCAAGTCCTAGAAAACTCCTCACTTCTGTAACCGAACCAGGCTGTTCCCTGTCATGAACTACTGTCACCTTAGCAAGGTCCACGATTATTCCTTCCCTAGACACTACGTGTCCTAGAAACTTGACCTCTTCCTTCTAGAAGTCGCATTTTCGGTACTAAGTAAATAATTGATTCTTCCTGAGAGTATTGAAGATGGCTCGTAGGTGCTCTTCGTGATCCTTTCGGCTCTTGGAGTATATCAAAATGTCATCTATAAATACGATGACGAACCTGTATAGGTACGGCTGAAACACCCAGTTCATGAGGTTAATGAACACTTCCAGTGCATTTGTGAGTCCAAACGACATCACAAGGAATTCATAGTGCCAAAAATTGGTTCTGAATGCCATTTTTTGCACGTCTTCATCCCCGACACGCAACTGATGGTACTCGGGCTATAAGTTGATCTTTGAGAAATATTGTGCCCCTTTTAACTGGTCAAACAGATCATCTATCTTGGGCAAAGGATACTTGTTCTTGACTGTCACTTGGTTCAACCTGCGATAATCAATACGCAATCGCAACGATACGTCCTTCTTCTTTACAAACAACACAGGTGCTCCCCAAGGAGATTCACTCGGTCGTATAAAACCTAAATCCAACAGATCATCAATCTGTCTCCTCAACTCCTCCATTTCACATAGAGGCATGCGATACGTCGGTAGAGAAATGGGTGTCGCACCAGGCATAAGGTCGATAGTGAAGTCGATCTCGCGTCGAGGAAGTAGTCCAAGGATTGTCTTGAATATGTCTCAGAAATCCTGGACCACAGGCGTATCCCCAAGTGACGAACCATCATGATCTTTTAATAGGAATGCATAACAAAGGACCCGGAAGGGGCAACTGACCTGAACGGGGAAGTGAAGGTTGTGTTTTCGGGCCCATGTGTTGTCACTAATCTGGTTTCACAATCTATCTCTGCCTTCATTTCAGTGAGCCAATCCATGCCGATGATGACATCATAATGATATAATGAGGTAACAATCAGATCAATAAACACCACCCTGCTTCCTAAGTCTATCAAGCAACCCTTACAAAGCTTAGTGGCATCTGTGAAGGTTCCTGCTGCCGCAATAACTCTCACCCCAACCATAGGGGTAGTGCTCAGGCCTAATCTCTTGATTGTAGAGTATGCTATCATTGAAATAGTGGACCCGGTGTCCACTAACAGAAAAACTAGTATACCTTGGATGTGGGCAGTGACTTCGAAGTCTAAAGGCACTATAGCTACTGACTCAGATGCTTTAACTGTAAGTGCGTGTACATGTGCCTGTTGAGGATGATTCGGTTGCACTGCCATAGGTCGTTGAGGCGGCCTATTTCGAGGTATAGGTGGTTGGTAAAATGGTTGTGCTGGCGGTGCCGATCGTAGAGATGGAGCTGATATAGCTTACGGTTGTTGACGACCGATCTTCTGAGGTGGCATGAAACCATTGTCCCTCATTTTAGTAAAACAATATGTATTTGAGTGGCCCATCCTCTTAGAGTAGGTGCACCATATATCTGATCGCCTAAGCTGTGTTGGTGAAGCCATAAGCCTAGGAGGCGAATTTGCACGCGACCTCTTGCCGAAGAATGGTCGATTCAGAAAATCAAGTCAAGGCCTCGGGCCTACTGGTAAACGTGTGCGAGACAGTCTGTCTCCATCCTGCTCAGCTCACAGGGACATGTTCACTAGCTTACATAGTTGGAAATGCTAGTGCAACACATCTTCGTGCGGATAGCTGGCCGCAGACCATCTGAGAAATGCCACATCTTCATCGGCTCATTTGTTAAGATCAAAGGAGCGTATCTGGCTAGCTCCGTAAATTTGTTCTCATATTCTGACACGGTCATTCCTCCCTATCGGAGGCGAAGAAACTCACCCTCCTTTTCATTACGGTAAGTGAGGGGGAAGTATTTCCCATGGAAGAGAGTCTCAAATGCCTCCCATGTCCACACGTGTCCTGTAGGAACTGTTCATAGGACGTTGTCCCACCATACATGTAACATCCCGAAAAATTGAGGGTCGAGAAGTAACTTAACTCTTGAGTTTCCAGAACATCACTTATGCAACATACAAAATGATGATTAAATGTTGTCTGCATTAATGTAGTGAACATGAGTGAGATTAAGCTAAAACAACATATCATACTCTAGAGACAATTAAATTGCAAGCGGAAGACTGTGATAGATATATAAAATATATAAAAACTGTGGTGAGTCTCCAGAGTGTGATAACATTACCAGGTTAAATAATTACAAGTATAGATCCAAAATATACCAACTGTGTAAGTGTAATGGCTTCTATCCCAAGTACCATAGCCCCGTCAATACAATATCAGGTCTTCATAAACCTGACAGAGAACTACATATAGGAGAACTCCTCCTCTACATCACAATAGTCTGGCTCTGTTTCATAAGCACCATCGCCTGAAACTCAACAAATCTGGTTGGTGTGTACAACACCGTCCCGTAACGTGGGAGTGATTAGCTAACTCGGTGGAATAATAAGGCATAAGTTATCGTGTTATTAATTCAGTCAAGCAGTAATGATAAAGCAATAAAATCAAACATTCCTAACTACTCTTATTAATGCAAGTATGAATGTAGTTATGATGGATGCCTTCACTGACATACTCCCTCATGCGACACCCTCTTCGTTCGCGGCATGCTTTCATCCCTCAGTGCTCTACATCTTCTAGGCACATGCAATGCATGATGAACATGATTACTGAGTTGTTATTAGTCCATTTCAAAAAGCAGGATTGGAAAACTAAGATACCTCCCTTGTATCATTCCCAAACATGATCCATTTTAGGGTCGTCAGTCCTAGACAATCTCATACGATGGTGTGTTTCTAGGTCGCTGTAAGGGCTGTCAGGGTTGTTACACGGAATCGTTGCACCACTCCCCCATCACCTTATCAATACAGGCCTAGTTTATACTCTGATACTACGGGAAGGCTCATCGCCTCACCGCAGATTCAGAGTATGCTCGAGGTCACTACAAAGGGCTACCAGGGCTGTTACACGGAATCGTTGCACCACTCCCCCATCACCTTATCAATGTAGGCCGATAGCACGAATATAGTGTCCCATACCACCATAATCGGCTCACGAGTCTGGTTGCTCACTGGTCACTACGGGGAGGCACGTGGCCCCAGCATAGGCCGACAGCTCGACCACGGTGTCCCATACCACCATGCCCAGCTCATGAGTCTTAGCGGATCGAGGTACCATGGTTAAAAGGGATTCCACTGGTAAGTTTGGTACCCTAGGTTCAAGCAGTAGTGTCTAAACATGGTGAACATACATAAGACAGATCGGGTTGCTTGACGAGCTCGGCTAGCTCGAGCGCACAACAAGTTGAACGACATGAAGTGCATAAGCACTTCGCGTGGCCAACCACTATCGCCAACCGAAGTACGACTCGAGTTCGTCGAACACATCTCACCTGGCAAATGAATCACAGCCACGAATTCAATTCTGGTACCGATTGTCTGGACTATAATCATAGCCCCAAACACAATTAATTTCAGATAGCTAAAGCAGTAATGGATCAAGGTTCAAATCATACAATCAAAATCTGATATTATCCATTTAGGGCTGCCAGGGCTATTGCACGGAATCGTTACACCATTCCCCCATCACCCATGACGGATCATACAACGTAAATATGAATTTAAACATATGCATTACATAAATAAAATCATAGAAGCAGTTGAGCATGTTATGAAGCACAACACAAGCATGAGTTTGTACATATTCAATTCCTAATCACACAACTATCTAAGGAAATCATACACATAGTTAAAAGAGTTGAGAATAATATCTCAACACCCTTATACATTACAATTTACTAACTACTACTCATCCAAACTTTTTAGCAACCACTTAGACTACATACACCAACATACATGTCATATGTTGATCACATAGGTATAAGGCCAAATCCTTTCACAAGGGAGTTACCCCAATCATAACACACATACACCCACGACGGATAGTCATGGCAAGCAGGAATCTAAGTTCCATATTCATTCAGTCATTTCCACAAACACTTGGGCCACACATTTTAGCATATATAGTGTATATTGGCCGTGGCGTGATTTAGGGCAAATCTTTTCGTCAAAGGGGCATCGCCAATACAACAATCATGAATCCATGACAATTAGTCATGGCGAGCACGAATAAGAATTCAATACTCATTCAGCCATTTTCACAAACACTTAGAATACACTATTACAACATACATGATGTATGTTAGCAAAACATGTATTAGGGCTAACCTTTCACCAAGCAAGTATTTTAACCATATATAGTATATTCATACAGCAAATAATCATGGCAAACACATTTCCAAGATTTATACGTATACGGTACTTTCTAGAATACACAATTTCAACATACATAGTGTATATGAGTAAAACATATATAGGGCGAGTCCTTTCGCCAAACAAGTAATTTATCAACATATAATATATTCATACAACAATTAATCATGTCAAACACATTTCCAAAATTCGTACGTATACGGTACTTTCTACAATTACCTAGAGTGTGTAGAATTCCATATTTTTCATCTTTAATCGAAACGGAAATCAGAAAGCACTTTGTACATGTGCAATTGCATGCAGATCATGAATCTATCATTATCTGACATTAAAAGCGTTGAAAAATGTAACCTATACACCTAAAGTCCGCACCTTTTGTCGTAGAATCGTAACGGAGTCGATAGATTTGCTAAGGCTTTGTATATGGCGATTCGGCAACCTATATGATGAAATAGGTTAGCTATTTCATAACCTACAACTCTTAAAACCCCAAATCAGTTTAGGGTTAGAGTTTCTTACCTAGAAACGACGCCGGAATCGCCGGAAAAGCGATTAGAACGGACTGGTTGTGCTTGCATAACAGCAAGGAGGCATGACAGGGAGATCCTTCCACAACTCCCACACTTTCTCTCTCTTTTCCCTCTTTTCTCTCTCTTAAATCTCAAATTCGTATGGTTGTGAGAGAGAGGGTTCAAAGGCCCTTATATAGCCTAAAAAGTCTCCAAATTAGACTTCAAGTCAAGGTATACTTAGGTTATAACCAAAGCGGTCCCGTTTCAGCTCAAAGGAGGACTTCTGGCGGCCTCCTTGAGCCAAAGGTCAGACTTAATCTCACAAACTATAGATCTAGGTTCTATTAAGTTTTCGTTCCAATAGGGTTCTCAGATCACGCGTGGCGGACCGGTTTCATTTCAACGGTCAGCGGATCTCGATCGGAGATTCCGAGTACATGTAAATGTGTATGAAATTTCTCCTGATCCGAGGGTGTAATTTGGTCTGATTCTGACGGTCTGGTTGCTTAAAACTGATCCGCAAGCAATATGTGCTAGATTATTATTCAAGATATTTTATTTTGAATTAATTTCACATTTCTCACACTCTTCACTCCGAGCTCAAGCGAATAGCGCTGAGACACTATCTGGATTTAATTTCCGAGATGGTTGTCAAGCCCAGCAAGGCGGTCCTAATTCCTTAACTTCGTATTAATCAGACTTCCGACGTGCGGTCCAGATCCAATACGGAGTTTCAAGATGCTCCCGAGAGCAGCCGGGTAATGAGATTGATCCTAGATTTTAGGGTAACCTAGCGTCAATGATTCTACAAGTTTTGGGTCTTGCAGATCGTATTTAAAGTGATTGGTACTAATTTCACAGGCACTCTAGTTTAACACTAGCTAAATCTCGCCTAATTTCTAAAGGATTTAGTCCTGAGTGATTTTGGTCTGAGGTGGTAGTTAGACCTTTGTAGCAATGTTTAGTTTAAGTATTGTTCTTCATCACCTAAACTTTAAGGTAGTGTCTAATGTGAAAGTACTTAGAAGGATTTAAGGAACGAGGTAATGAAATGTGAGATTTGTGAAGAAAATGGTTTGAAAAAGGACTTAAGACCCTCGAGTTGAGTGTTTGAGAAGTTAAACAGGAGTTAGGATTGTCCCATCGCCTAAGGACGTCTAATTCTAGGTTGGAAAAATTCGGGCTGTTATAATACACTAGCCTCCTTTTCGAACATATATGTGACCAGCTCAACCTGCTCTGCCTCATGCAGTGCAGCGGCTTCAGCATCTTAAAAATGCGATCTAGCCAGTATTCGGCTTCCTCGGGCCTGTGAGTGCCCGCAAAGGTGGGAGGTCGGAAATGCTGCAAGTGCTAAAAAAGGCCGCTGGTATTCATGTTTCCAGCAAGCTGCACAGGTGGTGTAGGTGGGACAATATTCATGTTCTGAGTAATGGCCCCTGCAATAGTGGCAAAAAATTGTTACTGCTGCTGCATCAAAAATATCATCTACTCCAACCTATCAGGAGGAGGAGCCGACTGTGGTACGTGTGGCGTCAATGAAGATGCACGGTTCTGTTCTGGAACTGGTGGTGCAAAAGGTGTTGGCCCATTTGTGGGGCTAGTGGCCAGTTGAGAATCCGACATAGTCTCAAAATTCGGGCCCAAACTGGGGTCCGTCTAGCTATCATTCAGGGGAGTGCCCCGTCAATCGATCCGCCAAGTGCAAGATGTGTCATATTTTGAGTGGTTTTCGGATGCATTTCCTATATACAACATAGGGTGAAATATGTGTAAGATTTTGAATAATAACACTCAAATCTTTTTTTCAAGCATTCTACACATTCCAAATCAAAAGAAGCTTTATGCATTTCATTTAACCAAAATTGTCACAATACATGAGATGTAGTCTTACATGAATCATGACAGAAAATGGATGTGACCTAATCTAGTAAAAGTTTCACACCACTACTCTAACACATAACTAAGCCTACCAAGGCTATTACATAGAAAGTAAGAAATAAAGCAAACCAAAAGATGACTACGACATAAGTCTACTCCTCTGACTCTGGCGAAGGTGGAGCACCCTTGTCCTGCATACAGCACAGGAGGGCCTTCAGAGTGCGAGACATCCTCTTGAATTTCTGTTTCATATAGGCCTGATTTTCTTCGAGCTTTTGCTTCAATTCGGCCAGGGTCTCCTTGACCTCTTATCTCAGGGCGGCATGGTTCTCTTTAATCTGAGCCATGCGGGCTTCCAAGGCAGCCCGATCACGACGGTCGTCATGCATAGCAGTAGGAGGCTCCCTATGCAGATCTTGGGCCTCCCCTTCTTCCTCTTCCTGCTCTTCCTCATCACTTCCTTCCTTAGTGCTCTCCTTACTACTACCTTCCTCATCATTGTCTTCATCATCTTCACTCCCTTCTTCCTCCTCACTCTCCTCCTCAATCTCATCCCCATATTCATCAAGCCTTACTTGGCATCACCTGGGGCCTATGCCCATATTGTTGAGCGTAATGTCACTGATGATATGAATCGGGACAACGTCACCCATATGGAGTCTGAAACTAAAGTGGTAGGCAATTTTACAAATAAGTCGACCGAAGGGAAGTAAGGCATCTCCTCATATGGATTGTGTAGTATCCACAATCTGAGACAATATGAATGTAGGCAGACATAGCTTGTCTCCCTGACCAACTCTGTATAAGAAATCCACCATGAGCCGAGTACACTTCGTGCTGTTGCTCCACCTTGGGTATACATTATACGTAAATATGTGGTGGAGCAGGCGGAAATCGTTTGTAAATTTGGTCGATGCAAGGCTATTTCCTTGCCTCCACTGCTCAAGCTGACCGCAGAGGAAACGGGTGCAGTGATTCCTTTCTCGTTCACTGGCAAGGTTTTTCTCACTAGCATGTATAAGTCCACGCTCCATATCCATGATTCGAGCCACCACATCTACATTGACTATGGCTTCCTTTCTTCCCAAAGGGATAGTAAATTGCAGCGGCGCCAATAGTGGGTCCCGTATATGAGCATAAAAGGCACGCACTGCTCCTTCACTCGCATGGGTATTTCCATCAAACATGGGACCCCAACCATTTTCTAGGAGCATGTCCATCACTGGGTACACTCCAAATAACTTTTCATCAACATGGGCCTCGAATACCACTCTACGGTTACGAAACCTACCTAATTCGATGCCTGCCGATAGTGATCTTTCAATGGGGATCCGCGAGTTAAGATCCTGTTTTGATCTCCTTTCTTACTCGGCGCTCGTGCTTGCTTCGGCGCCCGTTTTCTTCCTTGAACGTGTTGGGCAGCTAGGCCCGGCTTCATCTGTGGATGCCCTTCTCTTTCTCATGAGGAAAAGGAGTGTGGAGGAATACTGCTGCAACTAGCTCAAAGAGAGCCATGAGGTGAAGAAGGCTTGAAGGATGAGATGGGTTGGTGGGTTTTGGAGATTATGACATACAAAGGGGTGCTTTTGTGCTCAACTAAGTGGGAAATGAGAAGATGGAGAGTTATGAGATACAAGGGATGGATTTATGTGCTCAAATCAGGGAAAATAAGGGAGATGGAAGGTTGTATGAGAGGGGTTTTGAGGAAAATGATGGAAGGTAGGTATGTATTGTAGTAGAAGAAGAAGATATGAGAATGAAAGGGAGATTTGAGAGGAAAAATGAGATTTTAGAGGGGTTTGAAGAGCTTGGATGGAGTGAAATGGAAGAAAATAAGGCAAATGGGGTAAAATAGAGGGCCTCACATGAAATACAGGGCCCGCTGCGGCCCGCTGGAGGTGGGCGCGGTGCGCCGCCGTTGGTGCGGTGCCACCATGATCCCCTGGACCGGTGGCCTCCCCCTCCCTGGGTACCGGAATGGTGCGGGGGACCCTTTGGGTCCCACCGATAATTGGGCTTTGGGCCCATGGGTCCATGTGATGCATTTTCTTAGTCCATCTCGTACATATCACGCCTTTTGGCATGATTTAAGTTTGGGAATCACCGTCTAATAGTTTAAACCCGTCGATTGACTGTCTAAAAGAGAATTGAGATCATTTTACGTGATCTCGGATGCGTACGGGTCACATTTCGACGGTCAATCTCGCCCGTCGGGGTAACTTGGGATCCCATTTCTACATTTTTTGCCCCCACCTAAGTCAAAGTGCAACAATGAGGGTCGTGTTACCCTAACCTAGGTCTAGTTTAATCCAAATCATGCTCTGATACCAACTTGTAACGTCCCAAAAATCAGGGATTGAGCAAAGCTCAACTCCCGAGTTCCAACACATCACTTATGCAACATAGATAATGTTGTTTAAATGTTGTCCATATTAGTGCATTAGACATGAGTGGGATTACACTAAAACAACATATCATACTCCAAAATTAAGATAATTAAGCAAGCAGAAGACTAGGATAAATATATAAAATATATATGTGTTTCATAACCTCCAGAGTATGAATGTGCTATCGGGTTGAATATATATACATATGTCTGTTTCGAAATGTACAAAATATAAAAATGTAAATGTTTAACTAATCCAGTATCCCTGTAATCCCATCGAAGCAGTGCGAGGTCTACATAGACCCGGCCGAGAGCTGCACGTAGGAGAACTCCTCGTCAATGAAATCTGGCTCCGTCGTGAAACCCTTGTCATAACCTGCATCTAAATCAGAGTCTGGTTTAGTGTTTTAAAACACCGTCCTAGATTGGGAATGAGTGATCAACTCAGTGGTACTATAAGGCAAAGGTTAACATGTTATCAATTCAGTTAAGCAATAATGATAAAGCAGTACAACAATCATATCCTAAGTACTCTTATTAATGCAAGGGTGGTATGCTGTAATGATGCATGCCCTCGCCTGCACTCCCTTAGCGACTTTATTTAACGGTCGCGCATGACAAATTCCCTAAAAGTGCTCTTCCTCACCAAAGCACATGCAATGCGGTGCATGGTCGTGTTAACCAAGTAATTTAATAGGCTTATTCATACAACAGATTTGGGAAGCTAAGGTACCTCCACTTTTATCATTTACCCAAGCAAGGATCCATCTAGGGTCGCCAATCCTAGTTAATCACATACGATAGGCAAGTTGTAGGGCATCACCCCTGATGAAAAGATTGGATAGGTAAGTTCACGAGTTTAAACTCGAGGTCACTATGGAGAGGCTCGTCACCTCACCGTAGGCCTAATTTATACTCGAGGTCACTACGGGAGGCTCGTCACCTGAATGTAGGCCGACAGCTCGAATACGGTGTCCCATACGCCACAATATTCGGCTCATGAGTTTGGGTTGCTCACTAGTCACTACGAGGAGGCTTGTCACCCTAGCGTAAGCGGACAGCTTGACCACGGTGTCCCATACACTACCATGCCCGGCTCATGAGTCTTAGCGGATCATAGTACCATAGTTGAAATGGGTTTTACATTAGTAAGTGGTACCTCAAATTCAAGCAGTAGTGTCCATACATGGTAAATACACAATAGGCCAACTGGGTTATTTGACAAGTGCGATTAGTACGAGCCCACGTTGAATTGATCGACATAGAGCGCATAAGCACTCCGTGTAGCATAGCCACTGTTGACAATCACCGTTTGGCTCGGATTCATCGTACGTATCTAATGTCGCGAAACTGGTTAGCCACTAAATCTGGAACCATTATAGATTGCCTAGACTATCTAGTAGTCCCAAACATACTCAAACATAGCATGTGGATACTTGTGATATTCATAACAACATTTAACAGACAATTTAAATATAAATCCCATTTGAGTATTTTATCGAACATATCGAACATATTGTTATACATATGCATTTCAACCATAATTCACATGGTAACAATTTACATTTAATGAAGGAAACTATAAATACGGGTAGGGTGGTTGAGAATCCTATCTCAACACCCTTATTAAAAATGATTCATCAATCAATTTCTCATTCAGACATTTTATCAAACACTTAGACTACATAATATTATATATATAAACTAGATTAGTTATAGCATATATTATGGCGAATCCTTTCATAAAGGAGTTGTCATACATACAACAAACATGTATTCAAGATTAATAGTAATGGAAAGCATAAATCATAATTTCACCCTCGTTCAAACATTTCAACAAACACATGAAATGCATTTTATATTCACATAGTTCACACACATGTATAGTTTATCGAACACATCGTAACTAAGTTCATATGGCAGCAATCAAGTTAGACATAAATCATTACCGACATTGAAAGCCTTGAAAACCATAACTTAAATGTTTATAGTCCGCACCTTTCATTGGTACGCTCGTTACGAACTCGGTTCGTACACTACGTTCCCGACTACAGAACAACGGCTACCTAAACCACGAAACAGGTTAGCTATTTCGTTGATTCCTCTATTTGGATTCTTAAAGCAAGATTAGGGTTAGGATTTCTTATCCAAATTGTCATTGGAAAGATTCTTGTAGCTAGGTGTAGAGGCGATCTAGTGCGTGTAGTTGCAAGAGTGAAACACCGCCACGATCTCCGAAACTCTCCCTCTTTTCCTCACACTTTTCTCCTCTTTTCTCTCTTCTCTCACCTAGGTTTTGAACAAATTCGTATGAGAGAGGGGTGGGGTGGTTTAAGGTCTTTATATAGGCTCAGAAGTGATGTCAATGGCCCCAGGGCCATGGTATACTTAGGGTATAGCCATAAGGCGACTGTTTCGGGCAAACTGAGCTCATCTGGAGGTCCATTACTGATCAATGTTACAGCGTAAGTTCCCTGACCATAGATCTAGGCCAGGATGCGATTTCAGCACATTTGGATAGGTCGATCAACCGTGACGGACCTGTATCTGTTCAACGGTCGTCGTCACTCGATCAGGGCCACAAGTATATGGATATGTGCAGGGAAATTTCCCTGATCCATGGGTATAATTTAGTCAAAAACTGACGGCATGAAACCTTCAATTTCGCCCGCAAGAGAATGGCCCAATTCACTTAAGTTTTAACTCATTTTCTAAAGATATTCGCATTTCTCACACACTTCGCTCCAGGCTCAAGTTGTGCGTTTCTGGATACTATTTGGGATCGATTCCCTTGATGCCTGTCAAGTCCAGTAAGGCGGTCATAACCCTATAGTTTCACGGTCATCGAACTTTGGATGCGTGGTCCAGGTTCGATATGGAGTTTCAATGTGCCCCCAGAGCAACTGGGTTTTGGGATTTCTTCAAGGGTTTTAGGTAATATTGAGTTGGCGATTCTAATGGTTTTGGGTCTTGCGGTTCGTACAGATAGTGGTTCAAGATAATTCACCGTGATTAATTTAGTTTAGTACTTGATTAATTTTCATCTAATTTCTCTTTGTACGAATTTTTCTGAGATGTTACAATCTAGGACCCAGTATAAAGAAATCCTAATTTCCAGCGTCTATATATACCGACCACGATGCCGCTGTGGTGGTCTCATCAATACAATCGTGATGTTGCTGTGGTGTTCCATCCGTCACACAAGGATGCTATGATATACACAAGCACACTAGGAAATATATTTGCACATGAGCAATACTATGTATTTACGTCATGTATGCACCCAAGGTAGCTCTAAGGCCAATCAGGCTCCTTCCCATCCACATCCAACCTTGATCCACGGTCATCTTAGACCGGATATATGTGCAACATCTGCACAAAATGCACCATCATCATCTTGTGATATCAATATGCATATGCATCCATGCATGATCACACTGCACACAATGTACACCTCAAGTCCATGATGTATGTATATGTATGTGTGTACGTAAATCCAACATGTGCAACACGCTGGGCTAGCCAAAAACTACCACAATGTCAAAAAGTAAAACAATAGTCTGGTGTGCACTCCCTACACATGGTTAAGAAGGTTATGCAAGTGTTTATACCTTCTGCATCACAAACGTGTATAGATCTGCTCCATTTTATAGCTAGTTATCAAACCATCACTTAACATAACACACAACAAGAATCGCATATGGTCTATCAAATGGTCGCGTCACCGACACATTCATTGGCATATAAGGATTTGGTGGTCCATCTCAATGGGTTCATAACGGGTTTATTTATAGGTATCGTGTGACTAATCAACACTTAGCACACTTTTAGTAATTCCAGGCAGTTCATGAGGTGGCCCCGCTTAGTCCTTAGGCTCACATAGGCATAGGTGTACACATGTATTATCATAGTATCCAACCTCCTCCATATATCATCATCATATACACCCTCATTACACATGTCCCACCATCACAAACATAGATAATCACAACCAACACATGAATAATGTTTGTTTGTTATCACAAGCGACTACCTACTAGAATCGATCGATTAATGGGTTGCCATAACCTGCTTGTATGGCTTGTTGGGTGGTCCATTTGGCTTCCACAATCAGCCCATTTAAGGGATTCATCATCATCACTTCAAAAATTACAATATCAGTTCAGCATACATTCAACACATGGAGACCAAAAACTCTTGCCGAAGAGGCCCAATGGTTAGCCCAAACTTAAGACTACCACTGATGGGCCCACATGGCATTCACTTAAAATGGGCCTTAACATTTTTGGGCCCACTACTCTAATACCATTACGAACACATCAATGGAATTCACAAAGGGTTTTATGCGATGGAGCTCATGGGGACCTCCCATGAGGTCGAGTTGTGTGGGGCCTAAAATCAGGTCAGTCTATGACTAGTGTGGGCCATACCACACATACAAGTTAAGAGGGTTACCCTCCATTAAACATTCATAATCATTCATTGGGCCCACCAAGACGTGGTTCATGAATCCAGTCCATCCATTATGTGTGTCCCACTTGGCTAAGGGGTCAGTTCAAGTTTCAGATGCATCCAAATTTCAGGTGGACCTTAGTAAGTGTTTTTATATGTTTTATCCAATCTTCACATGATTTTAGATGGTGTGAGCCACCTGAGTTCCGTGTATGGCTGATTTTTGGGGTATCCCATTTTTTAAAGGGGACCCATTAAATGCACGATGTTGATGCTTGACATACATCACGGTGGGGCCTGTGGTGGGACCCACGATCCCTGCCTTCTCAATAAGTAGTAGGATGCTGCTTGCTGCAGCGTCCTCTGGACGCTGATAGCAAGGACGTCTAGCCTTTTTTATTTTGGTTTTCTCATAAGTGGGGCCCATATCAAGATGATCCACTCCATCTATAGGGTTCTTCAAGTCGTGGCAAGCCCAATGAGTCCAATATTCAGTATGTTTAGGTGTACAGAAACATTACAGTGGGCCCTAATAGATTTGATAGTAAATATCACTATTAAGATGAATTTCAATGGTGTGGCCTACCAGTGATTTGGATTGGCTTCATTTTTTGGCTCAAGGCCTAAAATAATCTGGGAAACTGGGATGCTGACAGCAACAACGCCCATTTTTTTTTTAAAGATGTTTTGTGCACGTGTGTGGATGGGTGTGTGTGTGTGTGAGAGAGAGAGAGAGAGAGAGAGAGAGAGAGAGAGAGAGTTTGGCCAACCCAATGGGCCATACTTGGACAATTTGGATGGCATACAAACATTCTGGTGGGGCCCACTATTAATGGGTCCCACATGAAGTCTATAACAAATTAGTTTTGTATGTCTTCTCCTATGCATCCACACCATTAATCATATCATTATCATCATTATAATTGTTCTCTCCAGCAATCATATTATCTTCATCATCAACACCATCTCCACCATAAATAAACACAAGGAAAATAAAATAAGAATGAGTGAAGAGGGTGTACTCACCTTGATGGACTAAATGGATGGTTGAGATGGATAGGAGGGATGAGATTGATGGCCCACCAAGATCACTCCTCTCTCTCTCTCTCTATCGTAGGAAAATGGTGAAAATGTTGAGGATTGAAGGGGTATTTGTAGAGAATTTGCTAAAATTATGGTTAGGTTAGATTAATGTGGTTATAATTAGCTTAGGCAAGGATTATGGCTAGTAATGCATGATTAGGACTTAATGGTGGATTAAATGAGACATGGGGTGGCATGGCATGATGACATCATGCATAAGGTTTTGTATGGAGAAGGGTTGACTTTGGATACACATGAGAGAGGGGTGGTATGGGTGTGTGACATCACACACATGCGTAGAGATTCTCTCACCCATGTGGGGCATGGTGCATGTATGTATAGTATGTCTTGTGCACATGTGTGGAATGAAATATATGGCGCCATGCGCACATGATATACCAATGGTTCTTCGCGGCGTATCTCACTAATGGAGAGTTGTACAGATGCACGGGCGGTACCTCCATGACCACGGCGACGGGACGGTCGATATGGTGAGGGTTTCAAAGTCCTAGGTTTTCGGTCAGTTGGGTGTGCACTATGCATGGCCAATCTAAGTCTGGCCAAGGGCGTCAATCATCATGCACATAGGCATAGAAAATATATGAAATAGACAGTGTCTTACACCTTCACCTAGAACCCACGTTTAGGCTCCCGGCTAAGGTCCCACACAAGGCACCTACCATTTAGTCCCACCGGATAAGGTCCCACACAAGGCACCTAACGTTTAGGCCCACCGACCAAGGTCCCACACAAGCCACCTACCTTTAGACCCACCAGCTAAGGTCCCACACTAGGAACCTAATCAGTTTGTTGATAGAAAACTCTTAGCCTCAATCTTACACGAGGAAAGAGACTAAACTTTGAACTGTTAACTATGACACTTGTTGGATTGAGTTCACTTTTGTAGCTTGTCTTGGGATGCTTGATCTTCGTGCTTCCATGCTTAAATCAGCTTCCCAATGCTCCCCTGATTGCGTCGCTTGGATTTATCTGTTAGCTTAGCTTCATGATTAAAAACCTTGTATATGATATACCTATAAAGGTGACCAAGGTTATGGGAGTTGGTGGAACTATAACAGAGGTTATGCATGGGTTTCTCAAGAGATTCAACTGATGGATACACTAGAGTATGATTGAGATAAAGGATATACCTATAGGTTTGGTCTCAATACTCTAGTGAAGGCTTGAGATCATGTTCTTCATAAATTCGAGCTTTGAATTCTCTTTAGACGATGTATCGCAATGAAGAGAGCATGAATCTCATATGGATAGAGTCTAGGTAGGTTAAGATAAGCTTGAGTTACACTAGGGACTCTCAATAGCCTTAATCCATTCTTTTTACAAGTTCTTACAAGCCATATTTATAAATAAAAGTTTCAAATGGATAGAAAATAGCTATAAAATGGCTAGTTTACGGTGATACCGAAGTGACTGTTGGTACCACCGAACTTGCTTCGGTAGTACCGAATTATCTATCAGTGGTACCGAATTAAATACCCAAGTTGCTGATAAAAAATAATATCTTTTGGTGGCACTGAACTGTGTTCGTTGGTGGTAGTTGGTGACACCGAATTATCATTGTAAGCTTGCTGGACTATTTGAATCCCTTCGGTAACACTGAAGGTATCTTTGGTGGTACCGAAGGTGCCATTCAGTGGCACCTTCGTCCTACCGACGTTGGACAAATTTTCCTATTTTTCTTATTTTGTCCAATACATCTTTTATCAACTTAGGACTTGCTTAAGCCAAAACTATAGGATATAAAATATGGACTAAGGATTGGCTTAGAATAGATGACATAAGTAGGTATTCCTATTTTGGGCTCGGATCATTTATTGCAAGGTTTAAGATCGTAGAAGTAGTTTTTCATCTTCAATGTAGCTTTTCCTACTTCAATTTTAGTTGTATCACGGGTCTTCACTTGTCAGAACTCATCCGACTACAAGACACAACTAGTCACGTAATTGACAAACATGGGTGCAAATAAGTCCACTAACAAAGTTAGGTCAGAGAAAAGAGAAGAAGCCCTATGTGATTCACTATGCAAGTAGAACTCTAAATTCTGCCCAAGTGAACTACTCCACTACGGAGAAGGAGCTCTTAGCTGTAGTGTTTGCTTTGGACAAATTTAAGTCCTACTTGATCGGATCCAAGATCATCAACTACACTGAACATGCAGCGCTAAAGTACCTTCTTTCTAAGAATGATGCTAAGCCCCGCTTAATAAGATGGATCCTCCTACTCCAAGAGTTCGACATAGACATACGAGACAAAAAGGGAGTAGAAAATGTAGTGGCTGACTATCTCTAGGCTTGATTTCCCTGATTCCCTTGAACCGACATCGATAAATGACATGTTCCCTGATGAACAATTGTTTAAACTCTCCCAATTACCTTGGTATGTTGACATTGCAAATTATCTTACCATAGGTTTCACACCAACATATTAAAAAAAATCTTCGTCGAGGTGTGTAAGTTCTTTTAAGATGTTCCTTATCTGTTTAAATATTGCCCAAACCAAATTCTAAGGAGATATGTGTCGGACAGTGAACAACAGAGTGTCATCTCATTTTGTCACTCTCAAGCATGTGGTGGTCACTTTTTTGCTAAAAAAACCACGACCAAAATTCTACAGTACGGCTTTTACTGCCCCACTATATTCAAAGATACTCATGAGTTTTGCAAAGCTTGTGAGCTTTGTCAAAAATTGGGAGGATTGTCCCATTGAAATATGATGCCACTATACCCAATTCTTATCATTAAAACATTTGATTGTTAGGGCATCGATTTCATGGTGCCACTCCCCCAATCATTTGGAAACATTTATATTTTGTCAGCTGTAGATTATGTCACTAAGTGGGTTAAAACGATCCCGTACCGAAACAATGATCATCGAACGGTCATTAGATTCTTAAAAGAAAACATCCTTTTCCGGTTCGAAACGCCTTGGGCCATCATTAGTGATGGAGGTTCATACTTTTATAATATGTCATTTGTGAACTTAATGAAGAAATATGACATCTCACATAAGGTGAGCACTCCATATCACCCACAGACAAGCGGGCAAGATGAGATTTCCAACTGGAAAATTAAACAAATTCTTAAAAAAAAATAAAAAAATAGTTAACCCTGACTGTAAGGATTGGTCAATCTGATTGACTGATGCTTTATGGGCTTACCGTACTGCTTATAAGACCCCATTAGAATGTCTTCTTTTAGACTTGTCTATGGGAAAGCTTGCCACTTACCTTTAGAGCTAGAGCATAGAGCCTACTAGGCTATCAAAAAATTGAATTTTAACTTGGATAATGCTAGCTCACTATGCAAACTTCAATTAAATGAACTCAAAGAAATCTGGAACGACGCTTATGAGAACTCGCGAATTTACAAGGACGGGATGAAGGTATTTCATGATTGGAACATCCTTCAAAAATCATTCACACTTGGTTAAAAAGTTCTTTTATATAATTCTTAGTTACATCTTTTTCTAGGTAAGCTTCGATCTCGTTGGACCGGTCCTTTCACTGTTATTAATGTCTTTCCTCATGGGGTCGTCGAGATAAAGAATCCAACGAATGACAATGTTTTCAAAGTAAACGAACATCGTCCAATGCCATTTGTTGAGAAGTTTGATTCAGAGGATATTTCCATGCCACTGATTAATCCTGTGTACCAAGATTGACCTTCTAGTCTGATGAAGGTATAGTTAGGTTTTTTGCTTTCATATGATTTAGGATTAGGATAGTTTGTTTATTCAATAAGTTTAGTCTTCATACTAACCCATCTACATGTTGAGAACTTTGGAAAAGCTTCAAGTTCCCCTTCTTTAGGTACTACCTTTCCATCACTTCTCCTTTCTTTTTGTTGTCTCATGTGCATTGTATGCTCATTTCTTTTACATTAAGGACAATGTAGATTTTAGGTTAGGGTGTGGATTAGATAAATTAATCAGTATTTTCTTAATCCTTGAATAAAAATTTTAAAAATTTTCAATTTCCTAAATTAAAAGCCTGTTTGGAAGGCGATTGTTTGTGCAGTTAAGATGAGTATGATGATAAGATAGAGATTGAATTTTGAATTGCTGGAGTTTGATCAACTGAGTAGACTATCATCTAAGTTCTTTCATTTAATTGATTAAGGGGAAGTTTGAATATCATGTTGACCTAAATCACAAGACACATTCAATTTATTTTCTGTGAATTATGCTAGAATTTCTAAGTGTTGGTATGTGAATCATTGTTAGATGTTGAGAATTAAGTCTGGAGAATTTTATCCACCTTAAAAAGATGAAAAGAACCAGTTAAAAAACAGAGAGATCGACAAAAATGTCATGTGTGATGAAAAAGGCTAGAAAAGAATCAAAAGAGTAAAAAGTCTGAAAAGAATGAATAAATAAAAGTGACTGTCAATATAAAATAAAAAACTGAAAAAAGAAGGAAAAGGGGATAAGTTTAGAATCAACTCTTGATTATTCAATCAATCTTAAGGTGATGAGCATGGATAACATTATGAAACAATAGTAGTTTATGGAAAATAAGTTAAAATTCACTGAGCACATTGAGAAACTTGATATGTGAACTTATGCTCTTAAGTAATTCATAAAGAACCTATTAGATTGTTTGCTCGTGTGATTCAGCTTTAGGTTTTCAAATTTTCACTCTCACTTCTTTGAATTATACTCATTCATACTTGATTGCACAAAAGATTGTTTTTGGAAAGTGATTTGAGCATTGAGAATTGAGAATTCTTTCACGTATATTTTGCTTGGGACTAGTAAAATGCTGGTTGGGGTATGTTAAGTGTCAAATATTGCATATTTCTCCCTATTTATATCTTGGTTTTATGAACGTGATAGCACTTAATGGGTATATTTTATACAACTTTGTATTGCAAGGTGAATCTGAGAGCTTGGATTGAAAAGAATGTTAAAAGCATAAATTTGATGCTCAAGAATCACCAAGGTAAGGGATGGATCTTAAGAGACCAAGATTAAAAATTTCAAGACCCCAAGATCCAAGGAAAGCAAGAGGAGAAGGAAGGAAGTCAAAAGTACAAAGTGCAGAAACTCACATAATCTGAACTTCACCGTCTATGTCATCGAAGGTTGTTCGATGACATTTAAGTCAGTCCTAGATGACATCGAAGGCAGTTCAATGACATCGAAGACTTACAGAAAATCAAGTTTGGTTGTTGGACAAATTGGATGCAGTTCTCGATGACATTAAAGCCCTGTTCGATGACATCGAACATTGTGTAAATTTTTGAAGCAACTCACTGGAACACTATGGACACATTCTCAATGGATCCAACACCCTTCGATGACATCGAAGGCAGGTTTGATGACATGAAAAGTTACACAGTGTGAAAAGGCGCGACTTTCGGATTTAACTTACGTTTGATGACATCGAAGGTTGTTCGATGACATCCAAAGCGTTATGAAAAATTATGTAGACTGCGTAAATTTGAGGTAATTTTTTAAAATTAGACAGACAAGGATATAAATATAGGTTTTCCAAGGACTTTTAAACATGAATTAGGTTACAAGGAACAGAGCCAAAGGGTAGAGCATCCTCCCAAGAGTTTTTCTTCTTTCCTTTTCTATTTTTAATGTTTTGTTTTAGGGTTTTAGATCTAATCATGTTTATGGTTGGCTAAACCTCTTAGCTAGGGCTACGAGGTGAAGCTTGTAGCGTGTTGGGATCGTTTTCTTACTTTGATTCTTGTTTTTCTTAAGCCTTTTTGATTTCTAGTTTGATTTTAAGGAATATTTTTAATTCTTTATGATTTATTGTGACTCAAATTACAATAGATGCTGCGATAGCTTTGAATTTCTTTTTCTGTTTTGAGATTGTGAAATTGGTAAATCCTGTTCTTCACCATCATCTCCTGAGCATGATAGGGTGATGGAACCCCTTCCAATCATCACAATACTCCTTCATGTGTGGCTAGATCAATGAAAAGTTCAGAAATTTAATTTAATTATTTTATCTTCCAATTGGATTGGACAGGACTCCAATTCCAATTGTGTTTCTTGAATAAAGTAAGGTAGCATCCTGATAGCTACAAGTGGATCCTGGGCACCCTAGTTCCCTTTTGACTATTGAAATCCCATTCACAGTTACTCTCTTTTATTCTAGATTTATATTTTGATATTCTTCTAGTTCTAGTTCTAGTTATTTTCAGAATACGTACAAGTTTAGTCCCTATGGATTCGACCTCAATCTCACCGAGTTATTACCACGTCGCGACCCTACCCTTGGGGTTGTGAACACAAGGAAGGGAGGTCTATCCCTAAGGAGGGTTCTCAGCCTTACCAGGGGCAGTAGCAGGATCCTCAGGGGTGTCATTGTCCAAGCAGCGTGAGTCCAAGTCCAGATAACTCTGTCGAACATCTTCCTAGCATCGCTGTAAGCCGAGGTTAAAGATCTCATCCAGCTCAGTCGTGTGCTCCTCGGAGGCCTTTCGACCCTCGTCTGTCTATCTTTCGCATCGACTGTGCAACCGTTTGCCTCATAAAGGCAGGACTCCACTTCCACCACTCAAGCCACCAACTCGACCTTCTCCCATTGCTCCGCGATTAGCAAAGCAGTGTTGGTTGTCCTATCCTTCTCGGTGACCCTCAAGGCCTCTCGCAAGGCCTCAACCTCGACATTAGAGTTCTACACGAACTGAGTTAGCTCGCTCGACTCGACCTGAAAAGTTCAATTTGACTCAGTTCGAAACTGAGTTCGAGCCGTGTTGAGCTAATTTTTTTAACTCGAAAAAATTTCTAGTTTGCCCGAGCTCGACTCGACTCAGATCGTACCTTAACTCGAATTGAACTCGGATCAAACTAGTTCGATGACTCGGTTATTTTGATATTGATTTTACTCAATAAGTGTTTGATGAAATGACTCAACGAAGTGTTGGTTGGTGGCGAGGAAGGTATGGATATGAAATAAATACCCTTGTATCTTGATTTTTATGTTGCCTACTAAGTGTTTGGTGAAATACTTGTAAATTGATGCTGTTGCTTTACATTCCTTGAGAAATTGAAGGTGCAATCCATGTGTTTGAGAAAATGTCATAGAGGGTCGATCTTGGCTCGAATTGGACCGAGCTGTTGATCAAACCGAGCCGAGTTGGACAGTCAAGCTCGAGGACCGAGCTGAGCCTAGTTCGAGATGGGGTTAGCTAGTGGCGAAGCCGAGTCGAGCTGTGCCAAGCTTGACTCGGTTTGACTCGTGTACACCTCTACTCGACACGGGCCGCCGCAGCCTTGGCCTAGTGCTCGACCCTAGTAGACTTAAGCTTCCGACCTACCTCATTGAGGCGGCCCCTTAGCTTAAGGAAAGCATGTTGGGAGGCAAGAACCCTGGTAGCGCCCTGTAAACAAAAAGTGAGAGAAATAAGTTAGCTGATAGAAAAGAAAACGTATGAACATATATAAAAATAACAAGGGAGCATACGTCTTTACCTTAATTAACACCACCCTTGTAGAAGTATGGAAATATGTTCAAGTGTCCTAGAGGGGTGTGAATAGGACTTTTTAAAAATATGTACTTATAATAACATATAATGCCTAACTTTAACTAAGATAAGTAAGGCAAGGTAACTCTATGGCTTCCAAGCGAATAGACAATCCAAACACATGCTACACAAGATTTATATGTAGAGTAATTAGCCTATGAAGATAGTGTATATGAGAGTGTGTGGGATGTAATTCCTATCAATGCTTAAACATTCATTTAATCATGCATCATAAATAATCATTCAAGAGACAGATTAGTGCATAAATAGCAATCCAAAACACAATCATATATAGTGGTTCGAATACTTGCCTACTCCACTCCTGGCTGATGCACTCTCTCCTATAGTGTATCGGATTTCACTACCATTGGTTTTAAATCAGGTTAACCATGAACCTTCACAACTTACAAAAGCTTAACTAAGGAGCCTACACAAGGCAACCTTAGAAGCCTACATAAGGACACAACTAGGAGCCTATACAAGACAACCAATGCCTACATAAGGCAATGCCTACACAAGGCAACAAGTCCTACACAAAGACAACGTATTCTCTTGTCGGAGGCCTATGAAAGGTCTTAGCGAGTTTGTCACTCAAACTCTGAATCTCAATCCTTGTAACGCCCTGAAATTCGGGGGTCGAGTATGAACTCAACTCCCGAGTTCCAACGCATCACTTATGCAACATACACAATGATGGTTAAATGTTGTCTGAGTTAGCGCAATAAAAATGAATGAGATTATACTAAAACAGTAATTCATACTCCAGTTCAATTGTATAAAGGCAAGCGGAAGACTGAAATTTTATATTCAAAGTATGTAAAGTACAAAATTTTATGAACTCCAGAGTATGAGTACTAACTGAGTACCAATATACATGTATTGTTTCTAAGTCAAAAATCAAAATACAATCCTCAAGAGAGGCCCTGAAAATCCCGCGATGCAGCCGGCCTAAGCAAAGCCATCAGAATACTGCATAAAGGAGAACTCCTCCTGATCCTCATCAAAGTCGGGCTCCGGCTCCTGTACCAAGGCGTCATCTACACCTGCGACAGAGTCTGGTGGGTGTTGCAAACACCGTCCCGTAACGTGGGAGTGAGTAGCTAACTCAGTGGAACAATAAAGCATAAGTTAACATGTTATCAAATCAATCAAGCAGTAATGATAAAGCAGTACAAATCAAACATTTCTAACTACTCTTGTTAAGTGCAAAAATGGAATGACATGATGCTGTATGCCCTTGCCAAACCACCCTCAAGCGACATCATCTTACGTTCGCGAATGCTTACTCCCTCAGTGCGCCACATCTACAAAGCACATGCGGTGCGATGATGCTCATGATTACCAAGTTTTTATTAGTTCATTTCAACCAGCAGTATTAGGAAACTAAGGTACCTCCCTTGTATCATTCCCAACATGATCCATTCTAGGGTCGTCAATCCTAGTTATTCTCATACGATATTATAGTTTGAGAAGCGTAGTAAAGGCATCGCAAAGGGCTCGTCACCCGTCAACGCGGATACAGATCTCACCGTATGCGGCTCAATTGCTGGCCGTCAGCTCGAGTACAGGTCTCACCATACTCGGCTCAATCACTAGCCGTCAGCTCGAGTACAGGTCTCACCATACTCGGCTCAACTCACACTCTAGTTGCTGTGAAAGACTCGTCGCCAATCACAGACCCTTGGAGTGTACTTGATGATACTACGGAGGACTCGTCGCCCGTCAGCACGAGCACAGGTCTCACCGTACTCGGCTCTCGCCGTAAGTATCGACAGCTCGAATACAGTGTCCCATACCACCGTATTCGGCTCACGAGTTTGGTTGCGCAATGGTCACTACGGGGAGGCACATGGCCCCAGCGTAGGCCGACAGCTCGACCATGGTGTCCCATACCACCATGCCCGGCTCATGTGACTTAGCGGATCGAGGTACCATGGTTAAACGGGATCGCCATTGGTAAGTTCGGTACCCTAGGTTCAAGCAGTAGTGACCAAACATGGTGAACACACAAATACATTTCGGTTTACTTGGCGAGCCTGACTAGCTCGAGCGCACCACAAGTTGAGCGATATGGAGCGCAAAAGCACTCCGTGTGGCCAACCACTATCGCCAACTGAAGTACGACTCGGGTTCGCCAGACACGTCCTTTGTGGCGATATGAATCTCAGCCACAACCGCAAGTCTGGTACCGAATGTTTGGACTATATACATAGTCCCAAACTCAAACAGTTTTCATTAATAGCATGTGGAGTAAAGCATGATAAACAAGCAATACAAGCATGTTAGCAGGCATGTTATAAAGCATGAAGTAAAACATGAAGTAAAGCATGTTGCAAAGCATGTTGTAAAGCATGTGATAAAGCACTATCCACATAGGGATGCAATTATGTACACATTACAAGTGAGTGGTTGTAGTGAACCACCGCATGGAGGGGATCCTACATGTCTCTAAGGGAGTCGGAAATCCCATATCAGCGCCTATCTAAGGCACTAATACATAAACATTTACTCATACAAGCATTTACACAAACACTTAGAATACACTATTCCAACATACATGACGTATGTTAGCAAAATTCGTGTTAGGGCTGTCCCTTCGCCACGTGAGTATTTTACCCATGTATATCATAATCATACAGCAAATAATCATTACAATTGTATTTCCAAAATCCGCACATATGCGGTATTTCTAGAATACACAATTTCAACATATTAGGCATTTACAAGCGAACATGTATTTTAGCGATTTCTTTCGCCAAACTAGTATTTTATCCATATATTATATAATCATACATTAAATAAACATGTCAAACATTTTCCCGAAAAAAATACGTATACGGTATTTCTACGTATATCTAGAGTATGTGAAATTCCATATTCTACAACGTTAATCGAAACAGGAAACGGAAAGCACTTTGTACATGTGCATTTACATGCAGATCATGAATCTATCATTATCTGACATTGAAAGCGTTGAAAAACGTAACTTATACACTTAAAGTCCTCACCTTGGCCGTTGGAATTCCAACGAATCAGCAAGGGTAGTAGAGCTTCCGTATACGGGAGTTTCCTAGCCTAAAGAGCGGAATCGATTAGCTTTTCCATAACTTACAACGATCCTACCTTAAATCAGACCTAGGGTTAGGGTTTCTTACCTTCAAATGGGATGGATACCGCCGGGAAAACACCTGGAATGAGGCGGTGTAGGCCGTGCAACAACCAAGCACAGTAGGAGGAAGATCGCCTACAAAACTCTAGCTCTTCTCTCTCTTTTCTCTCTCTCTCTCTAGGGTTTTTCTCCCAAATTCGTATGGCTGTGAGAGGGGCTGTTCTAAGCCCCTTTTATAGCCAAAAATATCCCTAAAATAGACTCAGGTTCAAGGGTGACTGCATATATAGGCATTTCGCCACTTTTCCAGCTCAAAAGGGAGGTTCTGGTGGCCCTCCTTGAGCCAAACGTCAGACTTAAGCTCACCATCTATGGATCTACGTGGGATTACGTTTTCGACTCGATCGGATTCCCAGATCGCACGTGGCAGACCACTTTCAGTTCAACGGTCAGTGGGCCACGATCAGAAATTCCAAGTACATGTAAATGTTCTTGAAATTTTTCTTAATCCGAGGGTGTAGTTTGGTCTGATTTTGACGGTCAGGTTGCTTAATACTGACGCGCAAGCGAATGGTGCCAGATCACTATTCAGATATTTATTTTGGGATGGAAATAGTGTTTTTCACACTCCCTCGCTCCGGATCGAAACGAATGGCCGTGAGACATCGGAATCATCTGATTTTTGAGATGATTGTCAAGCCCAGTGGGGCGGTCCTAGTTCCTTAGCTTCGTGTTAATCGGACTCCCGATGTGCGATCTAGACCTAATACGAAGCTTCGTTTCATTCCCGAGAGCAGACGGGAAATGAGTTTGGTTCTAAACTTTAGGGTAACTTAGAGTCACTGATTATGCAAGTTTTGGGTCTTGCAGATCGTATTTAAAGCGATCCCAACGGATTTCATGGCTAACCGAGTTTAGTACTTAGTTAACTTTGTTAAATTTCTAAAGGATTTAGTCCTACGTGATTTCTGGTCGAGGTGGTACTCGACCCAATGTACGGAAATTTACAGGTCGTTACAATCTACCCCCCTTAAACAAAAAATTTCGTCCTCGAAATTTATACCTTTTCGTAGTCCTCGAGAATCTGAGGGTAGTTCTTTCTGACCTCGGCCTCAGTCTCCCAGGTAGCTTCCTCCTCGGAATGATGTGTCCAAAGCACCTTCACAAGTGGGATGACCTTGCTACGTAGTACCTGCTCCTTCCTATCAAGGATACGCGTCGAGCGCAGCTCGTACGTAGTATCCTCACTCAACTGTACCTGCTCCCATCTGATGATATGCGAAGGATCAGGAACGTACTTCTTGAGCATAGATACATGAAATACATTGTGTACAAAAGCAAGTGGTGTAGGCAAGGCGAGACGATACGCCACATCACCCACTCGATCCAGTATCTGAAATGGACCGATAAACCTCGGTGTGAGCTTCCCCTTCTTCCCGAACCGAAGGACTCCCTTCATAGGGGAAACTCGAAGGAACACATGATCCCCGACCTCGAACTCCAGCGGTCACCGCCTCGTATCGGCGTAACTCTTCTACCTGCTCTGCGCTGTGAGTAATCGACGCCTGATAATATCTACCTTCTCTGTAGTCGTCTGTACCAACTCCGGGCCAATCAGGCTACGCTCGCCAACCTCTGCCCAACAGTGCGGTGCCCTACAAGGTCGACCATATAGAGCCTCATATGGCGCCATGCCAATAGTCGCCTGGAAGCTGTTGTTGTAGACGAACTCTGCGTACGGAAGACAGTCATCCCAGCTGTCTTTGAAGTCCAACACACATGCTCGCAACATATCCTCCAGAATCTGATTCACCCGCTCTGTCTGCCCATCAATCTGAGGATGAAACGCTGTACTGAACTTCAACTTCACACCCATCGCCTCCTGGATACGAGTCCAGAAGATAAATGTGAACTGCGTGTCTCTGTCCGACACGATCTCCAAAGGAACCCCGTGCAGACGGACGATCTCCCTGATGTACAATCTAGCCAGCTCGTCTGCAGAGTTCGTAACTCTGATAGGGAGGAAATGGGCTGATTTAGTCAACCGGTCCACAATCACCCAAATGGAATCGTGTCCCTTCCTCGTCTTCGGCAGCCCTGATATGAAGTCCATGGAGATGAAGTCCCACTTCCACTCCGCGATAGGCATGGGCTGAAGTAGTCCAGGAGGTCGGCGATGTTCTGCCTTGACCTGCTGGCACGTCAGACATCGAGACACATACTCAGCAATGTGGGCCTTCATATTATCCCACCAATACGTCCGTCTCATATCCTGGTACATCTTCGTGCTACCAGGATGCATCGCAAACTTCGAGTTATGGGCAGACTCGAGAAGCTCGCGTCTCAAGTCAGCCACATCAGGAACACATAGGCGGCCACGGAATCGTAAACCCCCATCAGAACCAACTCTCCACTCGGAGTCCACGGCGTCGCTAGCCTGCTCTCGAAGCTCAGACAGCCGTATATCGCCCTCTTGGGCCTCAACAATCCTGTCGTCAATAAGTGGCCGCACCCGAACGTGCGCAACACACTCAAAAGGCTCCTCGACAGTGAGTCTCTGCTCGAAGTCCCGCACAAACTCCATCATGTCCCACTCGGCTATCATCAGCGGTGCCGCAAATGCAATCGCCTTCTTGCGGCTCAACGCGTCTGCCACAAGGTTCGCCTTGCCAGGATGGTAGGAAACCTCGAACTTGAAGTCCTTCAAGGTCTCCATCCATCGGCGCTGTCTCATATTCAAATCCCGCTGTGTGAATATGTATTTAAGGCTCTTGTGGTCGCAGAAAAGCTCGAACTCCTCACCGTAGAGGTAATGTCTCCAGAGCTTCAATGCAAAGATGACAGCTGCCAACTCCAGGTCATGTGTAGGGTAATTCTCCTCGTGCTTCCTTAATTGTCTCGAGGCATACGAAATCACCCTATCCTTCTGCATCAGAACACGACCCAAACCAACGCGAGACGCGTCAGTATATACCACGTACTTCACCCCTTGCTCTGGCAATACTAGCACAGGGGCGGACGTCAACTTGTCCTTCAGCTCCTTAAAAGCTGCCTCCGCCTTCTCATTCCAGGCGAACTTCAAGTCCTTCCGAGTCAACTGAGACAATGGCCTGGCAATCTTCGAGAAGTCCCGAATGAAACGTCTGTAATACCCAGCCAGACCAAGGAAACTCCTCACCTCAGTAACCGACTCAGGCTGCTGCCAATCCTGAACTGCGGCTACCTTAGCAAGGTCCACTGCTATCCCATCCTTGGACACTACATGTCCCAGGAACTTGACTTCCTCCTGCCAGAAGTCGCACTTCTTGTATTGCGCAAACAACTGGTTCTTCTCCAACGTACCCAATACTGCTCGCAGGTGCTCCTCGTGCTCCTCCTGACTCGTGGAGTATATCAAGATGTCATTGATAAAAACGATGACGAATCGGTAAAGGAAGGGCCGAAATACCCGGTTCATCAGATCCATGAACACGGCTGGTGCGTTCGTCAGACCGAACGACATCACTAAGAACTCATAGTGCTCAAAGCACGTCCTGAAGGCTGTCTTCTGCACGTCCTCCTCCCTCACGCGCAACTGGTGGTACCCTAACTGAAGGTCAATCTTCGAGAAATACTTCGCCCCCCTCAACTGATCGAACAGATCATCAATCCTGGGCAAAGGATACTTGTTCTTCACCGTAACCTGGTTCAACCTACGGTAATCAATACACAACCGTAGCGACCCGTCCTTCTTCTTCACGAACAACACAGGTGCTCCCCAAGGAGACACACTAGGTCGAATAAAACCTTTCTCTACAAGTTCGTCAATCTGTTTCCGCAGCTCCTCCATCTCACATGGAGGCATACGATAAGTCGGCAACGAGATGGGCGTCGCACCAGGCGTAAGGTCAATCGTAAAATCAATCTCACGCCGAGGAGGTAAACCAGGGATAGTCTTAAAGACTCCAACAAACTCCCGAACCACTGGCGTACCCTCCAGTGTCGGACCATCAATCGGCACAAGTAAAGCAGCATAACAATCAACTCGACAGGGCCAACTGACCTGCACTGGAACGTGAAAGCTGTGCCGTCAGGTCCATAGGCAGTCACGATCCGAGCATTGCAATCTATCTCCGCCCTCATCTTGGCGAGCCAATCCATGCCAAGTATAACGTCGTAGTGCCATAGCGAGCAACAATAAGGTCGACGAGCACTGTGCTGCTACCCAAAACTATCGAGCAACCCTCGCAGAACCGTGTGACATCCGAACAGGTCCCGGTAGCCGTAGTGAGTCTCATTCCCTTAGTGGGAATCGTATGCAAAGATAGATGTTTCACCGCCCCACAAGAAATAATAGAAGTAGTGGACCCAGTGTCCACCAATAAGGAAACAGGAGTATCATGAATATAAGCCGTACCCTCAAAAGCCGTCGGTGTCGATATCGACGTCTCTGGTGCCTCAGCAACAAGTGTATGTACACGAGCCTGCTGCTGGCAGTTCGGCTGAGGAGCCAGGGGTCGCTGTGGCGGCCTGAAGGGCGGCACAGGAGGTCGGAATGAAGGATGTGCAGGAACAGTCTGTAGCGGCGGAGCTGATATGGCCTGTGGATAAGGGCGACCCAATCTCTGCGGTGGCGCAAATCCGCTAGCCCTCATGCGCGAGAAGCAGCTCTCAGCAGGGTGTCCTGGTTTCCCGCAAAACGTGCAGGTCACCAACAGGTGTCTCATAGGAATAACTGGCGCTGCGGCCCTGGGGGGAGAATCAGCCCGAGGCCTCTTGCCTAAGATAGGCCTGCTCTGTAAATCCTGCCGCGGTCTCGCAACCATAGTACCACGTGATCGGGCCAAACGGTTCACATCCTGCTCGGCCGTCATAGACATGTGGACCAACGCCGCATACGTAGGGATACTGTGGCAGCATAGCTTCGACCGTATGTCAGGTCGCAAGCCCCCAGTGAATCGTCGCATCCTCATCTGCTCATTGACGAGGATGGTCGGGACAAAGCGGCCCAACTCAGTAAATCAGTGCTCATACTCCGTCACCGTCATGCCTCCCTGCCTGAGGCGCAAAAACTCATCCTCCCGCTCATGCCGATACGTCTGCGGGTAATACTTCTCGTGAAACCGAGACTCGAAAGCCTCCCAAGTCCACACAAAGTCTACTGCGACCGTGCGCAACACACTGTCCCACCATAAGCTGGCCTCCCTCTCAAACATGAAGGTAGACAACTCAACCTGCTCTGCCTCGGAGCAATGCAAATCCGTAGCATCTTAGAGATGCGGTCTAGCCAGAACTCCGCCTCCTCGGGTCTGTGAGAACCCACAAATGAGGGAGGCCTCAAGCGCTGAAATCGCTCGAGTAGACCACGAGTACCAACATCTCCATTAGGAGGTGCGACTGGTGTAGGCAGAGGCGCATCCTCAAACCGAGCAGGAGGCTCAGAATCCTCATCAGGATGCGCAGATGTCGTAGGTGGAGTCGCGCTACCACCACGGGACAAGGCCTCAGCAATAGTGGCCATAAGCTCCTGGTGCTGTTGCTGCTGCTGTATCTTCTGCTGCTGCTGCATCTACTGCTGATGCATCATCATCATCAGCTGCTCAAATCTATCAGGCGGTGGAGCAGCCTGAGAATCATGCTGTGCAGCAGATGACGGTCGATACTGCTCACGGACCGGGGGCGTGTAAGGTGGCTGTCCACCGGTAGGACCAGCAGAAGGCTGATCAGATCCCAACCCTCGGTCCGCAGGACCGCCACTACCAGAAGGAGTCTGGTCCATAGAGCCGGTCAGACGAAGATGTGCCGTGCTCCGTGTATACTGCTGCGGCATGCCCTATACAACATAGGGTAGATCATTTGTGAGATAAAGCACAATACACTTCATAAAGCACTTAAGCATTCCACACATCATCAAAACAAAAGAGGCTACATGCTTTTCATTTACCCAAAATTGTCATAATACATGGACTACAGAGTTACATGAATCACGACAGAAAATCACATGATAGCCAATACATCTACTACATCAAACACCTAAAACATGCTACTACCTAATACAACATCTGCATGAAAACACAAACCGCCTATCGCGGTAACCAAAGCAAACACAACATTCAACAACATGGATGACTAAGCATCCGAAGCAGGCCGTGGAGGAGGAGCATTCTTGTCCTGCGCACAGCACAGAATGGCCTTCAATGTACGGGACATCTTCTTAAAACTCTTCTTCATGTAGGCTTCATTCTCTTCAAGTTTGGCGCGTACTTGACCAATCTCTTGCTGCAAGGCGGCTTGACCCTCCTCGAGACAGGCCAAACGTGCATCCAGAGCATCTCTATCCATACCCTACTCCTGAGCCGCAGGGGGTGAACTTTCCTCGGTGTCCTGAGCCTCAGGTTCTTCTTCCTGTATGTCATCACCGCCCTCCTCATCACTCTCCTCATCGGCGCTATCCGACTCATCTCCAGACTCGTCGAGTTGGGCTTGCCGCTGTTGAGGGCCGATCTTCATATTCTTGAGTGTCGCTTCACTTATGACTCGGACCGGTGCAAGATCCTCCATATTCAATCCGTAGCCTACATCACGAGCCATCCTGCAGATCAGACGGCCAAATGGGAGCGAAAGATCATTCCTGGCAGAACGAATAACCTGAACTATCTGGGATAGGATGAATGTGGGCAGGCATATGTCGTCCCCATGTCCCATCTTGTACAAAAAGTCCATCATCAACCGAGTACATTCCGTGCGGTTACCCGACCGTGGGTACACATTGTAGGTGAAAATGTGATGGAGTAAACGGAAGTCCTCGGCCATCTTTGTCGCCGCAATGCAATTTCCTCTCTTCCAAGTAACCCGGCGATCACAGAGATATCGCGTGCGGCGATTCCTTTCCCGCGCACTCCTGGAGAAGTTATCACTGGGGTGTACCTGACCAAGCGGTAGCTTCGTGATCCGAGCCACTTCATCCACTGTAATCGTGCGTCTAATGCCCCTCACAGAAACAGTAAACTGAAGAAGCTCAACTGATGAGTCCACGATGTGAGCATAGAAAGCGCGAACCGTGTTCTCACATGCAGGGGACTCGCCATCAAACATAGAGTTCCATCCGATGTCTACCAGGCGATCTATCAGTGGGTGTAGCCCGAACACCCTTCCATCCACATGAGCTTCAAACACAACCTTGCGGCCCGCGAAATGCCCATATTCCATGCCTATCGGGTAAGCATTTCCGACGGGATGGTCAGGATCCAGGTCTCGCTTCGACCTAAACTCCTGCACGGTGCTTGTGCCGGCCCCAACATCGGATCTTCTTTGGGAATGGGCTGGCCTACTTGGGCCGGCGTCATCGGCCGCGGTTTTCCTCTTTCCCATGAGAGATAGGATGGAGGAAATGGAAAAAATGGTAGCCACCACACCAAGGAGGGCCATGGAAAATTGCCAAAATGGGGGAACAATGGGCTGATCTCTTTGATCCTCCACAAACAACAATCCAATGTGTGTAGAAGGAGCACTAGAGGTAGGAAATGGAGGAGAAACAAGAAAAAATGGAATGGGTTAGTAGATTACCCGATTTTTGAGCTCCAAGGAGGGGTATGAGAGCTCCAACTTGAGAAAATGGGGAAAGGAGGAAGCTAGGGCTGTTGTTGAAGGTTGGGGTGTGTGAGTTATGGAAGAAAATGGAAAATTTGAAGGTTTGGAGGGATGGTTTTTGAGAAAAATCGAAAATGGGTGTGGAGGTGTTGGAAAATGGGTGGAATGAGGAAGAGGGGTGTTCCAGCACCTTAAAACCTAACCAACTTGCAATTTGGCACGTGCCAGGGTGTAGAGGGGGTCAGGCCGACCGATCCCACGCTTGGACACTCGCCGGAAAACCGGCCGGACCGCGGTCCGCCGCCCGAGCCGCGGCGCCGCCGCGGTCGGACTTGGCCGGAGCCGCGCCGCCGCTGTCTGGATCAGTTTGGCACGTGCCCAGGGTGCCAAATGCACCCTGGTTTGATCTGAACCTTGATGGATTAACGTGGGGGGCCCACGAACTCAGTTCAGCTCCAGAACGGTAAGTTCTGGGAAATTTCTGCACTAATCTGATCTTTCCTGATTTTTAACGACTACTTTTTGGTGGATTGTGATCTTGACACATCAATAGACGGTCAAGGGGTGATTTGGAGTCCATGTGTGCGGTCAGAATCGAGTACAAACTCGATCAACGCGTCCGTTTTTAATGAATTTCACCGAACGGTGAAATCGGGAGACCCTAGGACTATTTCTATAATTTTGCGCACCCTCCTAAGTATAATGCGTCAGCGTACGTAGTGGGGACATAACTCAGGTCCGGTTTTAATCAAAATCATGCTCTGATACCAACTTGTAACGCCCTGAAATTCGGGGGTCGAGTATGAACTCAACTCCCGAGTTCCAACGCATCACTTATGCAACATACACAATGATGGTTAAATGTTGTCTGAGTTAGCGCAATAAACATGAATGAGATTATACCAAAACAGTAATTCATACTCCAGTTCAATTGTATAAAGGCAAGCGGAAGACTGAAATTTTATATTCAAAGTATGTAAAGTACAAAATGAAATTTTATATTCAAAGTATGTAAAGTACAAAATTTTGGCTCGCCGTCAGCACGAGCACAGGTCTCACCGTACTGGCTCTCCCGTAAGTACGACAGCTCGAATACAGTGTCCCATACAACACCCGTATTCGGCTCACGAGTTTGGTTGCGCAATGGTCACTACGGGGAGGCACATGGCCCCAGCGTAGGCCGACAAGCTCGACCACGGTGTCCCATACCACCATGCCTGGCTCATGCGACTTAGCGGATCGAGGTACCATGGTTAAACGGATCGCCATTGGTAGTTCGGTACCCTAGGTTCAAGCAGGCGACCAAACATGGTGAACACACAAATACATTTCGTTTACTTGGCGAGCCTGACTAGCTCGACGCACCACAGGTGAGCGCGATATGGAGCGCAAAGCACTCCGTGTGGCCAACCACTATCGCCAACCGAAGTACGACTCGGGTTCGCCAGACACGTCCTTTGTGGCGATATGAATCTCAGCCACAACCGCAAGTCTGGTACCCGAATGTTTGGACTATACAAAGTCCCAAACTCAAACAGTTTTCATTAATAAAATAGCATGTGGGGTAAAGCATGATAAACAAGCAATACAAGCATGTTAGTAGGCATGTAATAAAGCATGAAGTAAAAACATGAAGTAAAGCATGTTGCAAAGCATGTTGTAAAGCATGTGATAAGCACTATCCACATAGGGATGCAATTATGTACACATTACAAGTGGTGGTTGTAGTAACCACCACCGCATGGAGGGGATCCTACATGTCCTAAGGGAGTCGGAAATCCCATTCAGCGCCTATCTAAGGCACTAATACATAAACATTTACTCATACAAGCATTTACACAAAACACTTAGAATACACTATTCCAACATACATGACGTATGTTAGCAAAATTCGTGTTAGGCTGTCCCTTCGCCACGTGAGTATTTTACCCATGTATATCATAATCATACAGCAAATAATCATTACAATTGTATTTCCAAAATCCGCACATATGCGGTATTTCTAGAATACACAATTTCAACATATTAGGCATTTACAAGCGAACATGTATTTTAGCGATTTCTTTCGCCAACAACTAGTATTTTATCCATAATATTATAATCATACATTAAATAAACATGTCAAACATTTTCCTGAAAAAATACGTATACGGTATTTTCTACGTATATCTAGAGTATGTGAATTCCATATTCTACAACAACGTTAATCGAAACAGGAAACGGAAAGCACTTTGTACATGTGCATTTACATGCAGATCATGAATCTATCATTATCTGACATTGAAAGCGGTGAAAAACGTAACTTATACACTTAAGGTCCTCACCTTGGCCGTTGGAATTCCAACGAATCAGCAAGGGTAGTGTAGAGCTTCCGTATACGGGATTTTCCTAGCCTAAGAGCGAATCGATAGCTTTTTCATAACCTACAATGATCCTACCTTAAATTAGACTAGGATTGGGTTTCTTACCTTCAAATGGGATGGATACCGCCGGGAAAACACCTGGAATGAGGCGGTGTAGGCCGTGCACACCAAGCACAGTAGGAGGAAGATCGCCTACAAAACTCTAGCCTTCTCTCTCTTTTCTCTCTCTCTCTCTAGGGTTTTTCTCCCCAAATTCGTATGGCTGTGAGAGGGGCTGTTCTAAAGCCCCTTTTATAGCAAAAAACATCCCTAAAATAGACTCAGGGTTCAAGGGTGACTGCATATATAGGCATTTCGCCACTTTTCCAGCTCAAAAGGGAGGTTCTGGTGGCCCTCCTTGAGCCAAACGTCAGACTTAAGCTCACCATCTATGGATCTACGTGGATTACATTTTCGACTCGATCGGATTCCCAGATCGCACGTGGCAGACCACTTTCAGTTCAACGGTCAGTGGGCCACGATAAGAAATTCCAAGTACATGTAATGTTTCTTGAAATTTTTCTTAATCCGAGGGTGTAGTTTGGTCTGATCTCTGACGCGTCAGGTTGCTTAATACTGACGCGCAAGCGAATGATGCCAGATCACTATTCCAGATTTTTTTGGGATGGAAATAGTGTTTTTCACACTCCCTCGCTCCGGATCGAAACGAATGGCCGTGGGACATCGGAATCATCTGATTTTTGAGATGATTGTCAAGCCCAGTGGGGCGGTCCTAGTTCCTTAGCTTCGTGTTAATCGGACTCCCGATGTACGATCTAGACCTAATACGAAGCTTCGTTTCATTCCCGAGAGCAGACGGGAAATAAGTTTGGTTCTAAACTTTAGGGTAACTTAGAGTCACTGATTATGCAAGTTTTGGGTCTTGCAGATCGTATTTAAAGCGATCCCAATGGATTTCATGGCTAACCAAGTTTAGGACTTAGTTAACTTTGTTAAATTTCTAAAGGATTTAGTCCTACGTGATTTCTGGTCGAGGTGGTACTCGACCCAATGTACGGAAATTTACAGGTCGTTACAATCCTACACAAGGAAAGGGCTTCAACTCAACGGACTCCTTATACTTATAAATAAGTGAGTAAATCCCTTTCTCGCACAATCGAAAAATGATATTCTTTGTTAATAAAGACTCTTCAACTCCCTTGAACCGCAACTGCTTATACTGTTTTAAGAAATACTCTGAGGTTGTGAGGTTTACTGTTTGGTCCGATCTTCTCTATTAAATGATATGAATTAAATACTTAGAGAAGATTTCCATGAGCTAAGCATTCAAGAGTTACAGCACAATGATTTACCATTAAAGAATGCTACTGGAAACTCAATGAATGTCAGAGTTCATAATTCAATCCAAGTAAAGAAGATGACAATAAATGCTTGTGCTATGTATTGAATGATGAACTTTTATGGGAAATAAGGCTTAAGGATGAGGGTATAATCAATCACAATAACTTGTTGAGGGTCATATATTGCATATTATCCCCCATTTATATCTTAGTTTTATGAACATAATAACGCTTAATGTTCTATTTTACTCATGTTTGTGTTGCAAGTTGAATTTAAGAGCTTGGATTGAAAAGGGTACTAAAAGCATGGGTTTGATGCTCAAGAATCACCAAGGCAAGGGATGGATCTTAGGAGACCAATATTGAAGAATTCACAAGCCAAAGATCCAAGAAAACTAAGCGAGGAATGAAGAGAATCAAAGATTTAAATTGAAGAAAAAGAATCCTAAAATTGTCACGCCTAAACTAGGAAAATGGGCTCACAAAATTCTCGATTGCCGAATCCGGTGTCGACAGGCTCCGTAGTACCCCATTCTCAGCTCCCAGCGCCCATACGCCAGATTTCGATCTTGGGATCCTACAAGGAGGATTTTCAGTATGAATTTTCTTTTGTAATGGAGCATAACCAAGTCACAAAACAATAACACCACATATCACTATATCAAAAACTTTAAGTACAATGCGGAAAGGGAAATACAAGATGATCAAAAAGCTCCAAAATAGTCAGATGCACACTCCTGCCTCAGCGCTGCTGCTGTCCAACGCTACCTACACGCAACCGTCGTGCATTAGCTTACAAAAGCTTAGAGGATGGTGTAAGTGTGTGTAAGGCGAGTGCCAAGTATACAATATCAGAGTAATGCAGAAGTAAGCAGTAAGTCCATGAATGCTATTAGCTATACCAAAGCTATGTGATACAAGGCATGAATGCTATCGGCCATACCAAGGCTATGCGATGTGAGGCCTATGTAGCCAAATGTCATATGCGAGATGCAATACAAGCATGTTAGTACTCATCAAGTACACATATCAGTACAGTTCCTCTCTGGATATCACCGGGGTCTAATACACCTCGCACTAACTGCCCTCCTCCCTAGTTGTATAGTCAAGCAAGTGGAAGAGACCACACTATCTGCCTAACCAGTAGTTTGCCAATACCTACCCAGCTCATCGATAGCGGACTCATTTGCGAGCTGGTCAGACTCAGCCTAGCTTATATCCCCCTCACTTGGGCAGATAAGGTCACACCCCCTTCCAACCGACCACGACATAGTGGGAGACGCGGCCTACAGGTATTTGGCACTCGGGTGCCCGTGTATCCACTCGGTCTAGACGTTAGAGCATCTCCTGGTATAAATGTTCTCTGATTTTCACCCAAGGACATCCTAAGTGCCCGCAATGCTAGAGCAAATATTTTCGGTATCCAATACGACTATCCACGATGAGCCTGTGGAGGCCACGACCCTGATGTCACTAGGGCGTGCAGTGATCATGACACACAAATGCGAGATGCATGAATCACACTGTCAAATCATGCAGTAATCCAGCGCGTATCGGGCGATCATGTGAGGCACTCCGTCTCATAAGGAGTCCTGTAAATGTTTCAGTCCAACGGCTTATGCTATGATCATACATTCCTCATATCAAGCATACATATGATGCGTATGGGCATGAATCATGGAGTTATACTAAACATGTTATAAAGTGATGAATTGTTAACAAGCATGGGCCTATCAATGGGCCCTAAGGAGAGTTACAATGCGGACATTTAACCAACATTGTACTTACAATGTGGACGTCAAACCAACATTGTTCCCAAGGCATGGCCCGCCATAAAATATCATTACATAAGCCCTGGGAAATCACACATTGCAATGGACCTATATACATCTCTTTGGGGATCGACCCATAGTCCTTAAAATACATTAAATGGGCCCCTCATATGGGCCTTATATACATCGAGTGGGCTGCATCAATGGGCCTTATTACATTGGCAATGGGCCATATCCCATGGGCCTTTGAAACATCACAATGGGCCTCGTAACATGGGTCTCTCATATATATCAAAGTGGGCCTCGACAACGGGCCACGAATACATCGAATGGGCCTAATCACATGGGCCTTACATACATCAAGGTGGGCCTCAACAATGGGCCACAAAGACATAAGATGGGCCCGCATTACATGGGCCTTATGTATGTTAAATGGGCCACAACAATGGGCCACAACCGAATACAAGTGGTGATAATGATTTCCACCATTAAAATTCCTAAGGCCCACCATAATATGTATTTCCCATCCAACCTGTTCCTAAGTTAATATAGGGATAGATGAAGTGGAACGAATATCAGCTTAATAGGAAACTACTATGGCTCCTTAGAAATTTGAATGGTGGACTTCATTGTCCACTACTTAAAATGGTGGGGTCCACTTGAACCTTAGATCTAACTTATTTTTAGTCTCAAGCCTTAAAACGAGCTCTCAAATGGTTGAACGGCTTGGATGCAATACATGCATCATAGTGGGTCCCACATGAAGGCCCACCATAACATATATTATATATAATATAATATATAATTTATATAATATATATATACATATATACATCCACACCCGTACACACAGCATGCACACACACACGCACACCCACCATCCCCTGGACGGTGGGGATAGAACAAATACATCACTGTGGGCTCCACCGTCCAAGCAGACGGTGGAAATTAAACACATATATTATTATGGGTCCCACATGGGGCCCACCATAATATTTATATGCAATCTAGACCATCCATAAGGTCACGCAGACCTAGATGAAAGGTAAAAACAAATTTCATCTTGATACAAAACTTCTGTGGACCCAAAAAGGGTTTCAATGGCGAAGGGTTAGCCCCACTGTTTCCAGTGATGTGGGCCACCTGAGCTTTGGATGGGCCTAATTTTTGGAGGGGGCCCACTTCAAGCAGGGGCCCACCTCATGAACGGCATGGATGACATACATACATCATGGTGGGGCCCACGGCTGGAGACGTGGGTCTCTAGTCGTCCGTGTAATGCCCAAAAAATTGGGGGTCGAGTAGAAATCTAACTCCCGAGTTCTAAAACATCACTTATGTAACATAGATAATGATGATTGAATGTTGTCTATATTAGGGCATTAAACATGATTGGAACTATACCAAAAACAACATCATATTCCCAAGGCATCTAAATTGTGCAAGCAGAAGGCTGTAAGAAGTATATAAATGATATAAAAGTGATAGTAAGCCCTCAGAGTATGAATGTCACTAGGTTAACAATTACAAGTTTGATTTCAAAATATACAAATTGAGAAAGTGTAATGTCTTTTATCCCAAATACCATAGCCCCGTCAATGCAATTCCAGGTCCACATAGACTCGTCAGAGAGTTACATGTAGGAGAACTCCTCCTCAATATCATAGTAATAGTACGGCTCTGCTTCATAAGCATCGCCATCACCTACAGCTAAGACAGTCTGGTTGGTGTTGCAAGCATCATCCCGTAACGTGGGAGTGAGTAGCTAACTCAGTGGAATCATAGAGCAAAGATTAACATGTTATCAAATCAATCAAGCGATAATGATAAAGCAAGCAAATCAAACATTCCTAAGTACTGTAATTAATGCAAGGATGAGATGCAATAATGATGCATGCCCTCGCCAACATACTCCCTCGTGCGACACCATCTTACGTCCGCGGCATGCTTTCATCCCTCAGTGCTCCACATCTTTCAGGCACATGCAGCGCGATATGAACATGATTACCGAGTTGTTATTAGTCCTTTTCATACTGCAGTATTGGGAAACTAAGGTACCTCCCTTATATCATTCCCAAACAATGATCCATTCTAGGGTCGTCAGTCCTAGATAATCTCATACGAGATGCGGTTCTAGGTTTTTGTAAAGGGATGCCAGGGCTATTACACGCACTCGTTGCACCGCTCCCCCATCACCTTATCAATACAGGCCTAGTTCATACTCTGTTTACTACGGGAAGGCTCATCGGCTCTCCGCAGCTTCAGAGTATGCTCGAGGTCACTAGAAAGGGCTCGTTACCAATCAGTGTAGGCCGACAGCTCGAATACAGTGTCCCATACCACCGTATTCGGCTCATGAGTCCGGGTTGCTCACTGGTCACTACGAGGAGGCACGTGGCCCCAGTGTAGGCCGACAGTTCAACCACGGTGTCCCATACCACCATGTCCGGCTCATGAGTCTTAGCGGATCAAGGTACTAAGGTTGATAGGGTTTCACAATGGTAAGTTTGGTACTTTAGGTTCAATTAGTTATGACAATTACAAGGTGAACATACAACGGTCAATCAGGTTACTTGACGAGTTCGACTAATACGAGCGCCCGTTGAGTTGTACGACATGAAGTGCATAAACACTTCATGTGGCCTAATCACTGCTGACAAGCAACGCATGACTCGGGTTCGTCAAACACGTCTTGCGTGGCGAATAGAAGCCAACCACGAGCTCAAATCTGTTACCGATTGCCTGGACTATAACATAGCCCCAAACACATTCCATATTAACTAGTAAACCTGTACAGTAGCCAGAATAGGAATAACCAAATAATTCAAGCATATTTCCCAACATGTTATAAGATACAACAAGAACAAGAATCCATACGCATGCATTTCAAAGTAAAGCGACTAAGTTAAATAACTTGCATGGAGGAAATCATAAACTTCACTAAGGTAGTTGAGAGTCCTATCTCAACACCTAAGTAAAGCATTATTTACTACATATATACTCATACAGGCATTTATACAAACACTTAGACTACACATATTAGCCTGCACATCATATGTTGGCTAAAACCTGTATTAGGGCGAATCCTTTCACCAAACAGATACTGCATCCATAACTCGCATGTATATACGACAAATACTCATGGCAATCACATTTATAAAATTTATACATATACGGTATTTTCTACAAATACCTAAAATACATAAAATTTCATATATTTCGTACGTATTCGAAATGGAAAACGGACAACATGTTCTACATGTGAAATAGCATCCTCGTCAATAATCTACCATTAACTGACATTGAAAGCTTTGAAAAATGATAACCTAAGCGTCTAAAATCCGCACCTTACGCCGTAGAAGCGTAACGAACTCAATAAAGACTCTAAGTCTTCGTATATGTGGAATATCAACCTGTAATACAAGCTAGGTTAGCTATCTAACTACTAGCATCAATGGAAACCCTAAAACAAGTTAGGGTTAGATCTTTCTTACCTAAGAACGAAGTTAGAATTGTTGGAATGACGATTGATAGTAGGAAAGAAGCATGTGGATTAACAGAACAACTGCTAAGAAGAACCTCTCACTCTTCACTCACTTTCTCTCTCTTTCTTCTTCTCTTTCTCTTCTCTTTTGCTAGGGTTTCTCTCAAATTCGTAGGTGAGGGAGAGAGAGGGTTTAAAGGCCTTATATAGGCTCTATTTTGAGCTCAATAGCCCTAGAACCTAAAGTATACTTATTTCATAGCCAAAGTGTACCTGTTACGGCTCAACGGAGGACTTCCGGAGCCCTCCCTTGAGCCAAAGGTCAGACTTAAGCTCACTGACATTGGATGTAGGTTAAGCTAAGTTTCAGTTCGATCGGATACCCAGATCGACCGTGGCGGATCGGTTTCAGTTTAACGGTCACGGGTACTCGATCAGGGCCATAAGTACATGAACATGTGTGGGAAATGTTCCCTGATCCGAGGGTGTATTTGAGTTAGATTCTGGCGGTCTGATTGCTTATATCAGGCCCGTAAGTGACAAGTCTCAGATTACTTAAATTTAATTTAATTTCTAAAGAAACCCAGGCTTTCTCACACTCCTCGCTCCGGGCTCGAGCGACTAGCCATGGGACACTATCTGGATTTGATTTCCAAGATGGTTGTTAAGCTCAGCAAGGCGGTGAAAAGGCCAAGCTATATGTCCTAGAGGGGGGGGGGTGAATAGGACTATGCCAAATTAAAATAAAATCAGCGGAAATAAAATAAACCAATAGCCTTACAATTATAAATCAATTCACAATGCTGGAATCAAATCACCTTGATAAATAAATATTGAGAGATTGATACAAATTCAGTTCTAAGGACAACCTTACACCATAATAAACAAGGGCTTATGGTAGGACAACCTTATTTCTAGAACATCTTTTGGATCAAGGACTCAATTTTAATAGAAATAAATGAATAACAAGGAATTGAAATTAAATGCAGAAATATAGATCTAAATTATTACAAACCACTACCAAAAAAAGGGGCAAAGGCTACGGATAAAATCCGTAGCCTTAGAGTTATGGCTACGGTTCTAGTCCGTAGCACGTCCGTAGTCGTAGGTGCAGTAACAATAGGTCTGGAACCTATAGCTACGGATTTAATCCGTAGCTATAAGTCCCAACAGCTACGGATTGAATCCGTAGCAATTATGTCCGTAGCTATAGGTTACAACAGCTACAGATTTATTCACTACAGCTACGGATTAAATCCGTAGCTATATCTGCCAATAGCTACGGATATAATCCGTAGCAATTATATCCGTAGCTGTAGATTACATCAGCTGCGGATTTAATCACAATAGCTACGGATTGAATCCGTAGCTATCGCTGGCAATAGCTACGGATATAATCCGTAACAATTATATCCGTAGCTGTAGATTACAACAGCTACGGATTGAATCCGTAGCTATATCTGGCAATCGCTTTGGATATAATCCGTAGCACTGATATCCATCGCTGTAGATTACAACAGCTATGGATTGAATCCGTAGCTATAGGTTACAACGCTACGGATTATTTGTTTATTCAATTATCACCTGTATAATCATTCAATTACCACCTGTATAATCATCCTATATAATCATTCAATTACCACCTGTATAATCATCCTGTATAATCATTCAATTACCACCTGTATAATCATCCTGTATAATCACTCAATTACCACCTGTATAATCATCCTGTATAATCATTCAATTACCACCTGTATAATCATTCATTCATTCCATTACAATCAATTTCAATCATTCATTCATTTAATTACAATCAATTACAATCCTTCATTCAGACAATTACAATCCTCCATTCAATGAATTACAATTACAAATACAATAATGTTGAAAATATAAATCTTTGGCTTCATTAGGGAAATTTGCTCGACTTCACCCTGAAATTTCAAAGATAAAGAATTGAAAGAATAAATATCCTTCATTCAATGAATTACAATTACAATCTTTCATTCAATGAATTACAATTACAATTTACAATTACAATAATGCTGAAAATACAAATCTTTGGTTTATGTTAGGTTATAGGTTAAGGTTTAGGTTTAGGAACCGGTTTCAGGTTCGGGATCGGATTTAAGTTTGGGTTTTCAAGTTTAGGTTTAGGTTTAGGTTAGGGAGTTGAGATTCTGATTAGGTGTAGGTTTAGGTTAAGGGATTTGAGAATAGGTTAAGGTGTAGGTTTAAGAAATCGGGTTCGGGTTCGGGATCGGGTTTAAGCTTGGGTTTTCAAGTTTAGGTTTAGGTTTAGGTTAGGTAGTTAGGTTTAGGTTAGGTTGTAGGTTAAGGTTTTGGGAATTGAGAATAGGTTAAGGTTTAGGTTTAGGAAACCGAGTTCGGGTTCAGGATCGAGTTTAATTTTGGGTTTTCAAGTTTAGGTTTAGGTTTAGGTTAGGGAGTTAGGTTTAGGTTTAGGGAATTGAGAATAGGTTAAGGTTTAGGTTTAGGAAACCAGATTCGGGTTCGGGATCGGGTTTAAGTTTGGGTTTTCAAGTTTAGGTTTAGGTTTAGGTTAGGGAGTTAGGTTTAGGTTAGGTTGTAGGTTAAGGTTTAGGGAATTGAGAATAAATTAAGGTTTAGGTTGAGGAAACTGGGTTCGGGTTTGAGACGGGGGTTTAGGTTTAGGATTTTCAAGTTTAGGTTTAGGTTTAGGTTTAGGGAGTTAAGTTTAGGTTAGGTTTTAGGTTAAGCTTTGGGGAATTGAGAACAGGTTAAGGTTTAGGTTGAGGAAATTGGGTTCAGGTTCGGCATCGGGTTGAAGTTTTGGTTTTCAAGTTTAGGTTTATGTTTAGGTTAGGGAGTTAGGTTAAGGTTAGGTTATAGGTTAAGGTTTAGGGAATTGAAAATAGGTTAAGGTTTAGGTTGAGGAAACCGGGTTCAGGTTCGGGTTCGGGTTTAAGTTTGGGTTTTCAAGTTTAGGTTTAGGTTTAGGTTTAGGTTTAGGTTAGGTAGTTAGGTTTAGGTTAGTTTGTAGGTTAAGGTTTAGGTTTAGGAAACCGGTTTCGGGTTCGGGATCGGGTGTAAGTTTGGGTTTTCAAGTTTAGGTTTAGGTTTAGGTTAGGTTGTAGGTTAAGGTTTAGGGAATTGAGAATAGGTTAAGGTTTAGGTTGAGGAAATTTGGTTCAGGTTCGGCATCGGGTTTAAGTTTAGGTTTTCAAGTTTAGGTTTAGGTTTAGGTTAAGGAGTTGAGATTTAGGATTAGGTGTAGGTTTAGGTTTAGGGATTTGAGAATAGGTTAAGGTTTAGGTTTAGGAAACCGGTTTCGGGTTTGGGATCGGGTTTAAGTTTGGGTTTTCAAGTTTAGGTTTAGATTTAGGTTAGGTAGTTAGGTTTAGGTTAGGTTGTAGGTTAAGGTTTAGGGAATTGAGAATAAGTTAAGGTTTAGGTTTAGGAAACCGGGTTCGGGTTCGGGATCGGGTTTAAGTTTGGGTTTTCAAGTTTAGGTTTAGGTTTAGGTTAGGGAGTTAGGTTTAGGTTCGGTTGTAGGTTAAGGTTTAGGGAATTGAGAATAGGTTAAGGTTTAGGTTGAGGAAACTGGGTTCGGGTTCGGGACCGGGTTTAAGTTTGGGTTTTCAAGTGTAGGTTTAGGTTTAGGTTAAGGAGTTAGGTTTAGTTTAGGTTGTAGGTTAAGGTTTAGGGAATTGAGAATAGGTTAAGGTTTAGGTTGAAAAAATTTGGTTCGGGTTCGACATCGGGTTTAAGTTTGATTTTTGAAGTTTAGGTTTAGGTTTAGGTTAGGGAGTTGAGATTTAGGATTAGGTGTAGGTTTAGGTTAAGGGATTTGAGAATAGGTTAAGGTTTAGGTTTAAGAAATCGGGTTCGGGTTCTTGATCGTGTTTAAGTTTGGGTTTTCAAGTTTAGGTTTAGGTTTAGGTTAGGTAGTTAGGTTTAGGTTAGGTTGTACGTTAAGGTTTTGGGAATTGAGAATAGGTGAAGGTTTAGGTTTAGGAAACCGGTTCGGGTTCGGGATCGGGTTTAGTTTTGGGTTTTCAAGTTTAGGTTTAGGTTTAGGTTAGGGAGTTAGGTTTATGTTAGGTTGTAGGTTAAGGTTTAGGGAATTGAGAATAGGTTAAGGTTTAGGTTTAGGTTAGGTTGTAGGTTAAGGTTTAGGGAATTGAGAATAGGTTAAGGTTTAGGTTGAGGAAATTGGGTTCGGGTTCGGCATCGGGTTTAAGTTTGGGTTTTCAAGTTTAGGTTTAGGTTTAGGTTAGGGAGTTGATATTTAGGATTAGGTGTAGGTTTTGGTTTAGGGATTTGAGAATAGGTTGAGGTTTAGGTTTAGGAAATCGGGTTTGGGTTCGGGATTGGATTTAAGTTTGGGTTTTCAAGTTTAGGTTTAGGTTTAGGTTAGGTAGTTAGGTAGGTTTGAGGTTAGGTTGTAGGGTAAGGTTTAGGGAATAGAGAATAAGTTAAGGTTTAAGTTTAGGAAACCGGGTTCGGGTTCGGGATCGGGTTTAACTTTGAGTTTTCAAGTTTAAGTTTAGGTTTAGGTTAGGGAATTAGGTTTAGGTTCGGTTGTAGGTAAAGGTTTAGGGAATTGAGATTGGTTAAGGTTTAGGTTGAGGAAACTGGGTTTGGGTTCAGGACCGGGTTTAAGTTTGGGTTTTCAAGTTTACGTTTAGGTTTCGGTTAGGGAGTTAGGTTTAAGTTATGTTGTAGGTTAAGGTTTAGGGAATTGAGAATAGGTTAAGGTTTAGGTTGAGAAAAGTGGGTTCGGGTTCGGCATCGAGTTTAAGTTTGGGTTTTCAAGTTTAGGTTTAGGTTTAGGTTAGGTAGTTAGGTTTAGGTTAGGTTGTAGGTTAAGGTTTTGAGAATTGAGAATAGGTGAAGGTTTAGGTTTAGGAAACCGGGTTCGGGTTCGGGATCGGGTTTAATTTTGGGTTTTCAAGTTTAGGTTTAGGTTTAGGTTAGGGAGTTAGGTTTATGTTAGGTTGTAGGTTAAGGTTTAGGGAATTGAGAATAGGTTAAGGTTTAGGTTTAGGAAACCGGGTTCGGGTTTAAGTTTGGGTTTTCAAGTTTAGGTTTATGTTTAGGTTAGGGAGTTAGGTTGAGGTTAGGTTGTAGGTTAAGGTTTAGGGAATAGAGAATAAGTTAAGGTTTAAGTTTAGGAAACCGGGTTCAGGTTCGGGATCGGGTTTAACTTTGAGTTTTCAAGTTTAAGTTTAGGTTTAGGTTAGGGAATTAGGTTTAGGTTCGGTTGTAGGTAAAGGTTTAGGGAATTGAGAATTGGTTAAGGTTTAGGTTGAGGAAACTGGGTTTGGGTTCAGGACCGGGTTTAAGTTTGGGTTTTCAAGTTTACGTTTAGGTTTCGGTTAGGGAGTTAGGTTTAGGTTATGTTGTAGGTTAAGGTTTAGGGAATTGAGAATAGGTTAAGGTTTAGGTTGAGAAAAGTGGGTTCGGGTTCGGCATCGGGTTTAAGTTTGGGTTTTCAAGTTTAGGTTTAGGTTTAGGTTAGGTAGTTAGGTTTAGGTTAGGTTGTAGGTTAAGGTTTTGGGAATTGAGAATAGGTGAAGGTTTAGGTTTAGGAAACCGGGTTCGGGTTCGGGATCGGCCTTAATTTTGGGTTTTCAAGTTTAGGTTTAGGTTTAGGTTTAGGTTAGGGAGTTAGGTTTATGTTAGTTTGTAGGTTAAGGTTTAATTCTAGGGAATTGAGTTTAAGTTATAGGTTTTGTTTTATGTTATTGGTTTTGGTTTAGGTTAAGGTTTATGTTATTGGATTTGAGAATGGGTTCGGGTTTAGGTTGTAGGTTTTGGTTTTGGTTTTGGTTTAGGTTGTAGTTTTTGGTTTAGGTTATAGGTTATAGGTTTTGGGATTTGAGAATGGGTTCGGGTTTAGGCTATAGGTTTTGGTTAAGGTTTAGGTTATAGGTTTTGGGATTTGAGAATGGGCTCGGGTTTAGGTTACAGGTTTTGGTTAAGGTTTAGGTTAAGGTTTAGGTTTAGGTTTAGGTTATAGGTTTTTTGGGATTTGAGAATGGGTTATAGTTTAGGTTTAGGTTAGGTTATAGGTTTTGGCTTTGGTTTAGGTTATAGGTTATGGGATTTGAGAATGGGTTCGGGTTTAGGGATTTGAGTTTAGGTTATAGGTTAAGGTTTTAGGGATTTGAGTTTAGGTTATAGGTTTTGGTTTAGGTTATTGGTTTTGGTTTAGTTTAAGGTTTAGGTTATTGGATTTGAGAATGGGTTCGGGTTTAGGTTATAGGTTTTGGTTAAGGTTTAGATTTTTGGATTTGAGAATGTGTTCGGGTAGAGGTTATAAGTTTTGGTTTTAGTTTAGGTTTAGGTTATAGATTTTTGGATTTGAGAATGGGTTATGGTTTAGGTTTAGGAAATCGGGTTCAGGTTCAAGATTGGGTTTAAGTTTGGGTTTTCAAGTTAAGTTTTAGGTTTAGGTTAGGGAGTTGAGATTAGGATTAGGTGTAGGTTTAGCTTTAGGGAATTGAGTTTAGGTTATAGGTTTAGGTTTTGGTTTAGGTTATAGGTTTTGATTTAGGTTATAGGTTTTGGTTATAGGTTATAGGATTTGAGAATGGGTTCGGGTGTGGGTCCCTGCAAATACAAATAATACAAATATAAACAGGCCTGTCCGAATGGCCAGGCCCTTCCAATGCCGTCCATAGGAAATGGACAGCTTCATCATGGTCATAACAGCGGTTCCCACCTTCCAGGGACCCCCGCTCTTCCGGATAGCTCCGACGCACATCCGGGTCTGCTTCATTAATCTCGAGCAAATACATAAACACGGCCTGTCCAAATGGCCAGGCCCCTCCAATGCCGTCCATAGGAAATGGACAGCTTCATCATGGTCATAACAACGGTTCCCACCTTCCAAGGACCCCCGCTCTTCCGGATAGCTCCGACGCACATCCGGGTCTGCTCCATTAATCTCGAGCAAATACATAAACACGGCCTGTCCAAATGGCCAGGCCCCTCCAATGTCGTCCATAGGAAATGGACAGCTTCATCATGGTCATAACAACGGTTCCCACCTTCCAGGGACCCCCGCTCTTCCGGATAGCTCCGACGCACATCCGGGTCTGCTCCATTAATCTCGAGCAAATACATAAATACGGTCTGTCCAAATGGTCAGGCCCCTCCAATGCCGTCCATAGAAAATGGACAACTTCATCACGGTCATAACATCGGTTCCCACCTTCCAGGGACCCCCGCTCAACATCCGGATAGCTCCGACGCACATCCGGATCTGCTTCATCAATTTTGAGATAATATATAAACATGGGCCTTTCCAAATGGCCAGGCCACTTCATCAATGTATCATATAGTATGAAGGAAAGAAGACTCACTAATTTAGCTAGCAAGGAGAGAGTGTGAGTGCTTAGAATGTCGCCCTTTCTTTGAATAATGGATGCATATTCCACAATGCAATCTGAGAATGAGTAAGTTTTTTAGTTTCTTCAAAAATGCATATGGGCACAGATTTACAAATAAAGATTTTAAAGATTGTAAAACAGAGTAAATGATTATATTAACTTCCAAGTATCGATTAAGAAGAAAAATGTAAATGATGATGGGAAAGAAATCTCGATATATTAAATTATTGAAGGACAATAAGACATACCTGGTTAGCCTATGTGATTAGTGGACCGAGCCAAGGGAGGGATTGGATGTTCATTTCAAACAAATTTTGGATGAGTACTCTTTGGTGAATGCCAGAAGAGACTAGGGGGATGGTGCATTAGTTCATGAATAGTGGACTGATTGTGCAAGTAGAAATCGTGGTTACCTGGCCGTAGATGAGAGTACCCCATTCTGCGATCTAGATCATTTTCAGAAGTAACACCCATGGGTAGAAGACAGCTTTGAGCTTGCTGGAAACTCTAAACCTGTGACATTATAAAATATCTTTGTTGAGTGCAAGAAACATCCTTTCTTAAAGCAAAAAACATGCGAAACTTAAAAGAAGATGTAGAGTTCAGCGAGAACATATCTTGGGATTTATTAACCCTTTTCCCAAGCCATTGGATTTGCTGTCATAGATTCCAATGTAGCCCCAATCCCTATATTGAGAAGATTTAGAAAAAAAAAAAAACAATAATAATAATAAAGATAAATCCAGACTTCATAAACAACATAACATGACCATCAAGCCTCTCAATAGGATGCATGCATACTTATGTCATAAAATCCAGCGTTAATGGCAGCAGCAACATCAGCAAATGCTTGGAGTCCAGATAAGCATTGCCGGTTTACAGTTCTAATAGGCACAATTTCTGTTTGACACAGATAGATAGTAAATACAAATGATAGAACAAGAAAAGAAACCGACTGTCCAAATGGCCAGGCCACTTCTTCAATGAATCATATAGTATGAAGGAAAGAAGACTCACCAATTTAGCTAGCAAGGAGAGAAGTATGAGTGCTTGGAATGTCGCCCTTTCTTTGAATAATGGATGCATATTCCACATTGCAATCTGAGAATGAGTAAATTTTTTAGTTTTTCCGACAATGCAAATGGGCACAAATTTACATATAAAGATTTTAAAGATTGTAAAACATTCCAAGACATTAGTTGCACAAATAATGGATGAGACATACCAAGACTATGGGTGCCCAGAGCAAGATAACTGCCTAAGGTCGTACCTAGCTGCATTGAAAGAGCAAAAAAATTATAAGAATGAAAAAATAACAATTTCAAAGATAAAATAAATAGTTAAAAACTTTACCATTTCAATATGAACCTTGTAGTGGCAACATTGATCTGTGGGGCTAAAAATACATGAGCCTGCATACAAAAATCTCAAGTTAGTTGGGCCTTTGAGGTCCTCAAATGATAATAGAAGAAGACAGTAAACTAAAAATACATGAGCTTGCATACAACTCACCTTGATGCCCATTCTCCCTCCTCCTTTACCCGGGCTTGGGACCGGCAATGCAAGGAGTTGCATTGGCGGAGTTAAAAAGGGGCTTAGCCTCCATTTGTTTTGTGACGACCAAATGGAGTCTAATATGTTTACATATAGAGTATAAAATTCATTCAAAATTACAAAAATGAAACCAAACAACATATAGTAACAAAAAAAAAAAAAAAAAAAAAAAAAAAAAAACAAGCGAAAAATCAATATAAAGTAACTAAAAACCAAACCAAGTTCTGAGTTCATCAATATAAAGTAACTAAATAACACTACCATGAACATCAACATTAAGAGTCTAAAGAATATATAAATAATGTCGAGTTGCCTGAGTTGAGTTGAATTTTTTGTTCAGAGTTGCTGAATTTTTACTGTTTTTCTCAAGTTTTAACCAAGGTGTGACTGGACCTAGTTTTTCCAAGTCTTGGAAACATGAAGTGAAAATCTTCAGCACCAAGGTAATCCTACAAGCATATATTGTATAAAAAACAACCTGGGTCCTTCAGTCTTCCAAACTCCAGTTGGGCCACAGAATAACATTGCTGCAATGGGTCTATCAGGGTCCTTCAGCCCAATGCGGGAGAGATGGCATTGACGACATATCTTGGCCAATCACATGTTTCCTAAGCTGCACAAAACAAGATGGATTGGAGGGTTTTCCTTTGATGTGATGATTTTTGTTGTTTGGATAGCACAAAATAGGATGGATTGGATTCTGCTTTTCCATAACTTAGATTCTTGACACTAGAAACAAGGTGAGTATTGTAAGAAGAAAATGAGATTTCCACGTACTACACAAACAGTAAAAATGCATATGTATACCTCCCAAAAATAAAAAGTAAATGGGAGTCTGGATTCAAAGATCATGTAACTAGTGTAGCCAAAAAAAAAAATAATTGCATATGCTTGTGTCTTTCTGAAATAAACGGAGGCAGTTTGATAAAATTGCAGAAATAATCAACCATGCTGGTTAAAAAAGCATGGGTATTTGATTTTGATCACTTCAAATGAGAAAAAAGAAAGAAAATAAAAAAAAAAAAAGTTGTAAGGATGATTAATCTGACATGATAAATATTAAAAACAAAGATTACAGTTAGATATCCATTAGTGTAACTAAGCTGAAAAACTTTAGGCACAAAAACATCACTAAGCTATATAAGAGCATGACCTGAAGAATCGAAAAGTGCGAAACTTTGAATGAAAAACCCTTTTTTTGGGTAGTAAAAAATCTATGAAATTCTTGTAGTTGTGTAGAAATGTGAGCCCAATTAAGATCAGCGATTGTCAGATTTCTGAATTGATTATAAAATGGTGGGTCCTACTTTTCACATAACCAACTATAACATCCCAACTTGTATGATTCAACTGGGCCCACAAGCTGAGATCCCAGCTTTATGTATACCTCAATATTAATGATACTAAACGTATTCTACATAAAACTTATTTCCATGCCAATGAGCAGATGATATAATTTTTGTCTTATGACATCCAAGAGTAAAAAGTCTGAGGAACTTACTGGTTTATCCTCTATGTGATTACCATTGGGTTCAACCACCTTTTTAGCAAGCCAGCCCAATGTGAAATTTGAATTTGAGAAATTGTGAAATTTTGTAACATTACAATCAATTACCAAAAGACATGATTAGATACAAAAGAACTCATCCAGCCCAAATCAAATAGACAAATACCCGACAGTTCCTCATCCTCACCCCTTGAGCAGATTTTCAAGAAGCAATGGTGGAAACAGAAGCAAGGGAAGATCCCATTCCAGCCCAATGTTCTCTTCATTGCTTCAAATGTAACTTGATTCCATACCTGCCTCTATATTTATAATCCTATTCATTGAAAATCCCATGGAAGAATTGTTCAAGGCTAAAATTGAATGTAACTTGATTTATAAAAATAAAAAAATAAAAGGAAGCACATATGATCCGCTAGAAAACAAAAGGCTACAGTATTACAGTATCAAATATGTAAGGCATTGTATCACCATTCTTCCAAGAAGATACAAGAGCCTACATTCAAATTCCAAAAACAACCAACAACTGAAACTGACTATTTTATTAAGACATGACACTTGCTAAATAACTGTATTTTTATTTCCAGCTGCTTTAAATGGAAGCACGAAAATAAGTAACACCACATAGTACTGATTTTTTTTATTTTATTTTATTTTATTATTATTTTTTTTTTAAGATTGTGACTCCATGAAAAGAAAATCTCCTTATACAACTAACACTAGATACTTGCAAATGATTACATACATCTCTGTATGTGGTTGTATTTCTAGCCTGTTCACCATGGTAGCGGGAATCAATGGCAACAGCTATATATCCTCATGAAGCATGCGCCTGAGAAAATGAAATTGCAAGTTGAGAAGCCATGCTGCTGTGAATTTTGTATAATGACAAATGAAGGTCCCCATTGTGGATGGATCATAGCTTGAAATCACACTGACCAGACGATCTGAGTAATCAGGATCCACTTGTCAAGTCTCTTTTGAGATTCTGAGTAATCAGGATCCACTTGATTGGAATTGGTAGGATTTACAGTAAGGACATCCCTTGTGTCCATCCCTGGGCCCACCAAAACTTTGCCCTTTCTAATTCTATTGGTCAATCATCATGCAATACTTTTAGAGGACCCAGAGGGCCAAAGATACGCACAATATTCTCCAAAGGGCAGGAGTTCACTTGGCATCCTCATGCAACTGTTTCACAAGCATCTTTGCATAATCTCTCATGGCCAAAAATAAAAAATCATGCAGTGTCACCCTAAAATCAACAGAAAAGAAGCACTAGAACTACCAACACAACTAATGCAACAAGCAGGAATATTCATTCCACAGCTTTATCATTCCATATTTCGTAAATTGTAAGATATTAGGTACCCAAAAAAAAAAAAACCAACATCAGGAATTTTCTGGGTAGGTGAATATTGTGATAATTTATAATTGGGCTCCAGCATGATGCAGTGAGTCAGAAGCGAACATGACAAACCAAATGATCACAATCTGGCCTTGATAGACCATCTTAAAGTCACCATTGAAAACTTGGGTGGATCATCATCCTCCACCACAAGTAACTAGTGAGAATTTCGATATAAAGATAACATGAAGTGGGCCACCATTCATTCATCAATCTCACCGTTTGTTCCAATATACCTGAAAAGTGTTGAGAAAAGAGACGAGCCCTTGAGAGGAGATTAAGCAAGATCTCAATGTTGGATTAGCTCTTTTATTTCTTTCTACATCCGCGCAACAAAAGGTCAAGTCATCTATGTTTAGCCATAAAAACTTTAGCTCTCTAAATGCCAAACAATTTTGAATCCAAAAATCAAAATTTGGATTTGAGTTTTGAATTTCTCCAGTTGAGGCTCTAGGAATTTAAAAGCCCAAAATGAAAGTCACCGTTTTCTAGCATTGGAGAGCCAAATTCAAAGAAACAAAACAACCGAATGCCATTTCAAAGTCATCTTCCAGAAAGAAAGGAAAAAAGGAAAAGAAAAGAAAAATTCACTTGAGTTCTTTGGAATCCATACCAAAAAGCTTGAGTTGTGTTTCAAGATCATGGATCCCACCCAAATAACCTCCACTACTGCCATCGGGCTGTTTATCAATCAACCGCCTCCTTTTCTTGGTCATCGTTTCTTCAAGAATTCAACTCAACAAACATAAAAATACTATCAAACAGATCCCAAACCAATTTCCAAAGAAACCCAACTACAATTCAATGAAATCGTCAATGAAAACAGAGAATTCAGCATGGAAAAAAAAAAAAACACTAAAAAAAAAAACCTTTTTCTACGGTACTCTTGCTTTGCACCAAGGCCTCATCTTCTTTACACACACAACACAATTAGATAATGATATTCAGACAATCACTGTATAAGAGTATCTCTAGTTACAGCTACAAGAACATTTGTGTTTAGGTCCCATAAAGTGAGAACATCTTCTGCAGCACATGTCAGTGAACATTGTTATGAAAGAGAGATTGATGCATAGATATGCCAAATTATATAATGTATATATGGAAATGCTTGTAAAAAGACCTGGGACCACCTTGACCATCATCCTCATCAACAAGAGTAATCAAAAAAATTATAACTGATTAATATACTAGACTAAAAAGCAATAATAGAAACAATGGAAGAACAGATACTTACATCATACTGATGAAGGTCCATTTGACTTCCTAATCATGATGATGTCTAGCTGATGGAGCAAATACAAAATGCAAGTAAGCCACATAATAGGAAAAAATAAAAACATATTTTTTTTAGCTAAAAAACTTCTACAATCTGATTTTTTTTTTTTTTTTTTTGTTTTTTTTTTTTTTTTTTTTTTTTTGCTGAAATCTGATTTTTCTTGGCTGAAAAAAAAATGCGGAAATCTGATTTTTTTTTTTTTAACATTTTTGGCTGAAAAACAAAATAACTGAAGTCTGATTTTTTTATTTTTTATTTTTCTCGGCTGACAAAAAAAAACTGCTGGAATTTGATTTGTTTGAACAGAATTTTTATTTCTTGGCTGGGAGAAAAAAAAAAAAAAAAACTGCTGGCAACTTCACGCAGCAAAAGACTTGCTCAGCAATCTAAATGCAATCTGATTTTTTCTCTGAAAAACTGCTGACAACTCCAACCAGGGAACAAACAAAAGAACTTTTCTTAAACAGATTTTTTTTTCAGAAAAATCTGTTCTTAGCTGGAATAACTACTGGAAGACTTCCTGTAGGAAAAGAACCCGTGCTCTCTGATACCAGTTTGTTGGCTATATTAGCTAGAGTTTATCTTGGCTTTACAAAGCCTTGGGTTTGAGCTCACTGGACTCGTAGAAGAGGAGAAACTTTGTAATTCTTATATTGCTTACAAGCTTGCTGACTTAGTTACAAACGGACTCTAGCAGCTCTCTTATATAGACTTTTCAATCTAAGTCCAAAAGAAAGGTTTTTTTCTCTATTTTTTTCAATCTAAGTCCAATGTACCCCAATGAAAAAGCCCCAAGGCTCTAGGCTCCTCACTTGAATAGAATGGCATGCAGTTGCTTCCTGCTTGTTTTAGATTCATCAGTGGATTAAACTAAACCTGGTGATGATGATGAAATGGAAAGCCACATGTTCTAATGAAGACTATAGGCAAAACAGAAGTAACAATGAATGAAGGGAAAAAAAGCACACAAGAGTTTTCTTGTGTGCGGCTGTAATTCTCTTGGATTTGCAACTTAAGGACTTGAAGAGGACTTGATTCTCATGCAGCTTAAGGATTTTTGTTAAAGCCTTGCAGGGAGAAGTCAGCTGAAGCCCAACTTCTGAGATCCTCAAGCAGCCGGTCCTCCACATGGTAATCTGTAATGCCAACCAACACTGCTTTCAAAAGGGATATCTTGTCTTCCGCTGCTGAAGACTCCATAAAAACAATATCACCTTTGACGTTCCTCCTAGCTCTTCTAAAGATGACTAGCTGGGAGCCAATGAGGGCATCCTTGAAACAGCCCTTCACATTCAGGGGAGCATTGTCGTGGCACCAAAGATCTCTAGCTTTTGGAGAGGGCAGAGCAGCATAGGACTGGCATCTGACTTCGCCTCTGAACTTGTCGGCACTTTTACGAGCTCAACCCCAATATGCCCCATGAATTCCACTCCATTCGACATTCTGACGGTATTAATGGCTTCCCTCCTCTTAAAGCAGAGGAAAGCAATTCCTCTGGGTGGGTGTCTTTTAGAATCCCTACTAACTGGAACAAAAACATCAGCCACTTGCCCAGATCATTCAAAGAATGACTCAATGTCTATTGCCCTTATAAAGAATGGTTAAGTTGGAGACAAACAGAGAAATCACATCTCCAAAGCTCGCTAGCTTTCTATTCTTACTCTTTACTTCCCACCATCCTCACTTCAGAGATAGGAGCGAAGGTTGTTGACATAACATTGGGGAATGTTAGGAAAATGGTAGATTTTTTCAGTAAATGTAACCCAAAACTAGGGCCAGCTTTCACCCCTGTAAAACTAGCTAACAAGATAATTTCAGCGAGTTTCAGCGAGTTTTAGAATTATGGCCTAAGGCACCGCTGAAGAAGATAATTTCTGCCAAACAGACAGAAATATGCATCTGTAGTGCATGATCCTACAAGCCATACTACATGCATATCATTGACATAGGACTCATCAAAAGAATACCATATCTAGTAAGAAGTATGAATAATGCAAAGAAAATAAATAGCAGAATCAATCACTAGGATAAGAAAATCCACATGGCAATGACTATTGACATCAAGTGACATCTATCTGAAACCTGGAAAAAAGAAATTGAAGATTGCATTACAAGCCCACATGCATACTCATGTGAGCAGAAAGAAAAAAACTCGAACTCAACTAAAACATGTTTTTTTTTTCTGAAGTGTACTTAAACATGAAGGTATGACAGCTCCATCTTGGTTGGATCCCAATACTTATGACTCCATACTACACTGCATCTTCTTCTTCTTCTATTCATTAGTTAAAGCCAAGGGGAATGCCATGTTGCATTTCCATGGTGAAACAATAGTGTCACTGAAATAACCAAGTTGCTTGTGACAATGTGTGCAAGAGAACCAGAAGTCTCAAGCATTCACCAACAATAACAAGCGATTCTAAAATCAAGACGATAAGACAGCTCTTTTTGAAGCACATGATGAAAACCAGCTAGCTTATATGCCATAAATGCAGATGGGAAGTACCTCTAAGATATTGTGAATTATAGAGAAAATATCTCTAAGGAGCTCTCCAGCAGAGAAGAGAATGAAAGAATTATTTTCCATGTTTGTGCTTTCACCAAGTGCCCTCTGGAAAATTCTTTTCAGCACATACAATCCAACGGTATGAACCTGATCTCATCCAATTCTGCAACCTTCCTCTTGAGATTAGCCTTGTCCATCTATACAAAGGTAGAAGTGATAGCAAACATCATTAAAGCAAGGTACGGTAGATGGTAATGAACTCGAACAATTCTCTTTTCATCTTTATAATCTCAGAACAAAGGAAGTCAAGGAATGATGAAACAAATATCATGGACCAATGGAAATACCTATGTTGTGGATACTGCATCCCACTTATTATATGTCCCACTGCTATTCTCTGTCCAATCCCCAAAATCCTCCTTGGAATTGATGAAACTCAAATCATTAAGAGCATGAAGATGAACACATTCGGGACACATAACCTTTTTCTGTAGTGAAAACCAAAAGATTCTGATAAAATTCAGTTTATTTTACTTATTTTTAGCTGGTGAATCTCTGATTTTAGTTTTTCCAAAAACCCATTTTAGGATTCTTTTCCTTGTGCTTGGCTGATCAACTGGATTCCATGTTTTAATCCAATCAAAATTGCATGGCACACAACTGGAGTTGAAGAATGTTAACAACATAAGATTTTTACAAAAGTCTGCGAGAACCTGGTATCGCTCTCTCTCTATATATTTTCCCTGTTGTTAATGGAATAAACATCTATTTTGGTTTCTACAATATAGTCTCTCGTGGTTAACATGACTTGACAAATGGGCCTAGGCATGCATAAAAAAATAATAAAATAAAATCATGTTGTGTGGGCATGAAACAAAACTCCAGCTCTTTGTGCGTATGAGGCCCACTTTGTCAATGGGGGATATTATCAAATTTCGGGCAAGGCCTGATTGGGCCCATCCACCCAAACAATTTGTCGTAGCTTGAGCTTGAGGCTGACTATGCTAGGTCCACGCGGTGCTCAGGACGTGATGGCCAGGGCTAGTTGCCACCCCTACTACACATAAATCCACATCCTCCTTTTGCCTCTACCAAAAGGGGTTCACAAGCGGAGAACGTGCACAAGTGTGAGATATGGGTCATTTGTCAATTGGTCCCAATATAGAAACTCCAATGATGAAGGGGTGGTGGGCCACACTTGTAAATTGAACAAGTTTTGCTGAAAAGGAAAGCATCAACAAACCAAAATATGAATATGAAAAATCAATTGTCCCATCAGAGAAGATAATTCCATTAAAAAAACATTCCATATTAACCTGTTTGTTGTAGCAAAAGTGATTTCCATTCAAATGTTAAAAGATCAAATGATTAACATGTTTTGCAAGCACAAAAACCTAGAATTAACAGTTCCATTTCCCATAGATATGGAAATAGATATCCATTTCACATTTTTCCATTGTTTCCACCAATCCAAACAAGGAACCATGGCACACTTCATGTAGTAAATGAATCCTAATCACACAAAGATAAGCAAACAACCTTGTTAACAGTTAGAAGGGAAGCAGCACAAACAATTACAGAACTCCTACAAGGAGGAATATAACACAGGATGCACTATATGCTCTGAGCATTGCAGTATAAACTTTTAATAGCTATAACAAGGCAATAATAATGTCACAGTTGGGAATTCTTAACTAACAGAATTTCATAATTATTGTGCTGCATAAAATCAAAATATACAAAATCAGGTGAATAAGCAAGAGTAACAATTCCAAGCGAAAACGGAAAGGGTGCCAATCACAAGTCATCCATGTAATTGCTTCCCACACAGCATTGCAAAATGGTTAGTTTTTGTTGATTAAAGAAATTCTACTAACTCATCGCCTTTTCTTGCAAAATGGTTGGGTTTCATTTATTAAAGACCAAGTCATGCCCACACAGCATGATTTTATTTTATTATTTATTAAAGACTAAGTCATGCCAATCACAAGTCTCTCGCCTTTTCTCTCGTGATTTTCAAAAACTATGTCATGCATAAAAAAATAATAAAATAAAATCAAAGACAACCTGATAGGGCAAAGAAATCAAATTGCAAAGGCATGAAACAAAGATACCACTAATTCAATCATGTGCCGGAAGGCATGAAACAAAGATACCTGTAATTCAATCACGTGCCCAAAGGCATGAAATAAAGATACGTCTAATTTCTTGTAATGGTTGGAAGCATGCTTGCAAGAGTAAGCAACATCAGTAGAGATCCAAGAGTGCCTTTAAAAAGAAATTAAAACAAGAACTTCACCTGTAGTGGCAACAGAACCAGAAAAACTGATTTTTGCTGCACCTTCAGTGGAGACAACTGCAGATGTTAAAGTAGAAGAACCTGCAAAAGATGATCGTAACAATATGAACAATCGTTAGGAGAATGTTCTTCTATATTGATTATACTAGAAAGATCCAATCATTTATTTGGACCATCCATCATGTACAACCCACCTTTGATGGCCCTCATCTCTTCAAAAAATCACTTTGATTGGAGGATCCTAAGTATATGATTAATGGTTAGGAGAATGGGTTGTCCATACTGATCATATAAGAAAAAGGCTCAATCATTGATTTGGACCATCCATCATTAAGACCCACCTTGATGGTCCATCTCTCTCAAAATTCACCTCTATCAAATGATGCTAACCATCTAATCAATGCAGTCAAGTTGGAAGAGTATCGGAGGCTTAGAGGATGGTCCAAAGACTTTAGCATGTCCCATTGTTCCATTGACTTGAAAGAACATGAAGATCAAGGCTAGGGAAAAATCATTCAATGCTCACCTTCCAATTTACAATTGCAGAACCTCTTGGTTGAATAACTAAAATGTGGTTTGCCATGGAGAGCGGACTTGTTACTCCTTGTACGGAGTTTCACAAGTAAAATTTAAAAAGAATACAGATAGACACACTTAGCCTTCTCTACTACCAGTATATACCCTCATCCATGAAAACGTTCTTAGAATGTCACAAAAACATGATTGTGTACTATGCCAAGTTTAAATGGGACGTCAATATTAAAGAGAAATGGGGGAAGAAAAAACCAAAAGGTATCTAAAAGCTCACCATTTGGAGAATAAATGCTGAGATGAATTGGGACAGTGGACACTTGTTTGGTGTGTCCTGTCTCTCGATCAGTCTCATCTGAAATCTCTTTCCTCACAAGAGCTACATGGGCACAGCCAAGACTTGAATGTAAAAGGAGATGCCAAATAATTAAATGGGAAAAAAAAGAGATGCATATCAATAACACCCATGGTTGCTAAATGATACATTGTTAAAACATTTCAATAAAAACTATTTAAAAAAGACAACATTTCAATTAAAACAATAGTTCCAGAAATGGCTTAAGACTAAAATGAAAAATGGGCTGCAGAAATAAGTTTCCAGGATGTGCTAAAATCATGCCGCATATCTAAGCAGAGAATACCGCAAAACTGATTGTTGGCATTGATAACTAGGAATTTCCAGAGGCCAAAAAAAAAAAAAAAATCTATAACTAAACAATACCTCAGCAGAGTAAGTGTGTAATTGCAAACAAACTACAAATATGACTGAACTGATCCATTACCTACATAAACTGCAATTTTTGTGTAGCAACATCAAATATTCACCCAGACTGAATTTTCTCTCTCATACACCAACCATCAAACAGGGGGTGTGCATGTCCACATTGTATTTTCCATTGCCTTACCAATCAAACAAAAATAATTGAAACAGATATATCAACAAAAACCAAGGATTAAAAATGGATTTGGCATATCATACCATTCACCAAGAGATTTAGGGCATCCACCTATAAACCAATCCCAAACAGAAAAAAAAAATCCAAAATATATGAAAAAATAATAATATCCAGATCTACAGATGAGGAAATAAATAAATAACAAAAAAAATGAAAATCTTTATCTTATGGCTTGAACATTCAATGTTTGAGAGAGAGATACCAACAACGTCAAGAGGTTGACTTAGGGGATGCTCGCTGGAAAGATGCGTCGTCGGATTTGGGGAAGAAATCCTCGGAGAGTGGCAGTGGCAGAGAGGTTAAGAGAGAGGGAGGGAGTGAGAGAGAGAGAGAGAGAGAGAGAGAGAGAGGGAGCGAGGAGGGCGATGGAGAGGAGGGAGGGAGGAGAGAGAGAGAGGGCGAGAGAGAGGGCGAGGGAGGGCGATGGAGAGAGAGGGCGAGGGAGGGCGAAGGAGAGAGAGGGAGGGAGGGAGGGAGAGAGAGAGAGAGAGGAGAGAGAAGAGAGAGGAGAGAGAGATGGTTTTCGTTTGCTGCGAGCGGGGGAAAATGGCGGACAGACGAGTTTTGGCTTTTGGGAGGGCGGTTTGGGTTTTGGAGGGGCGCGTGACGGACGGCCCCTTTGGGACGTTGAGTTTTAGGACCGTGGGGCCCACTGTGATACATTTTATATATCCACTCCGTCCATTAATTTTAAATTATTATGTTACGTGTTGATACAAAAAATTAGTCAAATCAAATCATTAAGGAAACCACACAACATATTAACAGTAGAAATTTAATTTTTATTATTTCTTATGGTGTGGTCCACTTACACATTTAATCTACATAACTTTTGAGCCCATCCAATGAAATTATATATCAGAATTGATGGACGGTTTAGATCAAACACATATATTCCAATGGACCCCATGGAGCTCCTTAAGCACCAGCTATGTTTAATAAGGTTTAAGTGAGGAGGTATGCTTTAGCTACAGATTAACTAGGCTTTAGCTACGGATTAAATCCATAGTAAAATTGCTACGGATTTAATCCGTAGCTAAAGGCTTTCAAAGTGCGTGGCCTTTGCTCGATTTTTTTGTAGTGAACAATCCCCACACTTGCTTGAAATGTAAATAGTTACAACATTCACATCCACTTGTACATTCCACACAATTGAATGATAAAAGATATGAAAATTAAGCAAGCATTCAATCCACAAGACAAAGAGTTATAGTGGTTCACCTGTGTGTACACCAACTGTCTTTCAACAGCCACACAGAATGCTACTCCACTCCTAATATCCTCACACAGGGGATATTAGCGTTCACTATCAAATAGGTTTTCACAAGTTCACCCAAAACCTTTACAATTGTGTCTTTTGCACTCGGGCTTACACAATTCAAAAACCCCTCTTTTCTGAGTTTTCTGGCTCTCCTCAGATAACCAATACAATGAGATTTTTCTGGCTTAACCCAAACAAAACTAAAAGGAATGAAATTTTACAGAATTGTAAAATACCTGGATTTCTCCTTTTCGTAGCAGCCCGGTAGAACCAATCGGAGTAGATGATTGAATGTCAAAGTTCAATTTCAATACTCACTTTAATATGGTTCTAAATTCTAATAGATTTTAGATTTTAACTAGTTGGGCGTAGCTATATTTGATTTTGATTCCAAGAAGAAGGAATAAGGTAATTCCTCTTTTCAAATAAGATTGGAATACAGAAACAAAATCAAATTAAATAAGCTAGCAAAAAGGAATATTAAATAAGCACAACGTAGCTTAAAATAAACACAGACTTATCTCAGAGTGATCACTTGAAGTTTCTTGAATTGAATCGAGTTGAATACTTAAAAACTCTGAATTTCGTGTTCAATTTATAGAAACAAAAATCGCGTCTACGACAGGTCTTAGAAACCTTCGACTGGTCGTAGCTCTAACGGATATTTGAAATATTGAGCACGATCTTTGAAAGTCGTTCCACGACTGGTCGTAGGAAGCCTACGACTGGTCGTGGGTCACCTACGACTGGTCGTATCTCTCTACGACTGGTCGTAGGGCCATAGATTAGCTTGCTGGACTTTGAGTCGTAGCCTTACGACTGGTCGAGAACGAGTCGAAGACACTCCTACGACCGGTCGAAGGACCTCCAGGACTGGTCGTAGGTGTACCAAAAAATTCTGAAAATCTTCAACAACTTAGGACTGGTCGTGGAATTTCTTGGACTAGTCAAACCAATGCTAGGACTGGTCGAACAGGAGCTAGGACTGGTCGTAGAATAGACCAAACTTATGTAAAATAAACATTTGATTTATGTATCCAAAGTGACCTACTTATAAGGTCAACCTAAGGTCAGTCAAACCTGAAACATGTCGTATGGACATTGAACTTCAACCATTCAACGAATGTAGATATTTGAACCATATTAAGCTTGAGATCTTGAACTTGTTGTAGCTTTAATCTTGAGATCTTCATCAGCGTGAAAACTACTTCATGCGTTGCTTATGAGTCTTGAAGTCATTTCTTGAGTCTTGAAGTTGTTTCTTGAGACTTGAACTTCAACATTGTAGCTTTAAACATTGATAGGATGATGAAGTACACTTTGTATTTCTTAAAGACATCCAATGTCATGAAGTGTTTATGCAGTGTCTTGAATACATATAAATCACCATACAAACACAAGACACAGATAGATGTTTTGACACAACAAAATTTGACAACCAAAGGAGCATGAGACCATAGCACTTACAGGCAGTCCTAATTCTATAACCTCATATTATTCAGACTTTCGATGTGCGGTCCAGATCTCCAGATCTGATACGAAGTTTCATGATGCTCTCGAGAGCAGCCAGGTAATGAGATTGATCCTAGATTTTAGGGTAATCTAGCGTCACTGATTCTACAAGTTTAGGGTCTTGCAGATCGGATTTAAAGTGATTAGTACGGATTTCATATGTGATCTAGTTTAGCACTTCGTTAACTTTGTCTAATTTCTAAAGGATTTAGTCCTATAAGATTTCTATCTGAGGTGATACTCGGGCCTTTGGTAGTTTGTATAGAAGGTGGTTCAAATAATTAACACTTAACTAAATCACGCCCTAATTACAACAGAAGAAGGTCCTAGGGAAAGAGAGGCTGATGTTTTTAAATAACCTATTCGTCGATGATTCCATAAGGTTAATGGTCAAAAGCCCATTTTATTTATATTTACAGTAATTTTGAGTTTGAGTATTGTTCTTCATCACCTAAACTCTAAGGTTTGTGTCTAATGTGAAAGTACTTAGAAAGATTTAAAGAACGAGGTGGTGCGAGGTGAGAGTTGTGAAGGAAAAGGGTTAAAAAGCGATTTTAGACTTTGGGATTGAGTTCTGACAAGTTAATAAGGTGTTCGGATCGACCCATTGCTTAAGGACGTCTATCTCCAGGTTGGAAAAAATCCGGCGTGTTACAATCTACCCCCCTTAAAAAATAATTTCGTCCCCGAAATTGGTTAAGGGTAATAAGTAAGGATTCTATTATTTCATTACCTAAGACTTATTGGTTTCAAATTTTTATGCGTGGTCGGGTGTATCTTGTCCATGCTAGTCTGGTACATTTTAGTCTCTGCCCCGCTTAAAAATTATTACTTTTTCTCTTACTTATGTCCTGATGGTTTGCTACAATGGATTTCTTCATCTATTTGGAGTCTTAACGACGATTCCCAACAATTTAGAGTAAGATAGTTGTTCTCAATGTTTGACCAACACAGAGAGACGATTATAGTGGGCTTGATCCTAGTACATTGATCATCTACCTGACCAGGGTAGAAGGCTCATCGTATCCCTTCCTAGTCCTGGTGGCTCCTGGTCTTCTGCTCGGTCAAGCGGTGAGTCCATTGGTAGTCGCACAGGATTGAGAATTGGGTCAAGCCGCGAATGTTTCATAGTTGTATATTTCAGTAACTCCGTAGTTCGATCACTAAAAAAAAACTTAGGGAATTCCCATCACTAAAAGGGTCAAATTGCTTATTTCTAAGGTTGCCCTTTAGGTCTTGGTCTAAAAGAGTCCTCATTATAATCTATGTCCGAGATAGGGGTGAATCAATACCTTACTAGATCATCATAAAACGGTTTCTCATAGTAGAACTTGCTAAGACTTTTATTATATTCGTATTCAACGAGCACAGTTGTAGATACGTTGACCTTAGCTATTGTAATTCAGTTCGTACCCATTGTTAGGCCTATCCTGTAATATGAATTGGTTTACTACTTAAACCCTAATTGCTTTCCTTCTAGTAACTCCATTATTGACGTTCTAAGGAGGATTCAGATCCTATTTGGTGACCTAACCTTACGTATCCTGGATAATTCCCATTCGATCCTGGACCAGTGGGCTATCGACCCACCAAGTTTCCGTTGCGCCTATGAGTGGGTAGATGAGTATACCTGCCTAACTCGACCGCATTCATAACCTTTCTACCCCCCTTAAAATAATTTCTACCTCCAGGGTTCAATATCTATGTCTTGTTCCATTTGTCGGAACAAGGTACAATTTAGGACTTATCCTTGACATGAAATGGGAATTACATTGGTCTGCCTTTCATCAACGATGTGTACTATGACATTGATACCTATGGTCATAGAAAGGAGTTAAAAATGATGGGTGTTGGAATTGATTTCAGGGACGAGTGTGAATTTGTGGTAAGGTGCCTAATTCTACCAAGGAGTTTTGTCACGGTCTAAACTTATCCTATTTAATCATGTCTAGCTTAACAGGCAGGCTATCTTTCTACGTTCATATGCACGTTATGCATGACAGAATGGTCTGTGGTTCGAGGCCTAATTCCTAACTGTCTGTTGTCCATTAGAGAAATTTCTTCTCTATCGGCTATATATTCCTAACACTTCTCAAGGATGAAATAATAAACTTTTAGTTGCAAGTAGTGGGCCAACACGGAAGGAAAGTTGTGTAGTGGGTTTGAGTCGGATACATGGACCTTTTGCCTAGCTAGGACAGAAAATTTATCGTATCAGTTCTTAATCCTAGTTGATCCCGACCTTCTGCTTGATCAGAGTATAGAGTTCATTGGTCACTACTAGGATTGAGAATTCGATTCAAACCGCGAATACCTCGCTTATATATAGTTCTCTACTCCATGTTCCCGATTGTAATAAGTCTTTGGGAAGGCAATTCTAAGGGATGTATTGATTTGACCTAACATTAAATCCAAGGGATATTTAAGTTTTCTTTGAGCGTGAATAGTTTCTACGTCAAACAACTTTTCTAAGGGTTATTAAATAAGCCTATGAGTATCGAGGGGATTCAACAAAAGAACAGGGTCTCGCTCCAACCTAATCAAGCCAACTAATGAAATTTATCTTTCAATTATCTTAGCAGAATGAATCTTTTACATTCCTTAGTCTAACTAGTAGCCTAGTCGCAACATATAAGTAGCGGTAATCCACTAGTTGTGATCCTTTGTGTGGCCTACTGAATTACTTAGTAGCAATAGAGATCCGGTCTGTGGTGGTGGTGCGATGGGGGTGCAGCTGGGTATACGAATCATAACAAAAAATTAGAAGAACTCACAATTGTGGACTAAATTACAATATTCAGTCTCGTCTGTCGGCGAAACTTGGGATTCTAATGTGGTTTCTAAGTTTTATCGCCCCTTTCTAAATTCAGAGTGCGTCAGAGCGCATCGTGTTACCATAACCCAGTCCCGGTTTAATCCAAATCACGCTCTGATACCATCTTATAACACCTTGAAAATCGGGGGTCGAGTAGAAATCCAACTCCCGAGTTCCAAAACATCACTTATGCAACATAGATAATGATGATTGAGTGTTGTCTATATTAGGGCATTAAACATGATTGGAACTATACCAAAAATAGCATATCATATTCCCAAGGCATCTAAATTGTGCAAGCGGATGACTGTAATAAGTATATAAATGATATAAAAGTGATAGTAAGCCCTCAGAGTATGAATGTCACTAGGTTAACAATTACAAGTTTAATTTCAAAATATACAAATTGAGAAAGCGCAATGTCTTCTATCCCAAATACCATAGCCCCGTCAATGCAATTCCAGGTCTACATAGACCCGTCAGAGAGTTACATATAGGAGAACTCCTCCTCAATATCATAGTAATAGTCCGGCTCTGCTTCATAAGCATCGCCATCACCTGCAGCTAAGACAGTCTGGTTGGTGTTGCAAGCACTGTCCCGTAACGTGGGACTGAGTAGCTAACTCAGTGGAATCATAGAGCAAAGATTAACATGTTATCAAATCAATCAAGCAATAATGATAAAGCAAGCAAATCAAACATTCCTAAGTACTGTAATTAATGCAAGGATGAGATGCAATAATGATGCACGCCCTCGCCAACATACTCCCTCGTACGACACCATCTTACGTCCGCGGTATGCTTTCATCCCTCAGTGCTCCACATCTTCTAGGTACATGCAGTGCGATATGAACATGATTGCCGAGTTGTTATTAGTCCTTTTCATACTGCAGTATTGGGAAACTAAGGTACCTCCCTTATATCATTCCCAAACAATGATCCATTCTAGGGTCGTCAGTCCTAGATAATCTCATACGATGATGCGGTTCTAGGTCGTTGTAAAGGGCTGTCAGGGCTATTACACGCACTCATTGCACCGTTCCCCCATCACCTTATCAATACAGGCCTAGTTCATACTCTGTTTACTACAGGAAGGCTCATCGCCTCTCCGCAGCTTCAAAGTATGCTCGAGGTCACTACAAAGGGCTCGTCACCAATTAATGAAGGCTGACAGCTCGAATACAGTGTCCCATACCACCGTATTCGGCTCACGAGTCTGGGTTGCTCACTAGTCACTACGGGGAGGCACGTGGCCCCTAGCGTAGGCCAACAGCTAGACCACGGTGTCCCATACCACCATGTCCGGCTCATGAGTCTTAGCTGATCAAGGTACTAAGGTTGATAGGGTTTCACAATGGTAAGTTTGGTACTTTAGGTTCAAGCAGTTATGACAATTACAAGGTGAACATACAACGGTCAATCGGGTTACTTGACGAGTTCGACTAGTATGAGCGCCCGTTGAGTTGTACGACATGAAGTGCATAAGCACTTCGTGTGGCCTAATCACTGCTGACAAGCAACGCACGACTCGGGTTCGCCAAACACGTCTTGCGTGGCAAATAGAGGCCAACCACGAGCTCAAATCTGTTACCGATTGCTTGGACTATAACATAGCCCCAAAAATATTCCATATTAACCAGTAAACATATACAGTAGCCAGAACAGGAATAACTAAATAATTCAAGCATATTTCCTAACATGTTGTAAAATACAACAAGAACAAGAATCCATACGCATGCATTTCAAAGTAAAGCGACTAAGTTAAACAACTTGCATGGAGGAAATCATAAACATCACTAAGGTAGTTAAGAGTCCTATCTCAACACCTAAGTAAAGCATTATATACTACATATATACTCATACAAATATTTATACAAACACTTAGACTACACATATTAGCCTACACATCATATGTTGGCTAAAACCTGTATTAGGGTGAATCCTTTTGCCAAACAGATACTGCATTCATAACTCGCATTTATATACGACAAATACTCATGGCAATCACATTTACAAAATTTATACGTATACAGTATTTTCTACAAATACCTAAAATACATAAAATTCCATATACTTCGTACGTATTCGAAATGGAAAACGGACAGCTTGTTCTACATGTGAAAGAGCATCCTCGTCAATAATCTACCATTAGCCGACATTGAAAGCTTTGAAAAATGACAACCTAAGCGTCTAAAATCTGCACCTTACGCCGTAGAAGCGTAACGAACTCAACAAAGACTCTAAGTCTTCGTATACGTGGAATATCAACCTGTAATACAAGCTAGGTTAGCTATCTAACTACTAACATCAATGGAAACCCTAAAACAAGTTAGGATTAGGTCTTTCTTACCTAAGAATGAAGTTAGAATCGTTGGAATGATGATTTGATAATAGGAAAGAAGCACGTGAATTAGGAAAACAACTGCTAAGAAGAACCTCTCACTCTTCACTCACTTTCTCTCTCTTTCTTCTTCTCTTTATCTTCTCTTTTTCTAGGGTTTCTCTCAAATTCGTAGGTGAGGGAGAGAGAGGGTTTAAAGGCCTTATATAGGCTCTTTTTGAGCTCAATAGCCCCAGAACCTAAAATATACTTATTTTATAGCCAAAGTGTACTGTTTCTGCTCAACGGAGGACTTCTGGAGCCCCCCTTGAGCCAAAGGTCGAACTTAAGCTCACTGACATTGGATGTAGGTCAAGCTAAGTTTTTAGTCCGATCGGATACCCAGATCGACCGTGGCAGACCAGTTTCAGTTTAACGGTCACGGATACTCGATCAGGGCCATAAGTACATGAACATGTATGGGAAATGTTCCCTGATCCGTGGGTGTATTTGGGTCAGATTCTGACGGTTGATTGCTTATATCAGGCCCACAAGCGACAAGTCTCAGATTACTTAAATTTAATTTAATTTTTAATGAAACCCAGGCTTTCTCACACTCCTCGCTCCGGGCTCGAGCGACTAGCCGTGGGACACTATCTGGATTTGATTTCTGAGATGGTTGTTAAACCCAGCAAGGCGGTCCTAATTCTTTAACCTCATATTATTCAGACTTTCGATGTGTGGTCCAGATCTGATACGGAGTTTCGTGATGTTCTCGAGAGCAGCCGGGTAATGAGATTGATCCTAGATTTTAGGGTAACCTAGCGTCACTGATTCTACAAGTTTTGGGTCTTGCAAATCGGATTTAAAGTGATTAGTGCGGATTTTGTATGTGATCTAGCTTAGCACTTCGTTAACTTTGTCTAATTTCTAAAGGATTTAGTGCTATAAGATTTCTGTCTGAGGTGATACTCGGGCCTTAGGTAGTTTGTATAGAAGGTGGTTCAAAGAATTAACACTTAACTAAATCACGCCCTAATTACAACAGAAGAAGGTCCTAGGGCAGGAGAGGCTGATGTTTCTAAATAACCTATTCGTCGATGATTCCATAAGGTTAATGGTCAAAAGCCCATTTTATTTATATTTACAGTAATTTTGAGTTTGAGTATTGTTCTTCATCACCTAAACTCTAAGATTTGTGTCTAATGTGAAAGTACTTAGAAAGATTTAAAGAAGGAGGTGGTGCGAGGTGAGATTTGTGAAGGAAAAGGGTTAAAAAGCGATTTTAGACTTTGGGATTGAGTTCTGACAAGTTAATAAGGTGTTCGGATCGACCCATTACTTAAGGACGTCTATCTCCAGGTTGGAAAAAATCCGAGGTGTTACAGTCCGCCCAGCGCAGGACGCCCGCGCGTCCTCTCTCTGACAGCAGCAGCAGCAAAACTGCGTTGTTGTTATTTTTTTTATTTTTAAAAGCCGAGATTTGAGGTTTTTCATATGTGGGGCCCTCAACAACAAAATCCACCCTACCCATTGGTCTCCATAATTTGGGACAAGCCAAACAAGCCCAATATTGAATATATTTTGGCGTATCGAAACATCGAGGTGGATTTAAATGGTAGACACACTGTTTTCTATGCTATGGCCCACCCGAGACTCAAATCAAACTCATTTTTCAGCTCAACGCCTAAAATGAAGTGGGGAAAGGAATGGACGGCGTGGATTAAGTCCATACATCAAGGTGGGGCCTGTAGGAGTGGCCCACCCAATAAGCTTGTGAAACAAGCTCATATTTGTGTTTTCATTTCACGTCCACGGACGTCCCTGGTCGTGGATGGTCTGTGCATAACACATGCACAAAGTGGGCCTTGCTCTGGTGGGCCACCAAATGGATGAATGGTATGGATAAAACATACATTAAGGTGGGATCCATCCAAGTGGGCCACACCACTACATCATCACACAACAAGAATAAAAGAAAGAGAGGGAAAGAGAGAGAGAGAGAGAGAGAGAGAGAGAGAGAGAGAGTGAGAGTGAGAGTGAGTGAGAGTGGGACACGTATGATTGAGGGACCCAGGCACTATGGGCCCTCTGATTCAAGCATCCAATCATACATCAAGTGGGTCCCATTACTCGTGGGCCCATTAAACCGAAAATCAATGGTGGAGATCCTTTCTCCACCAAATGTAAGGTCTAGATGACCCTATCCATACAAGGAAAATAAACATCATGATGGGGTCCATGGAGAATGGCCCCATGATGGAATGATCATGAGGATCAAGGTGGGCTATTGGCCACACCTAGGGTTCAAAGTAAGATCCATACCATTGATCGGTAGGTCTCACTTGACCCATCATAAAACATGAAAAATCTAGCCTAATAAGCACCCATCGTTCAATCTTCTTGGTCCGTTGGAAAGCCGATCTCCTTGTGTCTCACTTTGATGGAGAGGATGAGAAATGAAGGGCTAGGATGATGAATTTTTGGGATGGAAAGTGGGCCACACACAAAATCCTCTCATGGAGGTTGGGAGCTTGGACGTTGAAAATTTTGGTGTTTATGGGTTGCTTGAAATTTATGAAAAGAAAGAGAGAGAGAAGGAAGAGATAAGAGAGGGAGAGTAGCTTAGGTAGGCCATGATTACTTGTAAGAGAGGGTGGCTAGCAATAAATGCTTGTAAGAAGGGCTAGGGGTAGGGTAGCTTGCCATAAGTGCTTGTAAGAAGGGCTAGGGGTAGGTAGGGTGGCTATAGATAAGGTAGGGTGGCTATAGATAGGGTAGGGTGGCTATAGATAAGGTAGGGTGGCTATAGATAGGGTAGGGTGGCTATAGATAAGGTAGGGTGGCTATAGATAGGGTAGGGTGGCTATAGCTAGGGTGATGTCATCTATCACCCTCATAATTACCTAAGGATATGTGCCACAAGGGATGGGTGGGTCCTGTAATGTGCGGTCTACGGTCATTATAATGTACGGTTCACATCTTATGATCTAAGCGTCGAATTGGCGCATGAAACACGGCGTTGGAATCGCGGCGATAGTGCGGTCGCTAAGATATAAGTCTCGGGCTAAGCCAACTCAAATATACAGGATACAACTTAGGGTCGCATGCAAACGTCGATTATACGTCACAGGTTGTCAGAATTCGTCGAGAAGGATCGGGGGAGTCGACGGAACTGTACGGACTAGGATACGGGTCTTACAGAAATCGTCCTAAAAAAGCATATTCTGAAACTCTTGGTCATTTTGTGAAATTGCGCAGAGTGAAGTATATTTTAGAAAACTGGGCAGTGTAAAGTCTATTTTTGCAAACTGCGTCAATTTAAGATGATTTTTAGAGTTTTCCACTTACGTGTGAAAGTTGGAGTTCCACAATTATAAATAGGACTCCCTAGGATGTTCCTAGGCATCTTTTAGGCTTTAAGGAGTGGAGCAAAAGGATGGAGAACCCGTCGCCAAGAGTTTTTCTTCTTCTTAGTTGTTTTCATGCTTTCTTCTATGGTTATAAATCCAATCACGTCTATGGTTGGCTAAACCTCTTAGCTAGGGCTAAGAGGTGAAGCTTGTAGCATAATGGGATGTTTCTATTGCTTTGATTTATGTTTATGTTGAACTTCATGGATTCTAATTTGATATTTAAGGAATACTTTTATTTTTAATGGTTTATTGTGACTCAAATTATAGTAAATCAGCAATAACTTTGAGTACCTTCTTTTCCTGATTTGAGATTGTGAAATTAGTAAGTTCTGTTGTTCACCATCGTCCCTTGGGCATGGTAGGGTGATGAAATCCTTCCTAATCTTCACAATTCTCCTGCTTTGAGATTATGGGATTGATAAATCTTGTTGTTTGCCATTGTCTCCTGGGCATGGGTTGGTGATGAAATCCTGCCAATTATCATAGTTCTCCTTCATTGAGAATTAGGTCAATGGAAGTTCAAATTTGGTTTTATTGATATATTTTACAATTGGATAGAATAGGGCTCCAATTCTAATTGTGTTACTTGAATCAAGCAAGAGGGCTCCCTAATCCCTACAAGTGGATCCTTGGCACCCGAGTTCTCACCTTTAATTTTTTAGTTTTAATTATTCTATTCACAATTACTCTCTCAATCACTTTAGAATTAGTTTTACATCTTATTCTAGTTCTATTTCTAGTTAATTTCAGAAATGTACAAGATCAATCCTTGTGGATTCGACCTCAGTCTTATCGAGATTATAACTACATCACGACCCTACACTTGGGGTTGTGAACAAGTTTTTGGCGCAGTTGCCGGGGATTGACGGTTGCATTTTCTGGATTTGATTTGTTTTGGATTAGGTTAAGATTAGAATTTTTCTAATTTTTATTTTTAGGTTAGGTTTTTTTCAAAATTATTTTAGAAACTAACTTAACTTTCTATTTCTAGGTTTAAAAACTTTCCTTTTTTATTTTTAGAAATAATTTACTTTCTAATTCTAGGATAAAAACTTTCCTTTTCGTTTTTATAAACTAATTTTTTATTTTTTAGAAACTTTTCTAATCCATTTTTAGAAATTAATTTCCTTTCCTTTTTCTGCTTTTAGAAACTTACTTTCTATTTTTAGAAACTTTCCTTTTTCTTCTTTTAAAAACTAGGTTGCTTTCTTAGTTCTCTTTTTAGAAACTAATTCACTGTCCTTTTTGCTCTGCAGGATCCCAAAACAGAAACTTCTAATTTGGTAACTTCTTTTTAATTTTCGTTCTTTCTATTTCTATATTTAGAAACTTTCCTAATTTGTTTTTAGAAACTAACTTTTCTTTTTATTTCTAGATTTAGAAACTTTCCTAATTTATTTTTAGAAACTAATTCTTTTTTTTTTTTTCTATTTATAGATTTGGAAACTTTTATAAAAAAAAAAATTTTAGAAACTAATTTGTTTTTTGGACTAACTTTTTTGTTTTGTTTTTAGGTTAGGGTTTTTTCTGATTTATTTTTAGAAACTAACGTTGTTTTTTATTTTGTAGGATCCTAACATAGAACTCTTCAAATCAGTAAACTTCTTCTAACTTCTCATCTATTTACTTTCTATATTGCTATAGGATTTTTCTTTTTTTCTATTTTAGGATTAGGTTCAGGATTAGGGTTTCACCATGTATATGCAAGAGTGGGAACATCTGTATGTTGAGTTAGTTTTAGAGTATGCGAGAAATTGTGAAGGGCTGTCAGATGATTATATTAGGAAACAACCTATGTCTCAAAATTTTTCTAAAACCATCATCGAGAACCAATAGAATACAATGCTCCACTAGTTAAGAAGTCCTTAAAAGATCATAAGCAGGAAAATAATTACACCCCACAAATTAAGAAAACAGTACGTGATTGTTGGTGTCACACCCCAAACTCAGAAACCGGATTCACAGGAATCCCGATCTCCGAATCCGGTACCGACAGCCTCCGTAGTACCCCATTCTTGGCTCCCAGCGCTCATACGTTAGATTCTGATCCTGGGATCCTCAAGGAGGATTTTCAACATGAATTTGTCTCATAAGAAGCATAACCACAAGTATACCCAAATTATAAGAACAATATCATCACCACATATCCATTAATATAATCATTTGAGTACAATACTAGAAAGGAAATACATATGTCAAAATCAAAGCTCTAGAAGTCAGTTCACGCTCCAAGCTCCACTCTACTACAACATAATATCACCTGCACGCATCTATCATGCATAAGCTTATAGAAAGCATAGAGGGCGGTGTAAGTGTGTGCACAGGGTAAGTGCCAAGTATTCAATATAGTGCCATAATCATACAATATCGAAAATACTGGTAAGATCATGAATCATACGATATTAGAGTAAGCAAAAATACTGACAAGTCCATGAGTCAAAAATATCAGAGTACGCAATACAGATCAGCTATGCAAATGAGGAGTCATAAAGAGCTAAATATCGAATGTTGGGGATGCAATGCAATATACAATTCCCAATGAGTTCACAAATACCGTTAGGTATATTTAGACCATATAAATGCATAAACACAGTAACCCAAAATGCCATATGCCGGGGATGTAATGAAGTATGCGGTGCAAATGAAATGACCTTGCTGGAGTGTGAAGTCGGGATCATAATACGTAGTATCGCAGGCTATAGGGTCCATCACAAGGGACTTCTATCCAAATCAGTCTCATACCTAAATTTGGATAGTCAGACTCAATGTGGTAAACTCCTAATCTCAGGTTAGTCGCGCGCCGCGACCAAAATCTTAACCATTGCTAAGGTACACGTAACAAATAGTTGTGCACCACCAACCCGAGTGGATAGTGAATGAATAAATGAATATGCAACTCTTGCCTAACAAGTCCACATATCAGTACTGTTCATCTTTGGATCATCACTGGGGTCTAGTACACTCTACACCAGCTTGCCGCCCCCATTAAGCGCACAACTGGGTAAGTGGAAGAAACCTCACTATCCGCCTGGCCAGCAGTCAACCAATATCTACCCGACATGTCGATAGCAGACCCATTCACGAGCTAGTCAAACTCAGCCTAGCTATGCCTACTCCCTCAGGCGGGTAAGGCCACACCCCCTCCCAACCGACCACAACACAGTGGGAGACGCGGCCTACAGGTATATGGCCCTCATGCACTCATATATATCCACTCGGTCTCGATGTTGGGGCGTCCTCTGGTACCAAGAGGGTTTAGAAATTTTCACTCAGGGCCATCTATGGCAGCCCAATGCTAATAACATATTTTTAATGTCCCATCTGGCCATTTATGATATGCCTGTGGAGGCTACGGTCCTGATGTCGCTAGGGCGTACAGTAATCACAACACACAATGCCAGATGCATGAGTCATACAATCCAGTCATGCATCAATCTTGCGCATACCGTACACTCATGTGAGATAATCTCCGCCTATTAAGGAGTCTCATAACAAGCTACCCAATGACATATGCAATAGTCAACCACATCTCATAAAGAACATGCAGATGATGCGTATGTGCATGTATCATAATGCTATGCTGTCACATACTCATAATCGGTATCGATAATCGGTATTAATAACCGGCGCTAATAATCAGTCTCAACAATCGGCCTCGATAATCAGGAATCGGCCGAACAAGGCCTAAGGGAAGGTCACAATGTGGACATTAAACCATCATTGCCCAACAATGTGGCCATTTAACCATCATTGCTCCTAAGGATTGGCCCACATAGAGCCAAACATAAAGAGGACCCATGGCCTCACACAAGGGCCTAGTATACAACAAATGGACCACGTGACATGGGCTTAATACCTATCACAATGGGCCCTGCCCATAGGCCACGAATATATCACAATGGGCCTTACCCATGGGCCTCAAATACGTCACAATGGGCCTAGGCACATGGGCCATAAATACATCATAATGGGCTGAATCACATGAGCTGAAAATATATCATAATAGGCCATGACATATGAGCCGAAAACACATCACAATGGGCCACGACCCACGGGCTTCAAATATGCAACAGGTGAGCCTCATCACATGAGCCATAAATACATTACATCAGGCCTTGCCCATGGGCCTCAAATACATCACATGGGCCTCATCACATGGGCCTAAAATACACAATAGGTGGGTCTTGCACCTAGGCCACAAAACACACAACAGGTGGGCCCTGCACATGGGCCTCAAAACACGCAACAGGTGGGCCCCGCTCATGGGTTTAAAGATACATCCTAATGGGTCACATGTATATCAAAGTGGGCCTCTCAAATGGGCCACCAAATACATCAAGGTGGGCCACATCACCTAGTCCAGCATAGATATACAATACATGCATCACGACAGACCGTATAAATAGACGGCATAGATATACAATACATACAACACAGCGATGATAAAACAGATACGCCATGGTGCATTCCATGGATGGATAGCAGGGATAAGACATACATCATGGTGGTCCCCACCACTGTCAAAGGCATGGATGGTGTGAATATACATAAGCCATCGAGGTGGGCCCTACTCAACACCATCCAAATGAACGGTGAGGATACAAGACACATCAATATGGGCCTCACTCATCTAGGACAGACAAACTACTTGAATTAAACACATATATAATGGTGGGGTCCCACAGCACGTCCATGCACGGACGGTGTGGATATAAAATAAATACTTCAAGTTGGGTCCCACTCCCACACGTGCTACACTTGTGGGGTGGACCACACCTTAAACAGATGGACGGGGGTGGACATAGAAAATACACATCAAGATGGGCCTAATCACATGGACCTCATATATATAGAATAGGCCGCACCAATTGGGCCTTACATACATTGCAATGGGCCATAACCCATGGGCCTTGCATACATCACAATGGGCCTCATAACGTGGGCCTTATATATATTAAGGTGGGCATCATATACGTCAAGGTGGGCCTCAACAACGGGACTCATACACATCAAGGTGGGCCTTATCGACGAGTTATAAATACATCAAGATGGGCCACATCACATACCCAAAAAGAGTCATAGTAAAGGATCATTTGGACCATACCCCAAGTAACAGTGGAGATAATTTTCACTGTTTAAACAATTCACAGAGGCCTACCATAAGGTATATTTCCCACCCAATCTAAATATAACGTCTTAAAGACCAAGATTAAGAGGGAAAAACAAATATCATATTGGTCCAAACCTTGTAATCCAAGGGTTTTAATGGTGGATGTTCAAACCCACCATTTCTTGAAATGTGGTCCACCTGATCCTAGATTTGTCTTATTTTTCCTTTGCCACAAGCGTTAAAATTATCATTTAAAATGGTTAGATGGTTTGGATGCAACACATGCATCATGGTGGGTCCCATAAGGATGGACAACATAGATAAATCACATACCTCATGGTGGGGGTCCACATTGATGAAGGGTATGGATACACCACATACATCAGTGGATCCCACATGGGGCCCACCGTAATGTTTATTTTCCATCCATCTGCAGATACGGTCACACAAACACATAAATAATATTAATAATAAATAAATCAAATAAATTTCAAAATTTTCCAAAACGTCTGGAACAGTGGAGTTCCTATGGCAGACGTTCAATCCTCACTGTATCATGTGACGTGGACCACCTGAGTTTGTATACGGTTGATTTTTAAGGGGGGGCCATTGCCTAAATGGGGCCCACCCAAATGCACTATGTGGATGAATGACACACATCATGGTGGGGCCCACGTATTGGACCCACGGTCCCTGCCACCAATGCAGCAGGACGCCGCTGGCGTCATCTGATGGGCAGCAGCGGCAGCAGTTGTTGCTGCCTGTTTTATTTATTGTTATTATTATTATTTTGTATTCTTAGGGATTTTCCTTGGTGGGGCCCACATCAGCTGGATCCACTCCACTAGTTGGATTCTATGGCTCATGATGGGCCAAGCAAGCCCAATATTCAAGGTATTTTGGTGTGTAGAAACATCAGGTGGGTTTTAATGGTAGAAAACACTATTTCATATGCTATGGCCCACTAGATAATTGGATTGGGATTATTTTTTTCAGCTCAACGTCTAAAATGAGCTGGGGAATGGAATGGACGGCGTGGATTGGGTTTATACATCAAGGTGGGGCCTGCATGAGCAGCCTACCCCAAGAGTTCAAATATATATATATATATATATATATATATATATATAATATATATATATATATATATATATATATATTTAAGCTAGTTACTACACACCCATGCCAGTACACGCTCTCCATGTTAGCCAGACCCTACGTCCAGCTTCCAGACGTGGCCCACCATGCATGTATATATATATATATATATATTAATATAATATTAACATAATATAAATATAATATATCATATATCATCAGTCCAGTGTGTGGAACTTCCCACCGTCCCTAGAGTGGATGGTATGGATCTCCCTGGGATGTGGTGGGCCACACCAACTGATTGATGGAGTAGATTTAACATATCGGTGGGGCCCACTTCATTCTAAGGGGGAGAGAGAGAGAGAGAGAGAGAGAGAGAGAGAGAGAGAATACACATGAAGGGGAGGGACCCCGCCACTATTGGGCCCTCCTAAATACAATGCATTCATCAAGTGGGTCCTACAATAAGTGGGCCCTCAGAAATCAAAATCAACGGTGGATCACCCACCTGTTGGCCTTCTTCTTGCTCCCTTAAACTTGTATGCTCCTTGCCTTCAACTTTGATGGAGGTTGATGGAGATTGAAGGGTTGAGATGGGAGATGAAAGAGTAGGAAGGTGGGCCACACTTGTTGTTTTTGGAAGAGAATTTGGAGAGGCTTGGACGTATGATGCTTGTTGCTTGGGAGTGAAGAGAGGGAATGAGAAAGAAAGAGAGAGAGAGAAGTGATGGGTGAAAAGGGATGGGATGAGGTGTGATGGGTGATGGGTGGAGTGATGGGGTTGTAAGAAAGTGATGGGTGGAGAGAGAGAGAGAGAGAGAGAGAGTTGACTTTGGGAATGGGAAGGGATGGGGTGTTGTACTTGGGGTATGGCTTGTACTTGATTGATTGATTGATTGATGGGACATGTTGTAGAGATTTCCCCAAAGTTCGCAACGCGTGTCATTTTTCTCGAAATGAACGTGGGCCCACATCTTCTAGCCAGGGTATCGGTTCGGTGCGCGAGTCACGGCGTTGGAACCGCGGCGACGGCACGATTGCTAAGATACAAGTTTCGGGTCGAGCCAACTTCGGTATGCAGGTGTCGGATTAGGATCACGCGCAAACGTCAAATACGGGTCGAGGGTTGCCGGAATTCAACCGGAACGACCGCAAATCCTACGTAATGGTACGGACTAGGATATGGTCTTATAGGGTTTCATAATTATGGGAGTAGGAACTATTATCACCCATTAGACAAGAAGAAAATAATAAGAGATTATATTATGAGTGAAAATATGTACCAACAGCCATCAGACTCTCCCACCTATGACCATACGACTATGATCAGTGGAAACATCAACATTGGAGAGATGAACCAACAATTGATTATAGTGACTATTCTCTTGGATCCCCTACCTTTGAAATCCAACCAGAAACGATCCAAGAGGATTCACGTTTGAACTTCATGGACTATCAAGAACAGTTCAACTAACATGTCGCAAGCATGATGAAATCATTGGAAGCGATTGAATTGTGCCTCGATAAGGTTGAAGAGGCTAGGTTATCACAATCTCAACCCAATATAGAAACACAATGTGAGGAAAGTGATCCTAACTCGCTTGTGGAGAGTATTAAAATTAAGAATGAAAAGTTGGATTGTGTTAACGAGCATACAACTCAATTTCCTGAAGAGTCGATCTCTATGACTGTCCAAAGTAAAGATTAAGAGACATGGGTATCTTTGAAATATAATGATACTGACATGGTTCACTCACATGATACACTTAGCTTCAATGAGAAGGAAGATGCTAGTTTATTCGAGCCTCAACCCAACCTAGAAACAGAATGTGAGGAAAGCGATTCCATCCCACTTGTGAACTACACTGAATTAGAAGATTGTGAGTATTGGGATGACAGTCATGAGTTTATAGCCCAAATTTCCCTAGAATTGATCTCAAGTATGGTTCAGGAAAGTGATCACGAAGTATAGGAAGTTGTCGACCATAATGATCTACTCCACACATCTAACACACCTGATTTAAATGTGGAGGATGAGCCTCTTTCAATCAAACCTTCCAGTTCTTTTGAGGTGTGTGCAGACCACTCCCCTGATTTAGATTTTAATATGATTAGGGAGATGGACGAGTCGCTCGTTATGACTCTGGAATTTGAAACCACCTAGTTAAGGCCATTATCTGAGCTGTCAACTGTAACGCCCTGAAAATCGGGGTTGAGTATAAACTCAACTCCTGAGTTCCAACGCATCACTTATGCAACAAAATGAATGATGATTGAATGTTGTCTGTATTAGTGCATTGAACATAAGTGAGATTAAGCCCAAAACAACATCATACTCCAAAGATAGTTAAATTTGCAAGTGAAGACGATGATAGATATATAAAATATAAAAACTATGGTAAGTCTCCAGAGTGTGATAAGGTTACCAGGTTAAAGATTACCATACAATTCAAATGATACCAAATGTGTAGTGTCATTTAGTCAATATCCCTCTAACCCCGTCGATAAGCACGGCTCACATGAAGCCGCGGAAAACCTCATATACGAGAAAGCATCCTTGTCATCACAAAATCCCCGGCTCCGCCTCAGGAGTAGCGTCGCCATCTGCAATCAGACAAAGTCCTAGTGGGTGTTCGGAACACCGTCCCGTAACGTGGGAGTAAGTGATCAACTGTAACGCCCTGAAAATCGGGGGTCGAGCATAAACTCAACTCCCGAGTTCCAGAACATCACTTATGCAACAAATGAATGATGATTGATGTTTGACTGTATTCGTGCATTGAACATGAGTGAGATTAAGCCAACAGCATATCATACTCCAGACCAGTTAAGTAGTTTGCAAGCGGAAGACTGTGATAGATAGATAAAATATATAACTTATGATGAGTCTTCAGTGTGATAACATTTACCCAGGTTAAATAAATACAATTGCAGTTCTAAAATTTACCAATGTGAGGAAGTGTAATGCCTTCTATCCCATGTGCCATAGCCCCGTCAATCCTATCAGGTCTCTTCATTGACCTGCCAGAGAGATACAGATAGGAGAACTCCTCCTATCATCACAGAAGTAGTCCGGCTCTGCTTCACAAGCAATCGCCATCACCTGAAACTCAACAAATCTGGTGGTGTTCGGAACACCGTCCCGTAACGTGGGAGTGAGTGATCAACTCAGTGGAACAGTAAGGCATAGGTTAACATGTTATCAATTCAATCAAACAGTAATGATAAAGCAGTACAAATCAAACAATTCTAACTACTCTTATTAATGCAAGAATGAAATGACATGATGCTGTATGCCCTGCCAAACCACCCTCAAGCGACATCATCTTACGTTCGCGAATGCTTACTCCCTCAGTGCGCCACATCTACAAAGCACATGCGGTGCGATGATGCTCATGATTACCAAGTTTTTTTATTAGTCCATTTCAAACAGCAGTATTGGGAAACTAAGGTACCTCCCTTGTATCATTCCCAAACATGATCCATTCTAGGTCGTCAATCCTAGTTATTCTCATACGATGTTATGGTTTGAGAAGCGTAGTGAAGGCATCGCAAAGGGCTCATCCACCCGTCAGCGCGGATACAGATCTCACCGTATGCTCTCAATTGCTGGCCGTCAGCTCGAGTACAGGTCTCACCGTACTCGGCTCAATCACTAGCCGTCAGCTCAAGTACAGGTCTCACCGTACTCGGCTCAACTCACACTCTAGTTGCTGTGAAGACTCGTGGCCAATCACAGACCCTTGGAGTGTACTCGATGATACCACGGAGGACTCGTCGCCCGTCAGCACGAGCACAGATCTCACCGTACTCGGCTCTCGCCGAAGTATCGACATCAGGCTCGAATACAGTGTCCCATACCAACACGTATTCGGCTCACGATTTGATTGCGCAATGGTCACTACGGGGAAGGCTGTGCCCCAGCGTAGGCCGACAGCTCGACCAGAGGTGTCCCATACCACCATGCCCGGCTCATGCGACTTAGCGGATCTAGTACCATGGTTAAACGGGGATCGCCACTGGTAAGTTTGGTACCTAGGTTCAAGCAGTAGTGACCAAACCGGGTGAACACACATAAGGCAGATCGGGTAGACTTGACGAGCTCGACTAGCACGATCGCCGTTGAGCTGCACGACATGAAGTGCAATAAACAACTTCGTAATGGCCTAGCCACTGCCGACAGGCAACGGACGACTCGAGTTCGTCGAACCACATCCACGTGGCAAATGAATCTCAGCACGAGTTCAATCTCGTTACCGATTGCCTGGACTATAAATCATAGCCCCAAACACAATCATTACAGAGATATAAAGCAGTAATGGATCAGGATTCAAATCATACAATCAGTCTGGTATTATCCGTTTAGGGCTGCCAGGTGCTGTTGCAGCGCACCTGTTTGCTCCGCTCCCCCATCACCCATGACGGATCATATAACATAAATATAAATTTAACATATGCATTACATAGTTAAAAATCATAAAACAGTTGAGCATGTTATGAATCACAACACAAGCATGAGTTTTGTACATGTTCAAATCCTAATCACACAACTATCAAGGAGATCATACACATAGTTAAAAGAGTTGAGATCATCTCAACACCCTTATACTTTACAATTTGCTACTACTACACTACACATTCAGACATTTCAAGAAACACTTAAACAACCATACATCACCATACATGAATATGTCATCACATAGGCATTAGGCCAAATCCTTCGCTAGGGAGTTGCCCCATCATAACACGCGTACACCCACGACGGATAGTCATGGCAAGCAGGAATCCAAGTTCCATATCCATTCAGTCATTTTCCACAAACACTTGGGCACCATTTTAGCATATATAGTGTATACTGGCCGTGGCGTGATTTAGGGCAAATCCTTTCGTCAAAGGGATATCGCCATTACAACAACATCATCTATCCATGACAATTAGTCATGGCGGAGCACGAATGAGAATGCTATACTCATTCAGCCATTTTTCACAAACACTTAGAATACACTATTCCAACATACTAGTGTATGTTAGCAAACATGTATTAGGGCTATTCTTTCGCTAAGCGGTTATTTTATCCGCGTATACCATATTCATACAACAATTAATCATGACAATGTATATTTCCAAAATCCGCACGTATCGGAATTTCTAAATACGCAATTTCAACATACATGACGTTTACACAGGAACATGTATTTTTTGCGATTCTTTTTCGCCAAACTACTAACATTTTATCCACCCATGATATAATCAACCTTAAATAACATATCAAACATTTTCCCAAGAAAAATACGTATACGGTATTTATACGTATATCTAGAGTATGTGAAAATCCATATTCTTTATCGCTAATCGAAACAGGAAACGGAAAGCACTTTGTACATGTGCATTTGCATACAGATCATGAATCTATCATTATCTGACATTGAAAGCGTTGAAAACCGTAACTTATACGCTTAAAGTCCTCACCTTTGGTCGTATAAATCGTAACGGAGACGATAGGTTGCTAAGCTTCCGTATTCGGCAGTTTGGCAACCTAGAGAACGAAATAGGTTAGCTATTTCACAACCTCCACAGTCTAAACCCCAAAACAGGTTAGGGTTAGGGTTTCTTACCTAGAAACGGGGCTGGAATCGCCGGAAAGCGATGAGAACGAGATTGTGCAGCCCGTGTGGTGGCAGGGAACGCGGCAGGGAGTTTTCTCCCACTTCTCCCTCACTTTCTCTCTCTTTTCCCTCTCTCAAATCCAAATCGTATGGCTGCTGGAATGGGAGAGGGTTTAAGGTCCTTATATAGCCTCAAAACTCACCGAATAGACTCCTGTTCAAAGGTTACTGCTAATATAGGTTATTCCGTCACTTTCCAAGCTCAAAAGGTGTGTCTGGTAGCCCCTTTGAGCCAAACGTCAGACTTAGCTCACCCTCTGCGGATCTACGTGGGATTACGTTTTCGGCTCGATCGGATTCCCAGATCGCACGTGGCGGACCACTTTCAGTTCAACGTCCGTGGGCCACGATCAGAATTTCTGAGTACATGTAAATGTGTATGAAATTTTTCCTGATCCGAGGGTGTAATTTGGTCTGATTCTAACGTCAGGTTGCTTAATACTGATGCGCAAGCGAAAGGTGCCAGATCACTATTCCAGATATTTTCTTTTCAAAAGGTAGTGTTTTTTTCACACACACCCCTCGCTCCGGATCGAAATATAATGGCCGTCGGACATCGGAATATCTGATTTTTGAGATGATTTGACAAGCCCAGTGGGGCGGTCCTAGTTCCTTAGCTTCGTGTTAAAGAATCGGACTCCCGATGTGCGATCTAACCCTAATACGAAGTTTCGTTTCATTCCCGAAGCAGACGGGAAATGAGTTCGGTTCTAAACTTTAGGGTAACCTAGAGTACATGTTTTACAAGTTTTGGGTCTTGCAGATCGTATTTAAAGCGATCCCAACGGATTTCATGGCTAATCGAGTTTGCACTTAGTTAACTTTTAAATTTCTAAAGGATTTAATCCTAATTGTTTTCTGGTTGAGATGGTACTTAGGCCTTTGTAGTTTGTATATAAAGTGATCCAAGTTTTACTACTTAGCTAGTTTAAGTTAGTGTCTAGGGCGAAAGTGCTTTGAAAAA